>CM027582.2:11493657-11995386 GCA_015852605.2 Populus deltoides | reverse complement strand
TACCTATATATAACATTGCAACAAGAAATTGGTCTAAAGTCATTCGTGCACGCAGGGTTTTCAATTTTAGATACTAGAGCTACACTAGCTGCATTAACACATCGTGGTAAATGGTTGTGAGAGAAGAAAAACCTGATAGCTGCCATAAAATCTACCCAAATTATGTTTCAGCTTTTCTTGAAGAATAGAGCATTGAAACCATCAGGGCTGAGGGCTTTGGTATCAGGAATGGAGAAAATGATAGCCTTGATTTCCTCATTAGAGATGGGGTGGCCTAAACTGCATCTAAGATGGATTTTGGGAAGATGTTGCCAACATTTGCATTGAGAGGAGAGTGAGGAGGAGATAGGATTTGCTCATAATACTTTGTTGTTATGTTCCCTAACTCCTGCTGACCATGAATAAAATTGCCATCTTCATCCATCACCATCAGGGTGTGGATTCTGTTTCGAACCTGCCTATGCATCAACGAATTATGGAAAAACTTCGTATTCCTGTCCTCTAGCTGAAGCCATTGCATTCTGGATCGTTGCTTGAAAAAAGACTCCTCCTCTTTACATAGCTGCATGTAAGTGTTTGCTAATTCCCTCTCTGTGGATTTAGCGGCAGCTGCTGTAGGGTTGAGGTCCAAAGTGGTTTGAGCTAAATTCCAGTCCTCCTAAACCTTTACCACTTTGTTGGAAATGTGGCTCGTATGGTGCATATGGATCTTTCTGAGTTCAGCCTTCAAAAGGCGAAGTTTGGTGGTGAGTTGGAACATGGGATTGCCATTTATTTATGTCTGCCAAGTAGTACTAACAATGGCTGGGAGGTCTGGTCTGTCTGCCCACATATTTAGGAATTTGAAAGGGGGGCAACGCTGGTAGCTTGTGTTATGGAGCTTAATGATTATGGCGCTGTGATTTGAAATGTGTCTAGGTAGGAAACAATACCATAAAATCAGCGAATATCAACGGAATTACTTATAGAATTTTTTCATCAATAATTTTTATTGATGGCAATAATTCCTTTTTAATATCTATCGGTATATACTGACAAAGAAAGTCTGTCAGCGATATAGTAAGATTAATTTAAATGAAATATATCATTAATTAATTTCTTGTTGTTTATAAATATATTTAACTTGCAACCTTTTTTTCCTTACAAGCTGCGTCTCTTGGACGTGAGCCGAGTCCAATGGAGCTATTTGTAGAGACGTATGTGCGGAGTCAAGACCGCCAAAAGAAGGTGTAGCAGTTCGTGAACAATCATGCTCAGTACTTCCTAGTATGTTCATTCAACCATTTTATTTTGTAAGTTATTATTTTCTTGAATTGAATATGATGATTTTTTTAAAAAAAATTCAGGAGACTTATAATAGCCGGTTGAGGGAGAGATATAGGGATGATCCTTCGACCCATCTGGATTTCGATCCGGATTTTTGGATGGAGGTGGAATCGTCTGGTGGACCCGAAAAAATCAGGTCTACGGGCTCTCCAACACTACAACCGAAAACTTGCGGTCGGCCCGTAGTGTCTCAACCGTTGAGAGCTAGCACCCAATCTGAGGAGCTCATGGCCTTAAAACAATAATATGAACGACTCTCGATGAATTATGATCAGCTCCATCAAATAGTCATGGAGATTAGATCAAGGATGGGTGATAATATATGTGCAAGCCCTTTTTGGCCGAACAGTCCCGGGAGCAACCAGCCTCCTCCTCCTCCTCTAGCTCCGCCGCTATTCTAGTTTAATTTTGTTTTTTAAACACATTAAATTTGAAATGAATATTTGGAAAAATATTATTTAACATTATTTTTATATTTTTAATGTTTAATACAATTTTATTTGTTTATTAAGCTTTTTTACTATTAATAATATTTTTTTAATATTTTAAATACATACCGACGGTTTTCCAAATGGAAACCAACTATCAGTATTGTATCGAGAGTTGCCAAACAATTACCACCCATGCCACAATTACAGACGGATATATTCTATTGATGATTACCATTACCATTACCATTACCGAAGGATATATCTGTCGATATTTGACAGAGTTCTGAAATATTTACCGCCATGCCACAATCACCGACGAATAGTCAGTCGGTGATTACTGTTGAAAATACAAACGGAATTATTCCGTCTGTATTTTCTCGCTGGAATTTTTTTTTCCGTGCTTCGTCTTCTATAAGACCGTTGGTGTTCCGTCAATGGTTGGTTTTTTTTATTTCCGACAGAATCAGCGATGAAATGGGAAATTACCGACGATCAGTATTTCGACGAACGGATTTCGTTGGTGAGGCCGTTGGGAAAAATGTTACCGATGGATTTTGTGCCTTACACCGACGGAATTAATCCATTGGTAAAACTGTTTAATGGTGTAGTGGAAGAATGAATGAGCTTCTAGCCATTTGGTAAGTAAACAGAGGTTGTTGAAGATCCGGTCTAGCTTCTTTTGTATAGTGTGGTTTTCATTTTGCCTATAGTGCCAAAAGAATTTGAGTCTCGTGTATGGGATTTCAATAAGCTCTGCTTGTTAGATACAATTATTGAAGTCGTCCACTACTAAAAACAAGGGCTATTAGCATCTGAATTTAGCAACGAATAATTCTGTTGCTAAATTCAATAACGGATTTGCAACAGATTACACATATATTATTTTTTAAATATTAGCAACCGGATTTAGCAACGGAAAATCCATTGCTAAAGGCAACGTAAAGTTTGCAACGGATTATCCGTTGCTAATTGTAAAAATAATTATTTAAATCTTAATATAAAACCAAAATTATATAGACCGTTGATTACTTTTAATATGATAAAAAACTAATGATAAAATCTCAACCGTTTAATCGTTGTCGTTGCTAATTCTACACCTGCAGTACTCTCCCCCCACACCTTTAGAAACCTAAACAAAGAACAACGAAACCAACAACTAAAAATTAATTAACTTTTAGTCTCTTTCGCCCCTAATAACATTTATAACTGTAGAAAAATCACCCTCTGTTTATCGATTTGATTTTTGTTTGTCCCAAACTTTTCATCTTCTTCTCATTCGTCTTCAACATTGCTAATTTTTTTTTCATCGTCTTCTCCTTCATCTTAACAGTTTTAATCTTTCTCTGTAAACCACCAAAAACACAGACCCATGGCAACTTTGCACCAAACCCATCATTATCACCATCGAACATCCTGATTTACCCCTTCTCTTCGTAAATGGGTTAGGTTTTGCACTCCTTTCTTCAACAAATCAGGTAATTAATTTCGGATTTATGTTTTTCTCTGTTGCAATTTAACTTACACGAAAATTTTTAACCTAATTTTCTCAATCTCAAGTGTTATTCTGTCGTATAGATTCATCTCGCTCACCTATAACTCAAGAACACGGATAACAATTTTTTTTTATTGATACTTTGAATACTGGTTTTAAGCCATTAATTCAATTATATAAGGTTTATGAAATGTTTTTACCATGATTTATAACATAATTATGCATGTTTAGGGTTACGCTTCATAAATGTTTAGGGTTACGGTTCATAAATTGAATGATTTTAGGCAATTGGACCAATGCTAGCAATTCATGTGTCTAGAAGAGAGTGATTGATGGAAATTATGCATGTTTAATTGAAAATTTATCAAAACCCCCAATTTAATTTTTAACAAGTAGTCTTATTGATGTTAAGTGTTCTTTGATGTCTGCAAGTCTTTTTGTCCTCCTGTGCGCCGACACCTAGGTGTTTTGCATGTATTCATATGCTTATATATATATATATATATATATATATATATATATATATATATATATATAAACTTGCTTGTTGATGTTATGTTTCGTTAATAAGTTTACTGTTTTATTTTTGTATCTTCATTCATTCTTTTTTTTCTTGCTGTTTTACTTGTTATATATATAAGTAGCAGAATTGGGTAGTGAAAGAGGTTAGAATTCATGGTTGCCTCCTCCTTGCATGGTGATCAGTTAATTTCCCATATTAGCTATATATGTTGTCTGTTTTCACTTGATTGTCCTGCCTTGAGGTCAGCATGCATGATTTGGAAATGTTATTGATCACCAAATGGTTTAGGTGACAGGCTTTTAATTCAGTTCAGCTAAAAATGTTAGATGGTATCTAATTTTTCTTTTTAATCCTTTCTTCCCCATAATTAATGTCCATTATTCTCACCTTGCCTAGCTAGACTAGCAACCCACCCGTAAGGATGCAGGATCCCAAACCCCAGTGACACGATCAAAAGATTGATGTCTTCTCCCAAGTGCAGGAGTGTTGAAGTAATAAATAACCCGGCAAGACCAGGGTCGAACCACAGGGAGGTTAATTGTATAAATTATAAGCAACAATAGTAACAACAATAACAATAACAATAACAATAACAATAACAATAACAATAGTAGTAGTAGTAGTAGTAGTAGTTGTAATGGTAGTAATAATAATAATAATACCAATAATACTATTAATAATGATAATAATAAAGATTAAGAAGAAGAAGTTGATGAGAACTTGAGATGGAAGATTAACGTAAGGATTAAACAATGATAACAACAAATGTCAAGGTTAGAGGATCCACTAATGGTATTTCAAACAAGTATAGTATAAACTCTTATTATTCAATTGGAAACCACACACAAAGGAGGTTCCAATCAGATTATAAATTGTTAACATGATTACATTAGTTATCTTATTCGAATAATGCTAATACTTGTAAATGTTGTCAGGCATTCATGATTATAACTTATGTTAACAACAAATCAAATTTCTTTCATAGCTCAGGTGTCGGTTATACCATACAGTATGGGCTATGAAAGTGTCAAGTATTTGTTGTACCAAGTGTTATACAACATAAATCTAGATTAACCATTTAACAAGCAAAGTTTTAAAAGTGAACAAGATAACAAATATAAAGCATGTTAATATCCAACATTAAGATCCATGTTAAGTTTATATTATACTTATTCTTACACCATTAGTGTACCCTTTTCACCTTGACATAATTAACTTAGCTACACAGAATGAAAGAAAAAAACATAAATAAACAAGATAAGAACATAAATGAGAAAGAAGTTAACTAAGTAAAGAAAAGGAAATGAAAGGCAAAAACAAGAGATTAATATAAACAAAACTTAAGTATTACAAAAGAGAGAGCAAGAGCATGATCTTGATCTGAACACCAAGATGCCTAAATACATGGAAAATGCCTCCTTTTATAGGCCAAAATTTGGAACTATTGATTTGTTGACTAATTGATGAGTGGGTGGCCACATCTTGACTTGGTGACAATCCTTATCTTCTTGTCTGCCAAAAACATCATTGATAACATCAGGATTTGAATAGATTCTCCCATGAAGGTTCTACACAATTGTCTCAGATTTCTAGGAAAAAAAAGATGAGGTCATTTGGACTTCTAGAACTCGAGATATGGGCTAAACACTGAACAGTGTCTGGGCTGCAGGACAGATTCGGACTTCTAAACGGCCTTTGTAAATCTTGGGCTTCACATGAAAGTTGTAGGCCTATGTCTTATCTTTCCGTCCATATAAAATGGACCTAAATCCAAGATCTAGAGCTCCAGATATGACCCAATTACCGAATAGTGTTCCAGTTTGGACTGCACCAGCATCTCTTTTCTAAGTTTGGTCATCTCTTTGTCCTTTCAATTTCAGTACTTCAACTAATCAATCAATTCTTTTATTTATGTGATAGGCCTGCATTTAAGATGAACATTTACCATAAATTAAAGGTATCTTATATAATTAGATATGTTATTATAAAACATGCTTTAGTTAAGGAGTTATTGATACTTCAAGTGAAAAATGATGATATAAAACCTTGATAAAAATACACTTTTAAGTACTAATCACCCAGCTATTTTTTTTTAATCTAAAATGCTCTTAATTATTTTTTAATATGATAGTCACATTGAGAATTTAAAAAAGTTAGAGAAATAATGTAAGAAATGGGACATGATTTTTTAATACATGAAATATAGTAATTTCACTATTTACTTTTCATTTATTTTTTTTAATATTCTTTCTCTCTTTTTAAATATTTCCTTAATTTAACTATTTTTTATTTTATTTTTTTCAACTCAAAGGCATTCTAGATATAATAGGGAGTTTGGAACTAGCTATATAATTCATCTACATGTATGCTTCAGCTATTGAATTTCGGATAAAAATCTGTAATATTTACTCTTGTTGTTACAGTACATAATGCTTGCTTTGTTATTTGGCTTTTTTTTTTTAATTTCTGGGTCCTGACATGACTTTGTTCAATATGATGGCTTAGGTTTTTAAGCGTGGCATCAAGTTATCTTCCTCAATAATTAATCAGCCTTTGGGTTCTTCTTGGCACGAAAGCGGTATGTTACGTTCTTACTATTATTTAATATGGTCTCCTTAATGCTTTGTCATTTTGAGGTTTTGTGCTCTTATACTACATGGAATATTGGGCATGCATCCAGCTTCCTTTGTTCATGCAATTTTTCTACATGTCATTTAATGTTTTTATACAAACTGCTATCATTTTCTGCGTCTACTACCATTGTTAATTAGAGTTAATTATAATTTAGTCTATGCATTTTTTATGATTTTATAAGTTAGTCATTATGTTTTTGAAAACCATAAGTTAGTTCCTTGTTATAAATTAAATGTTAGTTATTTTAAAATTTCAAAATGAATCATGTTTAATATTGAAGTTTTTCAGGTTAGATCTTAGAAGAAAAAACATTTTTATGAGAAGACAAGTGCCAAAAAAATATTAAAAATTAATAGTTTAACTTGGATATGCTTTCTGTTTTTCATAGTTTAACTTGGATTTGTTTTAAATACTAGCACTGGTTATAACTAGATGGGTTTAACATACTGTTTATGTTTTTTTATTTTTCAGCAATATCAATGGCTTATTGGATCATAATATAATCCAATAGAGTTGGCTAAACCTGATTGGGTTGCAATAAGAAAACCTTCACCTTGGGCCATTGATTCTTGGGACTTAAGTAAGTCTATTTTGCTTCATTTTTAGATGGTTGCTAATTTATATCATGCTTAATTTGTCTGTTTATCATGCCTATCCTAATCTTTTCAATTAATTGGAACTTTGCCTTTCATTAGGACAAGATAATGCATATTTCAATTTATTTTCCTTGTAGATCCTAGTTTTGGAGGTTCATGTGAACATGATGCTGGTTGTATTCAATTAAATTTTCTGGGTATAGGACTGTCTTTTTTCTTTCCTTATTCATTGACAGTTTGTATAAAAAAATTAATTGAATGATTTTCTATCATTGCAATCCCCTATCTTTGAATTCTAACATTCCTTAATAAATGTATTTTAAGTGACTATTAATTTGGGCCTATAAAGTTGCAATAAAAAAAAGAGACAAACAAAAATCATGGTAATCTATGGTAATTTATTTCCTGCTAAACTATTACGATCATTTATGATGTCCCAAAAGTCATTGGAGAAAAATTTGAATATCTTAAAAAGCAATATCAAGCAATCTGGCATCAGAGTGGTAGATTACTAGGACCTAGTTTCGCATTTTGTTTATTCACAGCATAGGTTATTATCAAAGATGGTCTCAACCAAGATCTTTTTTTTTGTCATTACAATTCGATCTAAGTGTACGATTAGCTCTAAGTTTAGAAAAACCATTTTTTTTTTACTATTTTTTCATAACAGTCCCCTATTTTTGAATCATTTAATTCCTTAATAAATATGTTTTAAATGATTATTAATTTAGGTCTACAAGATTGCAATAAAAAAACAAAAAAAAAAGATAAATTATTATGGCAATCTATAGTGGTTTGTTTCCTAGTGAATTGTAGTGTAGATAACAATATTTTCTCCACACCTTTCAAAGTAGTTTTTATTTTTTTTTTTAATTCAATAAGTTTTTTTTTGTTATTTAATAACATATGCGTATTAAGCTAAATTGACCTTACAAAAATATTCAATTTTGATCAATAAATTATTTACTGTGCTTATTTTGATACAAAAGAAAAGGAAATCAAACTCTTAAAACATGTCAAGTAATTTGGCCAACTCCAAAAATAAGGATATAAGCATTTCAAAATTAACATAAGAAAAATAATTGATAATTAAATCTTTATTGTTAGTTTTTTCTTGCTTCTAAATGACAATTCATTTGCACGAATAAACTTCTTGATGCTATATTCATTTTCCTGATGTTTATTACTAAAAATATTTCATTTTATCTATAATTTTGTTATTTTTCAGATTTTATAATTTTCAATAATATATAAAGTTGAACCAGTGACCAAAATAACTACATCTCGACATGCAGCCCAGGATAACATTTTTTTGCCACAACACCTGATATCAAGGTGGAAAAGAAAAGTTGAATTATTTTTTTCTTTTTTCTTTTCTTATGTCAATCAATTAAAAGAAGGAATCATAAAACATTGGGACCCAACTGTGTATTTAAGCCAGTTTGGCCACGCGGCTCAAAATGTGTCATAAAAATTTAAAATTATTTTTTTATATTTAAAATTATTTTGATGTATTGATATTAAAAATAAAAAATTATTTTAATATATTTATAAGAGAAAAATACTTTGAAAAACAATATCTACCATAATATTATTAATAAAGTTTCAACAATTACAGTAATGAACTACCTTCCATATTGTACCAAAAAAAAAGTGATTATATATATATATATATATATATATATATATATATATATATATATATATATATATAAAATAATAATAATAATAATAATAATAATACTTAAATAGAAACAAGAAAATTATATTAGACCTATCCACACACACATATATAAACTTTAATTTTAACCCAACTTTGTAGTTTAAAACTTTTTAATATTGTCCTTCTAATTTTCTGAAAGTTCCAATATTACTCATAATTATTTCAAAATGCATTTGTAATCTTGTTCAAGATTAAAATTTTTTCAGGTTAGATACTAGAATAAAAAAGATTGTTATGAGAAGACAAGTGCCAAAAAAATATTAAAAATTAATAGTTCAACTTGAAATTGAGTTGTTTTCAAACCAAACAGACCAATCCTTATTTCACTAAGAACATAAGGATAAAATAATAGTTTACTGTAATAATTAAAAAGAAAATGGATAAATAACAATATTGTTTAAATTTGAATTCAATTAATAACCTATTATAATTCTTATATTTCAAATAAATTATTAAATGATGTAATTGAATTCAATTTTAATGCTTAAAATATATGTGAAAATGAATTCAATTAGAAAGCTTTACAAGATTTATGTGCTGAAGCTTGTTAATTAATATCACCTTATTTTTGAACTCATTTAATCCTTGTCTAGAACTCCTTGTCTATATATATGTGTAAGCTAGACAAATAATTAAAGTTTGTTTATGTGGTACATATTTTATTTTAAAAGATTATTTAAGTACTAGTAGTTAAAGAAGTATGCTTATTTTCAAAAATGCTTATTGGTGTTATCATGTTAATTAGATTAACATGGATGATTGATAATAGATGTATCGTCGTCGTATGGATGGTCCTCTTCATCCTGAATACATTACAGGTGTTAGAAGATTTATCAATTTTGCCTTTTCAATTGATAAAAATATATCTAGGGGGAAAAATTAGATGTCCTTGTGTGAGGTGCAAAAATCAAAAGTTTTTAAAGGAAGATGATGTTTGTAAACATCTATTGACAAAAGGTTTTCTACCTTATTATGAAAATTGGATTGTACATAGGGGGCCTTATGTCGCAAAACCAATATTGGCTGGACCTTCATCGGTTGGAATTAGTCATGTTGTGAATGATGTTTGTCTAGAAAATCCATATAGGAATCTGGTTATGAATGCAATGGGGGTTGGTGATGCATACTATAATGATAATGTGTCTAGTCCTATGGTAGCAAAGGAACTTCCAAATCCGGAGGCAACTAATTTTTTTAAGCTTTTGAAAGCTGCGGAGGAGCCTTTGTGGGATGGGTGTACCAAGCAATCCAAATTATCTGTTTGTGTACAATTGCTTAATATGAAGTCAATTTTAAATTTGACTTAGACTGCCTTCAACAAGTTTATTGATTTTACAAAAAGTTGCATGCCTAATGATGAAAATTTGGTATGAAATTTTTATGATGCCAAGAAATTTATGCGGCCACTTGGACTTGGTTATGAGAAATATGACATGTGTCCTAATTACTGTATGTTGTACTATAGGGCAGATACAATGAAAATAAATTGTAATTTTTATGGAAGTTCACGATACAAACCTAGAAATCCAACTAGTAAAGGTTCCAATAAGGCGGCAGAGAAGCAACTCTGATACTTTCCCTTGACACCAAGGCTTCAGAGACTGTTCATGTCTCCATATCATGCCAAAGATATGACATGACATCATTTTCATAAGTCAGATAATGGGGTTATGGTGCACCCATCTGATACGGAGGCATGGAAAGAGTTTAATTGTGTCCACTTAAACTTTGCATCAGATCCAAGAAATATTCGGTTAGGGTTATGCACTGATGGGTTTTGTCCATTTGACAAGTCTTCAAATACATATTCTTGTTGGCCAGTAATTGTGATTGTTTATAATTTGCCTCCATGGAAGTGCATGACTAGACCATTCATGTTTTTGACAATGATTAACCATATTCCTGTAAGGATTACTGTTGTCATTTACATCTCCATGCACATTGCTAGCACTAGAAGTTGACTCAACCACCCTTTCTCCCATGCTCTTATTACGAACAAATAGTTTTTCGTGTGCATACCAACACAGGTAATTCTCCATGAACCCTTTGTGTAGAAGATGCATCATTACAGCATCTGGATGCAGATACTTTTTATTTTGACACTTCCTGCATGGACACCTAAAACCGCCTCCAGTAAAATTTCTAAAAATGGATGTTGTGAAATTAATAAAACCCTGAACCCCATTACAATAATAAATCCTCAGCAATCCTTGGAGTAAATCTCGATACATCCATGAAAGATTATTCATGACTTCTATCGAACCTCTATAAAATTATGATGACAACATATATTAATTAACTATGTTAGGTAAATAAATTTGCAAAAATATTAGTTTACCTCGAGATTATCCAACAAGCTAATTACAACTTCTCATAAATATTCATTATCAATTATCAACGTCCATATAAATTTATACATATAAATTTATGGAAATTACAACTCTGCAATAGCATTGATAAAAATTAAAACGGACTCGTTAAACAAGCTATTAATTATTTCACCATAACATATGTAATTCGGTAATTCAACAAAGTTTCAACAATTTACAAACATATATAATTTTAAAAAATCTAAAACAAACCATAACAAGTACAAAATTATACATTCATACAACAAGTTTGTTTGAGAAATAACAATAAAACATATACATACACTAACAAAAATACATATACTAAAAAAGCAATAAAATTGACATTTAAAATTAACATTTAAATGTTAAAATTAAAAAAAAATAGATTTACTACAGAAAATGATAAAATCCACAATAAATCAGAACATGGATGTTATGACCACAAAACTTAAAGAAATATGACTTGTGTTGAAAAGAGAGGAATTTTTGTTTGGGGGGTAATTGTTTGCAGTTTGGGAGAGGAGAGTTGGGATGGGGAAGAAGAATGAGAAACAAGGGAGGAGAGGGTCGGCAAAGTGGTGATATATTCATTTTTGCCGATGGAATCACCGACGGACTACTTCTATCGGAGATTTCATCAGCAATTCTGATGGTGAATTGGTCACGTCATTGTACGGAGATCCCGGTTTGAATCCCTCAGTAATTCCTTCAGTAAAATCGCCCGCAAAAACTTCCACATCAGCGAACCGCTATTTTTTTTAATTCTAAATATTCTGTCTATAATTTCATCGATATATACCAACCGAATTACAAACAGAATATTATCCGTCGATAATTATCACTGCAATTTATCAACATAATTATTTCATTGGTAATTCCATTGGTGTTAGGCGAATTTTTGGTAGTGCTTTCAAGTTTTTTCATGATGTAAATATGGTACAAGCTACCTCAAAATACAACCCTTGTACTTTATGATATTGCTACCAAAAAAAGACTAAAGAGAAAGGGAAAAAAGCTGAAAAGGGGGGGAAGAAAAAAAAATAGTAAGAGAAAGGGATAGGTTAACTGAAACAAAAGGAGAAGAATAGAGAAAGAGAGGAACTAAGAAAAAACACACACTATTAAGAGAAGAGAAGGAGAGATTGGAAGTAAAGAGAGTTTAATTGAGAATTGAGAAAAAAATAGACAAAATTCTTGAGGTTTGTTGATAACATAACTTTCAAAATAATGGTTGACATTGTTAAGAAATATAGGGTTATTTTATTTTATTATTTATTAAGGGTAGAATAGTCTCTTCAGTTTTCTTTGTTTTAGCCTATATATAGTCTATTTGTATTTAGGTGAAGTGAATCCTTTTTTAGTAATTTATTATGTTATGCAATATCAATGAAACCGTAATATTTTCTCTTTATTTTATTTGGATTGTTTAACATGGTATCAGAGCATGGTTGCATGGAATGATAAATAATCTCAAATACAACTTTTTTGAATCGAACTTCTGAAGTGGTCGTAAAATTCCTTCAGTTTATGCAGTTTGGTATTTCATCTTCCCTTTAGTTTCTACAATTTGGTATTTTATCTTCCCTTCAGCTTCTGCAATTTAGTATTTCATTTTCCCTTCTTTTACGTTTTTTTTTCTTTATTTGTTGATTATGGCTAGTAATTCGTTTCAGTCTATGAGTGTGAGGTTGGATGGAAAGAATTATTTGTTTTGGAGTATGTGATGAGAAATTTTCTTAATAGTAAAAAGATGTGGGGATATGCTAGTGGAACACCTATGAAACCTAAGAATACTGATGAGGGTTATGTTGTTTTGATAGATGCCTAGGAAGCAAACAATACAAAGATTATTACTTGAATTAACAATTTTGTTGAGGATTTCATAATTTTGTTGAGCATTTTATAAGTACACAAAATATGAGATAACAAATGAGGTTTGGGATCATCTGCAAATGTTATTCACTCAATCAAATTTTGCAAAGCAATATCAATTAGAAAACAACATACGAGCTCTTCACTAGAAGAATATGAGTATTCTGAAGTTTTATTATGCTATAACAGATCTTTAGGATCAATTGACTCTTAAAAAATCAGCAGAATTAAAAGCATGTGATGCCTATATTAATCGTAGAAAGCATCAATGAATAGTATAGTTTTTAACAGCACTTTACAATGATTTTAAAAAACTTGGAGGTTTAATTTTGCACTGTTCTCCACTTTCTTTTGTTGACTCAGTTGTCAATGAGTTATTGGCTGAAGAAATGTCTTTAGTCTTATTCTGAAAAAAGAATTCTCTCTACCTCTAATCCTTCTATGCTAGCAGTACCTTCTAAGTCATTCTTCAATAATCAGAATAAGCCTTACACAAAGGTTGCCTTCGACGAGTGTAGTTTCTGTAAGCAGAAAGATCATTGGAATGTTTAGTGTCCTAAGCTGAGACAGTATAATCAAGCCTAGAAACTTGGCAGTCACTCACAATCTAATGCTCATAGACCACCTTAGGATTACAAACCATAATACTGCATCAATAGTCTTATTAGGTCCTTTTACCAATTCTAGTACTCTAGGCTGAGCAATTTCAAAAGTTTCTCTCCTTACATCCACAAGCTATGTCTACTTCTTCTTTTGTATGTCAGTTGCCTCATAGTTCTTCAAGTATATCACATTTTGAATGGGTCTTGGATTCTGATGCTTCACATCATATGTCTCCAGATTCTTCATCGATTGCTTTTGTATCCCCTTTGTCTTTTATTCATATCATGACTGTTGATAGCACTCTTATGCCCTTAGTAAGTATTGATTCTGTTATCAAACCCCATTTGTCTCTCCCCAATATCTACCTTATTTCAAACCTCACATTGAATCTTACTTTTGTTGGTCAGATATATGATCCTAGTGATTATTTAATCATCTTTTTCTCTTCTTTTTGTTGTGTGTAGGATCCTTATTCTTAAAAGCTTATTGGGACAAGTCATAGGGAGAAGGGACTATATATTTTGAATGAGTTAAAAATATCAGTTGTTATTGTTGCTGCTAGTTTATCATCTCAAGTACCTAGTACCTCAAATATTCCTCCTCATGTTCAACCAATTCGTACTAATCATTCTACAGGTACTGACACTTTACTCTCCAGCACACCTGAAGCTTCATTCTCCTCTACAGTCCCACCAGTTCCGTCTGAAATTATAGATCTACCTAATTTTGCTTATTCTTATTATTCTTCATCATTTACTTCAATTTTAGCTTATATTCATTGTCTTTATGAGCCCTCTTCTTATAAAAAAGTAATTTTTTATCCTCTTTGAGAACAAGCTATGGATGAGGAACTTTCTACTTTACATAAAAAAGATAATTGGGATTTGGTTCCTCTACCTCCTAGTAAGAGTGTCATTGGTTGTTGTTGGGTGAATAAGATCAAGACTAATTTTGGATTTATTGAGCGATACAAAGTTAGATTGGTTGTAAAATGATACTCTCAACAATATGGCATGGATTATGAGGAGACGTTTGCTCCTATTGCAAAAATGACTACTTTTCAAACTCTTATTGCAGTTGCTTTGGTTTATCAGTGGCATATCTCTTATCTTGATGTTAAAAATGCCTTATTGAATTGAGATCTTCAAGAAGATGTTTATATGGCGCCCCCTTCTAGTATGCTTACAAGTTATATGGTCTCAAACAAGCACCTCATGCTTGGTTTGAGAAATTCTCTATTATGATCTTTTCCCTTGGTTTTATTTCTAGTAGTCATGAGTTAAGTGCAATGATGCAAGTCGTATCATTATGTCTTTATTTGTTGATGATATGATTATTACTAGTGATGATATTGATGGTATTTCAGTTTTGAAAACAGAGTTAGCTAGACAGTTTGAAATGAAAGATTTAGGTTCTCTAAGATACTTCTTGGGTATTGAGGTAGTCTACTCACCTAGAGGTTATCTTCTTTCTCGGTCGAAATATGTTGCAAATATTCTTGAGCGGACTAGACTTACTAATAAGAAGACTATAAATATTTTCATTGAGGTTAACACAAGGTATTCTTCTTCTAATGGTTTACTCTTGCCAAATCCTACTTTATATCGTACTATTGTTGGGAGCTCGGTATATCTTACTATTACTCGTCCAGACATTGCATATGTTATTCATGTTGTTAGTTAGTTTGTTGTTTCTTCTACTTTCGTTCATTGGGCAGCTGTTCTTTATATTTTATGATATCTTTGGGGCACAGTCTTTCAGAGTATTTTACTTCCATCCACCTCTTGTTATAAAATACAAAGGAAATAATAATAAAATCCAAAACAATGCATGAAATACGAAAAAAAAATAAGGAAAATAACAAAATTGAGCCAAACCGGGAGTTCTATGCAAGATTTTCAATATCTAAAGATCTAACGACTCGTGTAGCACCATAGAGGCTATTATAGAGAAAATAGCTTTTAGAAACTCCTATAAGAATTTAAGCTTGATCCAACGGTCGGGTCAAGAATTTTTACCCTTTAAAGCCATAATTATAGTTTAGAGTGATCAATCCTCCTCTAAGGCTAGGACCTGTCTCACTAGTATAAAAATACATCTGTTCGATTATCCACATAATCTATTTATGACAAATCCTTCTTTAGTTATGGTGGATCCATATTTATTTACTCATAATCAACTGTCATCTCAAGCCCGGCTACATTAGTGTGATTGGATTTTGTGATTTTAAAATATTGTGTTTTCACTTGAGAAAACATTGATTCTTGTAATAAATTGCTTTGTTTTTTTATTAAAAATAAATTAAGGTAGCTTATTTTAAATCAAAAGCAAATGAGTTTAAATCTAAAATGGCATGTGATTTAAAAGGCAAAACAACACATAATCTTAGTAAAAATAATAATAATAAGCTAAAGAAGTTATACTTTCCAAAGCATGAAATAATGGGAATCGTCTGAAAAGGATTTAAAAAAACCAACACCCTTATTATAAGACAGCTACTGTAGTTCTTGTTCCTTGGCGTAACCACATTAACACACAATTCAAGCTCTAGACCGAAGTTAAAAGATTTGTGTTAAGCGATAGCTAAAACTTCATAGGCCACACTTTTATTTTTTATTGTCTAAAGAAAGGTTCCTCCATTAAATTCAGCTTTGCCCGTTGTCTCCTCAACCAAGTGTTTGACATAGTAATTTCCGCTGTGGCTTTTAGTTTTTTTTCTATTACAGACAGAACATGGCGTCTAACTAAAGCTAGCTGATTTTACTGATAATTCCTGGAGTGCAGATCAAAAGTTTAGCGGTGGTCAACTAGCTAGTACTGATCAAAGGGTACATCAATTGAGACTTCCTCTATGTTTGATGGGAAACTTAACATCTTTAATTTGGCATTGATACTAAAGTTGCTGCTGTTGTCAGTCATGCAGAGAATTAATAGCTACCTAATCTTGGCTAGCACCAAGCCCGCCTTTCTAATTTTCTAAAGCAATATGGTTTTAATTTGAACCTTTCCATAAATAAAGAAATCCACGTTGAGATAGCATAAGAGGTGTACTGAGCAAATGCCAATTGATTTGTGTGCAGAGCTACAGTAATGGAGAGAGAATCGAGCAGGCTGACCAACTCAAACCTCCCAAAGCAATTTGTTAACCAAGTCAAAACAATTATAGATTTCCCATTTGAGTAACCATTGAAAAGGGGAAGAAGCAAAAACTAAAAAGGTAATAATATTCCAGCACTCAACATTATATGTATGACCACTTCCTTGGCTTTGAAAGTGTCAAAGATAACAAACGCATTTGGTACCTCCTTTGGCCCTTTCTCTACAAATACTACTTCTGGAGCACAAGCACGTACGGGAGAGAACCGTAAAATACAATGCAACTGATCCATCCGGGAGCCATTCACCTTTGACCCGTTAATTATTACCAAGTATTGAGTGTTCCTTTCCTCCCATGCTACATATCCTTGCTTCTATCAAAGACCTTTTAGCCATAAATATATAGTGTTTTCTTTTGCATGAGCCACACCTCCTTGTTTCAACAAATCTCACGCCATATTTGATGACAAAAAGTAATCTAGAGCACACAAAATTCTTGTCAAAAGAATGAAAGATCTAGAGGATTTTCTATGCGGTTTCTCTATTATTTCTCTTGCTCTATACTTTCTTCGAAGACTAAGAAAGGCCATTTCTATGGCCTCGTTAAGCCTTACATCCCCTCAATCTTCTTCTCTTCCTTCTCCTCCTCTCTCATGGGTTAGCCAGTTTTTTCTTGAAAAAAGAAAGGTCCCTTTAATTAAAGACGATTCAGAAACAACAGTTCTGGTGCATGATCAAGAAAGTGACGTTTCACAAGAGAGTCAAAGTGGTGACATGAAAAGTAAAGCTTTGCATTTTGAAGAGGGAATCATGCAAGAAAGCATGGCCTGTGAAGCATATCAAAAGGGTTTGCATGATAAGAGTTCACAAAAGAATTCTGATGCTTTGATAAGGAAAGTAGGACTGGATTCCTTGAGAATAGTAAAGATGAGTGAAGGAGATCGTAGTAAGGGTGCTACCAAGCTGAAGAAGAGGCCTGGGAGGCTGGTTGTGCCAGAATATTCTCCGGTAGTGGAATTTTCTCGAGCAGACAGGAAGTTGGAAAATAAAGAGTTCGAGGTTCAAGGGAGAGATTTCTTTTTGGCTAGTAAGAAAGGAAGGAGAGAGGTCATGGAAGATGGGTATGGCATCATGATTGACATTTTGGGAGATGCAAAGCAGGTAGGTGATCTAACCTCCCACTCTCTGCTGGGTATTAGGTATTCCGTATTTCATAAAAAAAATCAATAAATTGTAACTTTAACATAAACTTGGTGGTACTTCTGTTTGAACTGCTTCGTTATAATTAAGGATTGGATTAGTTCCTAATTGGGTTTTTAGTGTTCTTCTTTTGGTGCTAATTAAATCTTCATTGTTACTCTTAATTCTCGATGTTTTGGTTTATCCCGGGGCTTAATTTTGGTCGATCTTCTTGTTATGTTCAAAGGATTTTGATCCCTGCTTCTTCTATTCTGTCACTAGGCATTTTTTGCTGTCATAGATGGACATGGAGGCCGTGCCGCGGCTAACTACGTTGCTGAAAACTTAGGAAAGAACATTGTGAAAGGTCTTCAAAACGTTGGTTGCAAGGAAGACGGCCAATTAGAGGAGGCTATTCGAGGAGGCTACTTGGTTACAGATAGGGAGTTTCTTAGCCAGGTAAACTTTCAACTTTCAATGTTGAAAACGACGTTATGATGGTTTGACTTAGTCTTATTGTACTACCATGTTCGGAAAGGCATCCACATATATACATTTCACGAATATATTGTTAGATTTGTTAATTATTTAATGAGCCAATTAATTCACTTTCAATATTACTTTATTTTATTTTATTTTATTTTCATCGGGGACTAGATTAATCTAGTGTTTGATTAGAGGACTTGAAAATGAGACCAAGAGAGTTGCAACTCAATTCCCGGTACTGCCATTTACATGGGAGAAAAAAAAGAAAGAAAGAAAGCATATATGACCCGCATGTTTATTGAAAAATATATCCATGGAAGTTTGGTACGTAATTTGTTGACCTCAAGGTATACTTTGACATGTTCTCGAGATCTGAAGTCTATATAATTCATTTTAATTGATCCCTTTTGTTAATAAGATGTCTATAATTAAAAATTAGTAAAATATTTCTGCAACAAACCATTTCATGACAACGCCATTAAATATACGCAGCCAGCAACCTCATAATTGTATATTTTTTACTGAAAAAGAAGAGATTAGTTTCGTTTCTTAGAACACATTAGACCAGTCTTTGATGGCATGTCCAACTTGTCAATTTAAAAACGCTCTGAAACTTTATATATCTCGTAAAAAATAAAAAGAATGCATGAAGCTAGATAGGCTCCCATTCGGATTGCAGTTAAATATGCTTAATCATATATTTTAATTGAATTTTGACACCTGCAGGGTGTTAGCAGTGGAGCTTGTGCAGCTAGTGTGCTGTTGAAAGATGGAGAATTACATGTTGCAAACTTGGGTGACTGTAGGGTAGTTTTAAGCAGGAATGGGGTAGCTGATGTACTCACAATTGATCATAGAGTCAACAGAGAAGATGAGCGCCTTCGCATTGAGAATTCTGTAAGTTAATTGATATTCACTGCTTACTATTATTATACATCAAAATAAAAGCTAAATTATAACCTAGCTAGTTACACCAATTAATTGCAGGGTGGTTTTCTACATTGCCGCAATGGAATTTGGAGAGTTCATGGGTCCCTTGCCGTTTCTAGAGCAATTGGAGACCAGCATCTGAAAGAATGGATAATTTCTGAACCTGAGATCAAAAGGGTTCCATTAACTTCAGATTGCCAGTTCCTGATAATGGCATCTGATGGCCTATGGGATAAGGTATGTTTCTATACATGTGTACGTAGGTATTTTGCGCCCCCCCAGAAAGAAAAAACAAGTTCAGGGCATGATCAATTATATTTTGTCTGGATTTTGCAGGTAAATGAGCAAGAGGCAGTAGATGTGATTTTAAAAGACAGCAACAATTCAGTAGAGTCTTGCAAAAAGCTTGTAGATATGTCTTTCGGCAGAGGCAATATGGATGATATTACTGTTATGGTGATAAACCTTCAGAATTTTGTGACAAATGGTTGTTGATTAATGCTCTGGTGACTCTTTGAAGAAATTGAATGCAAACGGCATGATTTGGCTGGCCTCCATTGATGGCTGGCCTCCACAATGAATCCATGATCGGATGTTCCTAAGATGAATTAGAACGATAGGTAAAATCGGTTCCCAGGTAGATACTTCGATCATCATTCAATTTCATAAGTGTTTTTTCTTCTCAGAGATGTAAAGCAAATCATTTTTATTTTGTTTTTCTAGGCCAGGCCCATATTTTGACCGGTTTGGTTGGCTTAAATCTATGTACAATGAAGCTCTTATGTTGATGTTTCTCTTTTCTTAACTCATGTTCTAATTACTTATTAAATACAAGTCCATTTGGCTTTCAATCCCTTGTCCAAATAATTTGTTTTTACTGACAATTAATAAATACAATAATTAATTTTTTTCATCAATGTCCAAAATTAAAATATAATTTTTTTTAGTACATTACCATTATCATACTATAGACTATAATTTGCCGACGATAAGATATTCTATTACCATATTATATATGATATTTCATGAATTATTATACGCGACTTATAGTTTATAGTTTAGTCAAAAATTTTACTTAACATTTAATTTTTGTTTATGCTTCCTTGAGATGAATAAGGAAAGAAAAATAGAAAGGCAAATCTTAATATAACACAATAATTGCTTTAACAAATTAAAATTATAAAATTTTAGGATTCCAAAAGCTTTAAAAAAATTACATTTCTGACATTGATAAATTATTTAATCTACATGATTTAGAAACTCCTTTTATATTAGTACATCATTATTAAAGCAATCAACACACCCAAAAGCTAACTTTTCAAATGCATTTCATCAAATAGGTGGTTGGTAATGTATTGTTTCTTTTTGTATTTTAAAAATATTTTAAAAAAAAATTGAATTTTTTTTGCTTGTAATTAATATTTGTTTAGTGTTTTCAGATTATTTTAATGTGCTGATATCAAAAATAATTTTTTAAAAATAAAAAAATATTATTTTGATATATTTCCGAGTAAAAAAGACTTTGAAAAGTAACCACAACCACACTCTTAAACACGCTGTCTAAAATTCAAGTTAATACAAAAGCAATATAAAAATATTTCAAATTAAATGGTATCAAAATAAGAAAAAATCATCACAAATTAATAAAGTAGAAGGAATCATTTTTTGTCCAAAGATCAATACCCTAGTTATTATCCTTCTATGTTTAACATGAGTAACTTAGTTATTTCCACAATTTCTTGCAACCCTAACCCTTTATATATATATATATATATATATATATAAAAATATATATAACAAATACATAAATTTTCACAAGAAAAAACCCATTTTGTATGAAATATGGTAAAAAAAAAGAAGTTTTCAAAATTGAAATGGTTGATATTTTAGAGATTATAAATAAAGTAGGGTTAGAACCTCAAGAAAGAAGAGATAAAACATGGGCCAAATCTATGGGAACAAAGAATAAGAGAAAAAAGATGAGAGGATGATGAGGAATAAAGATAAAGAATAAAGACAAAGAATAAGAGAAAAAGCTTAGATAAAGAATAAAGATAGGAAGGAGAATTTTTTTTTTCTCGAACGCGCTGAAGGTCTCTTAGATTTACTGGTTATAGCTTTCATAACCTATTTTTAAAACCCTAACTATGATTTGTTTCCAGAAAACAACAATAAAAATCCTAAATCCTAAAAATACATGTTCTCAATCATCCTTATTTTAACCATTTTCATGATTTTTAATATTTTGTGAGCCTTGAGCAAGAGAGAATAAACACAAAAAATTGAAATAAATAAGAAAAAGATTGAAAATAAAATAATGAAAAATAAAGTGAGCAATGTAATAAAATCAAAGCAAAAGAAAATGAGGAAATAAGAAAAATTCAAAAACAAGGGAAAATAAGAAAAATCAAAATATTTGTGTGAGGGTTGGATATTCTTATGCATGTTTTTACTGTCAAAACCATGTTTTCATAATATTTCTAATACTTCCATGAAATTTCATAATCCTACCCTAGCATAGAAAAAAAAATACTTATCCATATTGTTGACCTTAGGTGTACACATTTATATTTTTATACATATTTTAATGATAAAAATAATATGAAAATTAAACTAATAATATGTTTGGTTGAGAATAAATTTTAAACAAATTTATACAAACATCTTATCAACAGGTATGAAGGATTTTATGAAGAAATCAAGAAGTTCAAGAAGAAAGCATATTGAAGATTTAGAATTAAGTGTTCATTTTAGTACTTTATATAAATCTATATATCTTATGCTGATAGCATAAAATAAAATGAATGCGCACACTTCACTATGTATATATTAAAAAGGATTAATAAATATGCATAGACAATTCTAAAAATTCACTTACATTAAAATTGCTAAATTTAGCATTTTACATGAATCGGTCGACCATTTGGCTTAACCAAATGAACTGGTTGGCTATTTATTCATTTTGAGATGAACATATGGGAATTTTGTAAGAACCAGTCAACTGATTGACTTGATCAATTTGAATCGGTCGACTATTTCAGTCGTCAATGGGACGATAATGACTATAAATAACTAGCTTTTGCTATAAACATATAAATAGCTTCTGTAATTGCAAATTTAATAAAATAATCAGAATCTATATGATATACAAATTATTCTGAGTATAAAAACGCATCGAAATCATCAATCCTTGATTATAATCTAATTGATGCTATGAAATATTCATATTCTAGCATAAGAGTATTTAATCTCATTCTCCCTACTCTTAAACACTTTCAAATCCTTTAAGTTCTATCTTTTGAGATATAGAGATATTAGAACTTTAAATTGTATTATCCACTCTATTGAGAGAATTAATTGTGATAAAAAAATCACACTTATATATATAACATGCTTTTATAACTATAGTAATTCAAATTCAAGTAAATTAGATTGAAAAAGTGTAATTAAATAAAGAATACTTCATATAATAGCATATTTACTTTGCAATTCCACTAAATTTAACTAAATCAATATTTATTAATATGTGTATAAAAACTAATGTGATCAAAAACCCAACTATCGAATAAATGGCTGAAATGAAAGGAAACACCTATTTTAGCAATAATCATTAACCCTAACATTAAAAGAAATGATGAATATTATGTTGATAAGTTTTAGAGCACTTCGAAACTTGGGGAACAATTCTTACTACCAATTATATACTTAAAAAAGTACCTTATAAATTTTTTTAAGAAAAAACACCAAATGAATTGTTAAAGGTATAAGACCTTCATATAAATACCTTAAAGTGTGAGAGTGTCTTACAGAGATAGCAATATCTGATCCTAAAAAATTCAAGATAAAACTTAAGACTGTGTGTTGTGTATTTATCGGATATACATATAATAGTAGTAATACATATGGATTTCTTGTACACAAGTCAAGTATTGAAGATATTTATCCTAATACTATTATGAAATCAAGGAATGCTACATTCTTTGAGGATTTGTTTCCATGGAAAGAAGCACAAGAAAATCATTTATTTAAGAGAATAATTGAGGATAGCTCAAGTAATCATCATTAATTAGAAGATGATGAATTAAAGTTTAAAAAGAGTAGAATGGAAAAAATAACCAAAACATTTGGTCTTGATTTTTTAACATACTTGTTAAAAAATGAACTTTGAACCTTCTCCAAGGCAATGTTTGTTTGGAAGCTTTGTATTAAAAGGAGATAGTCAATAGTAAAATTAAATTCATTATGAATAATCATACATGGAAACTAGTGAATCTTTCTCTTGGAAGTACATCATTAGGTCATAAGTGAATCTTCCTCCTAAAAGTAAACCATTTGGCCATAAGTGAATCTTTAAAAGAAAAATGAAAGTTGATGGCTCTATTGACAAATATAAAGCTGGACTTGTTATTAAAGGTTTTAAACAACAAAAAGGTTTAGACTATTTTAACATATATTCACATGTATCAAGAATAACTTTCATAAAAATATTAATAGTCATTACAGTTATTAATAAGCTTGAAATACATCAAATATATATGAAAACAATTTTTTAAAATCGTGACCTTGATGAGGAGGTTTACAAGGAACAACTTGATGGGTTTGTTGTTAATGGACAAAAAAAAGAAAGTTTGTAAACTTGTCAAATAATTATATGGTTTGAAATAAGCACCTAAATAATAACATGAAAAATTTAACAAGATTATGTTATCAAATGAGTTCAAAACAAAATTGAGAAATACATTTACGTGAAAAACACTATAAAGGTTATTTAGAAAAGAGCACTTCTTTTAGAATGTCCGGCAAAATCTGAAAACTCAGCAATGATTAATAGTGGGATGGAACTCTAATGATAAACTGAGAGTTATCAGTCGAGCATATGTATTTCTTCAGCTTACTCTGCATTCCATATTTGCGTTTTTTAGAGCACACCATGCAGAAGTTTATGTTAGTAAGAACGGATGAAGGAAGTGGGAAGCATATGAAAGGAAGAAGGTTGGGTGAATTCAAAATTGTCCTCCTTTCTTCCTTCCAGTACATTTGGGGAAAGGTACTGCAATTTCATGTAGCCACAAACACTTCCTGCCTGTAGAATGCTTTGAGATTTCAATATGCTAAATTTTATGTTAAGAAAAATTTGCTTGGATTCAACCCATGCCTATTCAGAGTAGTGTATTGCAGCTTCTCTTGATGATGAATACTACAAGTAGCTCATTAGTCAGAGGCAGGCTCTCTCATCTTTTCCACTTTTTTTTTAAAAAACCTTTAGATTGTTTTCCTTCCAGTCGATAATGCAAGTTGTCTATCATGTAAATTATCCTTGCCAAGTGATTGTTAAATTAATGATGTCAACAGGTTGGTTCAATTGCTGCTGGTGCGCGTTATGACAACCTTGTAGGAATGTTTGGAACCAAACCAGTTCCAGCTGTTGGGGTCAGTCCTGGGATTGAGCGAGTATTTGCTATTATGGAGTAGCTGCAGATGGACCGGAATGAGGTGAGAATGGCATTTCATGTGATTTTTGTACATATCTGGGGGGGAAAGGTCTTAATATTTCTTTGTTATCATTTAGTGTTGAACTTGTGTCAAAATTCAACCAAAGAAACCGCCAATTATTATCTTAATGATTTTTAAAGCTAATGTTTCTGAGACATAAAAGAAATCTTTACTCATAATGGAAACACTGCATTTGTTCTTTCTATAATTTGTTAGACACGTGGCACACCCTCCCATTATATGGCATGTTATAATTAAGTTCTGTTTATGTTCTAAAATAAATGGCTTCTACCATTCTCAAGATGCTTGATATGATCCATGTTTTGTGGGGGTAAACTTTTATTTGCTCACCATGTTGAATAAATTACCATCATTCTTGTGTCGAAATAATAACATAAATTAATATTGGAGGCACTAATGTACTAACTATCTCCTGTTTTTTTTATTTTGGCAGACAACCCGACCTACTGAAACTCAGGTTCTGCTGGGAATCATGGGGAACTAAAGAGTTCCTCTAGCTGCTGAGCTGGCCAGTAAGCTATGGTGCATCAAGCTGAAATCTGAATTTCTTGTGGGTACAAGATTTGATAAGCTCATTGGTCGTGCGAAAGATTCAAAAATCCCATGGATGGTGCTCGTTGGGGATAGGGAGCTGGAGATAGGGATGGTAAAAATAAAGAACCTCGAGACCAATCTTGAGGGGTAGTTTAACTGGTCAGGTATTGAGTTTATTTTTCAATGGTTACGAGTTTGAGTTCTCATAGGACTACTGGAGACTTACATGGTCGTTAACTTCAAGACCCATGAGATTAGTCGAAATGTGCGCAAACTAACCCGAACACTCATGTTAATCTAAAAAAAAAAAAACTTTAGACCAAAATGGAGGAAGAGTTACCTTTAAGCACATTTGTTGATGGAGTTAAGAGACTGTTACATCTGTGAAAATCATGTCAGGGCAAAATTTGAATGACTCAATCATTCTTCCATTCTAACACAAAACATTTGGCGTCAATTATTTGTATGATTCCCCTCTGATTAAGATTAAATTTGGTTTTGGTGCCTATTGACTATTGTAGCCATTTTGTTTAACGACCAGGATTCTTTTGAGGGCTGGTCAGTGAGTGGACAAAAGTCTAATTGGCTATTACTTGTAATTTACTTGAATCTTGAATCATGATTAGGTGTTTGCTTATAAGTCGAACCAGCTTCGAAAAAGTTCAATCTCGCGGCCGTTTCTCATGTCTTGCATCATACCAACTAATTATAAATTGCTAATCCTTTTCTTTTTCATGTTTAAAAACTCTTGTCAAAATTTCCTTTTTATTTAAACTTCATGACCATAACCAACTGTTGATTCTCATAATTGTGAAACAGGTGTTTTTTTAGTCCCCATGATTTTTTATGTTTTGATCCTCCAATGTGTTTTTTCTTCATATTTTATTACATTGCTTTGATTTTCAATTCGTTTTGGTTATTTGTTTTTCATGCCTGCGTACAAGGATTTTAATGTGTTGAAGAAATATTTTATCTTCCGGTAAATGCTTGGTTTGGTGAAATATAATTTAATTTTATTGATTTCAAATAATTAGAGTTCTAGAGGTTGAATTGAAGATTAAAGAAATTTTCAATCTTTTTTTTTTCTTTGCTAAAATTAGAGATTTATGTGCACAGTCAAAATAAAAGTTCAAGTTTTTTTTTTTTTTTGTCCCTCAAACTTATTTCCATTTGATTCATTCATTTTGGTTTTAATTTGGATTTGACTTGCTAATTTGTTTTGAATGTCTTGATACAAGGATTTTGCAATATCAAGGGAAATGTTTGGGGCTGAGTTGATGTTTAGGTTTGCAAAATAAAACAAAGCCCAGCTAATATAGAATAATTAAGTGTAAAGGAATCAAAATTAATACTTAAACAAATATGGGGACTAGGGTAAAAAGAGGTAGAGAAAATAGGTTAGCTCATGTGGGAGGTGTTTGCCTTATTTTTGTGGCACATGCAGTGTCTTCTTACAGTTAAACGACTGCTTCTACGGTGGTGTTGGAAGCAGTGCACTAAGATCTTCCTGTTGGGTTGGCACGTGGCGGTGTTGATACGATTCTAGCAAGGTTAGATTTAGATTTTGGTGTAAAATTTTATGATGTCTAGTTTTATGCTATCGAGCATAACTTTCAACTCGATCTTTAGATCGAGATAAAATTTAACCAAGAGTTTTCATATATATTTTTCCATTTTAGGTTTAAATTTCAAGTCAATCAGAGTTTTATAAGGCATCGCAATATAGGTCAAAAGATGCAATATGGATTTTGTTATTGGTTACCTTTTGACTTGTAAACTTTCTATTTGAAGATGATTCTTTTCCTAATAATAAAAGGATACCCAGCAAATAATTTTATGCTTTTTCTAGTTCTACAAGAATCTTTAATGGGCAGCAGTAATATAATTTTCAAGTATGGCAAAGATTCCTTTAATGTTCTAAAATCCTTTTTTCTTACAAGGATTCTTATGTTGATTTTTTCTATAATACAGTTTTTGCTAACAAACATAATTTTTTATTCAATCTATTGAATCAAGCTGAAATTTTAGCAGACATTTCCCAAACGTCCTGTTTTATATTATGTTAAAATTTCAAATCAATCCAACATCGGGGAGGTCTTGCGATAAGGTCTAGAAGTTACCGTGCAAGATTTAATTTAGTTCTCTAGTTGATTTAGGATTATTTTTTCTATTTTATTTATAACTCTTATTATTATTTTTTTAGAATTGTTTATGATGTTTTTCACCTATTATAAATAGGGTAATTTAGCTTGTCCTTAGGTTTTAAGCTTTCAGCCATGATGTTTTGAATAAATTTGTGTTTTACGTGATGCAACACTTTTCTTTTTGGTTAAACAAAGAACAATCTAACTTATCAAAGTATAACTGACTTTGTAGTGTTTTTCCTTATACTTCTTGTTCGTGAATTGATATTTTTAAGGTGGAGGTTCTTATTCCAATAGTATTGGTGTCTTTAGACAAGTTTTCATTATGTCACTCTTCTATCAAACCTGATTCTTTAGCTTTCCAGGATTTGTCTTTCTTGCTTGTAGGTGACGTGATCACAAGGTTCGCATCAATTGGTATTAGAGCTAAAATCTAAAATCAAGTCATATCTTTTTGAAAATTTTGTTTTATTTGTATTCCATAAGTTTAGTTGTGTTTTTCTAGTCTTATTCTCTTTGTATTTTTGGCATCTTAGTACTAGAAAAAAAAAGTGTTGTTTTGTTTTGTTACTGTTCCTAAACATATCAATAACATAAAAAGTAAAAAAAAAAAAAAAACAACCAATAGAGAAACCAAATCAAACCATCTTAAAATCACTTTAAAACTGATGTAATAGTTATTTGTTGTGAAATCACACTATATGTTAAATTCAGGATTCTTTTGATATCGTTTGATTGGGGTTTCAATTCTGAGTTAAATTCTGTCGCAAACTGATCATACATAGGTTTTCGATACCTAGACATACGATAATGACCTATAAATTGATATGTATTATGTATTGAGTATAAGGGTACCACATTTCAAATATGAGGTTGTTCTGATATTGTTTGGTCTAGGTTTCAATTTTGATGCTTAGAATTGCGTAACGAGTCAAATTTATGTCAAGTTATAAAAACATTTTTTAACAATTGAGTTTATTTCTATTATATATGGGTTATTTACAAGTCAAATAAGGGTTTTCATTTGTTTTTACTTCGAGTTTTTTTATTGTCTATATTTCATACGAATTCGCTTTGCTACTCGCGAAATCATAATCGTAGTTTTATTTTGTTTGTTTTCAGTATCTTATCTATTCTTAAGTCACTTTATATATATTTGTATTGCGTTACAATAGCCATTGATTTTGGAACATTGATTTCCAGTTTTGAAAGAACCTAAAGAAAGTGAGCCGAGAGGTATAAGGCGTAGTGAGAACAATTAAGTGAAAAGTCTTGAATTGTGTTAAACATGAGAGTTGTGAGGGTATATTTTTTTGCTCCTAATCATTTTTTACAAATTCAAAGATGTCTGCAAATCATGAATTCATGACAGTGAAAATGGATAACACCTTTCAGGTGCAAGCTTTCACCTAACAACTTGAGCTTCTGACTAATGTCACGATGGATCTGAAAGATGAGATGGCTTCGATAAGACAACAAAATAGTGGGACAAATAGATTGAGAATGGGGGTTGATAAGTGAGGAACCCCTATCTAGAGGGATGTATAAAATATTAAAATTAACTTTGTTGATTTTGTAGATGAAAATACAAATATAGATGATGATGAATATGACTTTCCATCCGTGGGAAATGGAATCGATTTAGGAAAAATCAAGCTGAAAGAATGTTAGTTTCGACCAGAACGATAACATCTTTCATACACGTTTCCATGTATAAAACAAGGTGTGTAGTTTGATTATAGATCGTGAAAGTTGTGCTAATGTAGTACTATCCTTGTTAATAAACTGAACTTGTATACAATTAAGCATAATTTACCTTATAAGTTGCAATTATTGAATGATTGTGGTGAGGTAAAAGTAACTAAGCAGGTCTTGGTTTCGTTTTCGATTGGGAAACATGTTGACGAGATTTTATATTGAAAATATCTGAAATTGTATATTGTCCAGATTTACGCTATCGAGCATCACATTCAATTCAACAATTAGATCGGGCTAAATTTTAACTAGGAGTTTTCAGATATGTTTTTTTTATTGTGGGTTAAAATTTCAAGTTAATCGAAGTTCTACGAGGCATTATGATACAAGTTAAAAGATGCAATATAAATTTTGTTATTTGTTTTTTTTTTTTACTTGTAGACTTCCTATTTGAAGAGGACTATTTTCCTAATAATGAAAGGATACTCGACAACTAATTTTCGGGCTTTTTTTAGTTCTACAAGGATCTTTAATGGGCAACACTATAGTTTTCAAGTGGCAAGGATTCCTTTAATATTCCAAAACCCTTTTCTTACTAGGATTATTGGGCTGATTTTTTCTATTGTATAATTTTACGCTAACAAATATAATTTTTTATTCAATTGTTGGATCTGGCTAAAATTTTATCAGATATTTTCTAAAGTCTTGTTTTATATCGTGTTTCTAACATTGGAAAGGTCGTGTGATAAGACCTGGAAGCTATTGTGCGGGATTTATATTAGTTTCCTAGTTGATTTATGATTTTTTTTTCCTATTTTATATATAACTCTTTTATTATTATTTTCTTAAACTTGTATAGGATGTTTCTCATCTATTATAAATAGGGTTATTTAAATTATACTTAGGTTTTAAACTTTTAGCCATGATGTTTGTAAACTTGTGTTTTGCATAATGGAACACTTTTCTCTTTGGTTAAATAAAGAACAATCAAACTTATGAAAATATAATTGACTTTGTGGTGTTCTTCTTTATACTTCTCGTTCATGAATTGATATTCGTAGGGTGGGGGTTATTATTCCAATAGTGTCGGTGCCTTCGGACAAGTTTCCATTGTATTTCACATCTATAAAACCTGATTCTTTAGCTTTTTAGGTTTTTTGTTTAATAAAAAAATATATATTAAAATAAATTAAATCATATTTTTTTGTATAAATATCTATTTTAATTATTAAAAAACTCAATAAAATAAAATTTTAAAACTACGGCATGCAGATATATAACCACAGTTATCAGACCCGACTTAGGGGTTGACCAGGCCAAGGAGTTAGGTCCCGGGTTACAAGGGTTAACCGAGATCAACCCGAATCAACCCAGAAAAAATTAAAAAAAATATTTGAAATTTTAATATTTCATATGAAAAAATTAAGAAACAATTCATGTAAATATAAGCTATACATGTTATAAATAATGAAGTTTAAAAGATTATTTCAAAAAGTTTTTTTTATCCCACATTGAAAAGATACTATGTTAGTATGTTATCATTTTAAGTTAAAGTATTTAAATCAAAAAAATTTTTTATCCCACATTAAAAAAATATAATTTTTTTCTTGTGAACATAGAGTATATATACTAAATGGCTTCAAATCCCACATTAAAAAAATAATTTTATTCTTGTGAACATAGAATATATATACTAAAGGATTTCAAATCCCGCATTGAAAAAATAAACTAGTATTTATATAGTGAACTTTGAAATGGGTTAATAACCAACTAAAAAATATAAAAAGAAAAGGTCTCTAGTCAGGAAAAGAACACATTTGAAAAAAAAAGGTCTCTTCTGGGTTTTGCCGGGTCGCCCAAGTCGCTAGTCAACCCAGCGGGTCAACCAGGTTTTGCTGGGTTTTTGTTCATCCTAGTCTTTTGTCATATCCGCACCGGTCCAGCCACCAAGTCAACCGGGTCCAGGATCGACCCGCTGGACCAGTCAGGGTTTAATAACTACGAGATGACATGTCCACGCACTGTCGCGGGCTTATAAAATAAATGTACTTGATAGTGTTATAATTGTGAACCAGCACTAAATAAGTAATAGAAACTAAAGGTATGATGGAGCCAATATTTCATGACGGAAAAAAAAGTTGTGTTGGTGATCAAAAACTTAGAGAATGAACAAAATGATTTGTAGCAATCTACAGTGTTTTATGAGGAAAGATACAGTGCTTTCGCCACATGATTTAGCTTTTCTGTTAATAAAAAGCAAAAAAATTACAAAAGCTAAATTTTCTTTATATTAAAAAAAAAAAACAAAGATAATTTTGGAAGAAAAAAACCCATGAGAAAAAACGTTGTAGCAATTGACACTATTTTGTGAGGAAAACTACAGTGTTTTCTCCAATAAAATAAAATAAAAAACCATTTAGAGAAATACTGTAACAATCCACAGTGTTTTGTGAGAAAAACTACAACGCTTTCCCCATATGATTTAGCTTTATTGTAATTATAATTTTTAACCAACTTAATATTAAAAAAAAATCGACAAAGAAAATTTTGGAAAAAATCATAAAAAGATCATATGTGAAAACACTGCAACAATTCACAGTGTTTTAAAGAAAGAAAATTACAAAGCTAAATTCTTAATCAACTTAATATTAAAAAAATCAAATCGACAGGGATAATTTTAGAAAAAAAACACCAAAAAAAGAGGAAAAAATCATGTTGGAAACACCACAGTTTTAAAACCCGGGTTGACCCGGGACCTGGCTAACCCGGGCCTAGAACCGGTCTGGGTGGAGGTAAAAACCTGCTTGGGAGTTGGCCTAGTGAAACCCGGGTGAGACCCAGTCTATTTTTTTTATATATTAACATACATTAAACAACGTCGTACGCTGAAGAAGAACAAAGCAAAATTGGGGACAGATGAAAACCTAATTAATGAAAGACAAATCAATTTGAATTAATGAAACAAATACAGAGGAGCAGAGGAGTAGAAGACGACTTGACTCTTGATTTGTGATTCTGATACAGAACCTGAGGATGAAGATGATTCTTGCAAAACACCAGAACCTGCAAGTCCATCTTAAAGAAGTGTAAACATGCTTCAGGGCACTTATGGTGTTGTATATAGAGCCAGAGAAAATAAGACTGGGGAAATTGTAGCATTGAAGAAGGTAAAAATGGAGAAAGAACGTGAAGGTTTTCCACTGACTTCTCTTAGGGAAATAAACATTCTTCTTTCTTTTCATCATCCTTCAGTTGTTGATGTTAAAGAAGTTGTGGTAGGGAGTAGCCTTGATAGCATTTTTATGGTGATGGAGTACATGGAGCATGACCTCAGAGGACTCATTGAGTCAATACGACAACCATTTAGTCAGAGTGAAGTTAAATGCTTAATGCTCCAGTTGTTAGAGGGTATGAAACATCTTCATGATAATTAGGCTCTTCATCGAGATCTGAAAATGTCAAATTTACTTTTAAATAATCGTGGTGAGTTGAATATTTGTGATTATTTAGTGATAAATATTATTTAAAATAAAATTTTGTTTAATATATAATATTTATTTATTAATTGTGAGTAGATGTCATAAATATTAATGATATTGAAGATAATTGTGATGATGAAGTTTCAAAGAAGCACGCTGATGATTTATTAAGTGTTTTGGCGAGATTGGCTCAATTCCTTAGACATTTGATTCAAATTTTGCTTCTATGGACACAGAAGAACTTAATGTGTTTATTCAACAAAAGTGAATGTGTTGTATAGATTTTTTGTTTTTTTTTTGTTGACCCGGGTCAACCCATCTGACCCGTGACTCAATCACTTGACCGGGTCGATGACCGGGTTGGGTTTCAAAACTATGGAAAACACTATAGCAATTCACAGTGTTTTGTGATGAAAGCTACAGTGCTTCCCCACATGATTTAGCCTTATTTGTAATAACTTGTAATTGTAATTCTCAACCAGCTCAATATTAAAAAAATAAAATTAACAAAGATAATTTTGAAAAAATCATATGAAAAAAAACCATGTGGAGAGACACTGTAGCAATCCACAATGTTTTGTGAGGAAAGCTACAGTGTTTTCCCCACATGATTAAGCTTTATTACAAAGTTAAATTCTAACCAACTCGATATTAAAAAAATTAAATCGACGAAGATAATTTTGGAAAAAAATATTACAAAAAAAGAAAACACAAAAAAAAACTGGAAAAAAATCATATGAGGAAAAATTGTAACAATCCATAGTGTTTTGTGAGGAAAAACTTGTATTTACTTGTAATTGTAATTCTTAACCAGCTTAATATTTAAAAAATAAAATTTACAAAGATAATTTTAGGAAAAAACATAACAAAACAAAAAAAACCATGTGGTAAAAAATACTGTAGCAATCCACAGTAATTTACGAGGAAAGTTACAGTACTTTTCTCACATATTGTAACTGTAATTTTTAACGAGCTCAATATTAAAAAATAAAATAACAAAAGATAATTTCAAAGAAAATTATAAAAAAACAAAAAAAAAACTTTCAGAGAGACACTGTATCAATCAACAAAGTTTTAAAGAAAAAAGATTATAAAATTAAATTCTCAATCAGCTCAATAAAAAAAAATCGACAAATATAATTTTAAAAAATAAAATAGAAAACCTATATAGAAAAACATCGTAGCAATCCACAGTATTTTAAAAGAAAAAATTATAAAGCGAAATTCTCAAGCAACTCAATATTTAAAAGTAAAATCAACAAAGATAATTTAAAAAAAAAAAGAGGAAAATTAGAAAAAATAATTAAAAAAAATATTATAAATTACTGTTGTAATTCAGTACCCTTTAGTGTTATGTATAATGTATATAACTAGTATCTTGCTATAACTTATAAGTTTCGAAGTGACAGGCTCATCACAAGTCACAATCCCACTTATTTTATTTATTAATTGAGTGGCCGTGAAGGTCGAGTGTTCGAATCTCCATTGAAGCAAAATATTTCGAGTTTAAGAGAAAATTGGTTGAGATATTTGTTTAATCGATTTATTACCAGATACAAGTTGTAGCTTGAACGTGAACGCGTGGAGGTTGCTGGTTCGAATGGGAGAGAAGCTAATATTTTGTGCCTTAAAAAAAGGTGGGCCAGACGATGACAAAACAAAAATAATAAATGCTTTGGCGCGCGGTCCTGACTCTGGCTCGTGCGCCTGGGCTGTTACATAACAAGCGGAGATTTTGAAGTGGTCTTTTGGCTTTGCTTTTTATCTTTTAAGTTTTTTTTTTCTTTAATTTCATTCTTTATTAATATGTGGTTTTTATTTCTTTTGGTTTTATGTCCTTTTCTGTTTTTTTTTTAATTTATCTTTTAATATTAAATTTTATTTTATTTTATTTTTTAATATTGAGTGAATGATAAATCTATTTTTTATATTTTTTATTATATAATAAAAATTTTGTAATTTTTTTTTAATTTCATCTTTTAATACAAGATTTTTAACTTTTATAGGTTTTTGATTTTTTTATCTTTTTTTTATTTTATCTTTTAATATGAAATTTTTATTTAGTTTTATTTTTAAATATTGGATTGATTTTTTTGAATCTGTATCTAATAAACAGGATCATGTGAAACAACTCTTATACAATTTAATTTAAAATTTATACTAACAAAATAAAATTATGATTTTTCAAGTTTGAACTGTTATACCGAATTTTATAATAATACCAAATTTTAATTATTTTTATCTCATCCAAGTAAGAATGCAGTGAATAAACTAGTAGATATAGAATTTCTCAGGTTAAAAATTTTCATTTGTTATTCAATTTTAGTTGTTATCACCATAATGAATATGTAGGCCACAAACTCCAATCATATCCTTAAACAAAAAAAAATGTTTAAGATAAAGTTTTGCTTAACCACACGTCTCACACATTGAAAAATAATTTAAAAAGTGAATTATTGATCCGTCAAAATAAAAAATTATTAAAACTTATATGATTAGTTGAGGTATATATAAGTTGATCTGAACACCGATATTTAGAGGTGATTATTTTTTGTTCGGTTTGATTTTTATCAAAAAAATAACCAAACCAAAATTAAAAAAAAAACTAAAACTGAACCGAAACCGGTTCAAACAGAAACCGGTTCAAACCGACCGGTTCGGTTCGGTTTTTAGGATAAAAACCGGTTCAAATCGGTTTGGTTTGGTTTTTTCAGTTTGACTCGGTTTTGACTCAATTTTTTGCTGGTTTGGCTCTTTTTTTTGTTTGGGTTCAGTTCGGTTCAGTTTTTTCAGTTTTAAGTTTATAAAACCGAAACTGAACTGGCTAGTTTTTTTAAAATTTAATCAGTTTAATCGGTTTTTTTCACGATTCAGTTTTTTCAATTTTTTTCTGGTTTTTTGGTTTTTTTCTCCCCCCTACCCACGTTAATAAAAATAAACAAAAAACTACAACTTGGTGAGGCCAAAATATTATACAGCCATAACTATGGCAGCATTATGTCATTAATTAGTAGCGATTTCAGTTGCCGGCCTTGTGGCCGGAGAGCGCCTAATAAATAGCCGTATTTTTACTTAAAGACGACGAGCCATCCAAATAAAAAAATAAATAAATTCTCTCTCAAAAAACTGTTTCAAATAACTCCAAAATTTCAAAGCAAGCTCTCTCTATTTGAAACTAAAATTAAAAATGAATAACATGATTTTGACATGTTCCTTACAAAAATAAAAATAAAAAACATTTAATTTGAAGTGTCGACATCTTATCATGTGCATCATACATAGCATGATTTTAATTAAATTTGAAATATTTTCAAAAAAAATAAAAAAATGATTATAAGGCTACTTAAATATTTTATAAAATATATCTTACAAAGTGAGGTGGCGTTTCATTGCATGGAAAAACTTTCAAATTATAAAAAATTAATTTTATCATGATTAGAAAATAATAATTATAGAATTTGTTAACTAATAAATCACTAATTACAACCTCCCATGTTATTTAGAATATGCTTGGCAGTATGGTAGCGATTATTTTTCAAATAATTTTTTGTGTTAAAATACATGTCAATCATTTTTTTATTTTTTAAAAATTATTTTGATATCAACATATTAAAACAATTCAAAATATATTAATTATATTAAAATTTAATAAAAATTTAAAATTTTTAAAAACACAATTTACACGTATTTTTAAACGGTTTAATAACAAAAATCTTTGTAAGGGAATTAACTATATATATATATATATATATATATAGCATACCCCCCCCCATATTCGTCCGCCCACCATACTAAAAATAATAATGCTATCTATGCAAACAAATAAATCCAACAAAAGTTTCAAATGAAAAAAATGCAAAAATCCAAACTAATTAATATAACAATTGTAATTTTAATAAATAATTATTTAATTTTATTTTCAAATTATTGGGTGATCAATGTTCATAAATCAAATATAATTTATCTTTGTCTAATATAGGTATTCCATTTAATTGAAGATAAAATCATTTAATATATAAAAGAGGTGTTTTTACTTTTACCTTATAAAACACTGTTTATTAAAATATATATTTTTTAATTTTACTCTTCAACAGCCCATTCTTTTATCTTTTTTAGTTTTTCTCTCAATATCACCCTTTTAATATTAGGTTGTTTTCGGAATTTTGCTTTGTAATTTTCTTTAAGTTAGGTTATTTACTGATTTTATGGATTTAGGTTTTTTTTAATTGATTACAATCTTCAACATTAAATATGTTAGAAGCAAGATTTTATATTTTTTTATTTGTTTTTTATGAATTTATCATGATCTCACGACTCAGATTATGAGTTTAACATTTAACTTCAGTTGACTTGAGTTGATTTTTTAGGCCACTTTTTTTAATTGATTTTCTTTTTCGATTTCATCCTTAACACTGGGTTTGATGGAAATTAGGCTTCATATATTTTTTTTACATTATATAGGGTTATCCCGATCTAATTACCTAGATTATAGGTTTGGCATGTTAACTCGAATTGATTTTGTTTATTTTGTTTATTTTTTTTAATTGAACTTCATAATTGTTTTTTTATCTTCTTTTTATGAGGTTATCTTGATCTCATGATCTAAGTCATGAGTTTGACAGGTTAATCTTGGTTGACTCGGTGTATTTTTTAGGTCCATTTTTCAATTGAATAATTTTTTTTTCAATTTCACCCTCCAACAACTCAATTTTTTTTTCATTTTCATCCTTAAATATTAAGTTGTTTAAGAATTGAATGTCATTTTTTTTTTAATTTACTTTACGTGGAGTTATCCATGTCTCATGGATTTATTTATTTTTTCCCAATTTCAACCTTCAATATGGAACTGTTGGAAAAGAAGCTTTATAATTTTTTTTGTTTGCTTTTTATAAACTTATTCTGATTTCATGACCCAAGTTGTGGTGGGTTTAATAAATTGGCTCGAGTTGACTTGAGTTGGTTTTTTTGGATTTTTTTATTTAATTTGTTTTCAATTTCATCCTTAAACTTTGAGTTTGTTAAAAAATGGGTTTCATAATTTTTTTTATTTGTTTTCTATTGAGTTATCCCGATTTCATAACTCGAGTCGTGAATTTAGTAGGTTAAACCTGATTGACTAGAGTAGTTTTTTTTCTTGTTTTTTAATTTAATTTTTTTTTCTCTTTCATCCTTTAACATTGGCTTAATTTTGAATTGACTTTCATAATTTATTTGGATATATTTTCTATATGATTATCATGATCTTATGACCCGAGTCACAGATTTAACAGCTTAACCCGGGTCGATCCAATATATCGTCGTCTTAATATTTGAAAAAAAGTCATCAAATATATCACTAAATCAATATTTAAAAAATATATCATTCAATATGCATCTTATTTTAAGTTCATGACTAAATTATTTGTCTTATTAGAAAACATGTTAAAAACATTTGTAAACTTTTTTTACATTAAAAAATAATTTGACTCGTAGCGCAACACACCGCAAGTCAATAATATAATATAATACTATACATACAAATATCTTTTTTGGCATATAAAAAAATAATTTGAACTATATAAAATAATGTAAAAAATAAAAATGAAACATACCTTTTAAAATATTAAGTTGGTTGAGATGACACAATATTTCCATAAAAATTGGTTTTCTACCCAATATATCTTTTCCACGAGAAGAAGACTAAGTTAACAAAGAGGTTTTTGGAGTGATAAAAACTAAGTTAAAAAAAAAATGGTTTTCTACCCAAATATATTATCCATCCTTTTGGAGTGATAAAAAAAGGTTTTTCAATTATAAGAGATTCCTAAAAAGAAAAGAAATGAAAGAAAAGAAAGTTCACATTAAACTATAAATAAAGATGGCAATGAGTATTTATAATTTACAAGTTATGTTTTTTTATATATATTTATATTTTTTTTATTCATTGGATTAGATATTTATAAATTATTTATTGAATTTAAAATATATATATATATATATATGTATGTATTAAAAATTTTAAATATTCTATAAATTTATTTATATAATATAAATATATATTTATTTGGGGCTATATTCAACCGAGTTTTAGGTTGAGTTTAATAATATACATCTCTTATCTATTACTCATAAAATAAAATAATTATATAAAAAATATTTATTTATTTAAATCAAATCAGATTGATATTCATTGAGATAATGTTTGATATTATGATAGTAATTATTTTTCAAAATGAGTTTTATTTGGAAATGTTTCAAAATAATATTTTTATTTTTTAAATTTTATTTTTAATATTAACATATTAAAATAATTTAAAAAATAAAAAAAATTAATTTTTAAATTTCTGTCAAAATCATCTGCAAAAACCAGCAATAACTAAATTACCTTCCTGGCTAGTGGCTAGTGTTTGGTATTGTGGTAACTGTTGTGGTTGTGGTTTGAAAAAAAATTATTTTATAAAAAGTACCTTTAGTTGAGGTTGATTTGGAAAAATATATGTTTGGTTAAAACTGTGGTTAAAATTGAGGTTGAACAAAAGGTGGTTTAATGTGTTTGGTTAAAAAAATGCTTTTCAAACTGAGGTTTTAAAATAATTAAAAAATATATATATATATATTAATATTGATGGTTTTTAATTTAAATATTGTAGATTTAACTACTGTTATTACATTATGAAATAAATAATATTAATATAAAATATTTTTTTATTTCATTAAACTACGTGTAATTTCATCACGTCATTGAAATCTATCTAACAAAGAACTATATTTTTTCATGGTTTTTAAGCGCAACAACATCAGGTAAAAATATCATCAAGAATAAAATTGGGATTGCAATCAAATTCTACAAATGCTACGTCATCAAACGATCTTCTTCTAATTTTTTGAATAAAACACAATGAAAAAAATATAATATATATATATATATATTAATGGTTTTAAATTTAAATATTGTAGATTTAATTACTACCATGAAATAAATAATACTTTATATAAAATATTTTTTTTTTATTTCATTAAATCATCTACAATTCCATTACGTATAAAATTCATCCGACAAGAACTACAGTTTTCATAATTTTTTGAGCGTGCAATAAAATTAGATAAAATATTATCAGGAATAAAATTGAGATTACAGTGCGAGTGAATTTAATTCACTTTACACTAGTTTTTCAAGAAAAAAATTATATTGTTTACATGATTCACTTTAAACTAGTTTTTTTTTAAATATTATTTACATGACAATGTGAGTGAATTTAATTCACGCTAAACTAGTTTTTTTAAAAAAAAATTATTCACGTAAAAAAATAAACAGTGTTATTGAATTTATAATTCATTATAATGTTTTTTTTTTAAAACTATTTAATGAATAATGTGAGTGAATTTACTTGCATTATTCACTTAAAGAAACAGTGATAGTAAATTTATATAATTCAGACGCACTGTTTTAAAAAAAATATTTATGTAAATAGTGCAAGTAAATTAAAATTTAATTGCTTGCCTGTGTTATAAACGTGAATTACACTTATCCCCACCAAAAACAAATTGTGGTTCTTTATTACCAAACGTTTACAGGCTGCGGTTTGCTTTAAGCAACCCGCAACCGCAGCCGCGTAAACAGCCAGACAACTACAAGTTGGACCAATCCCACTAACTTTACCATTAGTGTTCTAGTGTGTAGTGTTGCGTGGGTTACCTATCTATTAACCTAATCTCTGTCCTTGGCCATTTCTCTCCACTTTGCTATAACTGTGAAGGTTTCTCTTAACTCTCCAAAACAATCAATCAACCATCACCATGGAAGGAGATGCTGCTGCTGTCACTGACTTTCAAGACTGGGAGCTCCTAGCCAACTCTGACTCGGACCTGGTTAACTCACCCATCTCAGTGGCTGATTCTTCGAGGAGTTTTGAAGAGATTGTGGCTGATACCGAAGGTATGTTCAGGTTAGATTACTTCTCTCTCGAAAATGATAATAGGTATGTTAAAACTACTCTCGATGCTACTGATGAAGGTTCTGTTGAGTCTGATAATCCGAGTTGGATCGATCCCGGCTCAGAAACTCGGTTCCAGAGGAGGAACTCTGTTGAGTTCTGGCCGAACTCTGTTGAGTTCTGGCCTGACTCTGGTAGTGATCGATCTGATGATCGCAAATTAGGTGACTTTGACGTGAAAAATGAATTGGGCGTGGTGGAAAATGAAAGGACTGATGTGGGTTTTGAAGAGATTGGGGAGATTGAGGCTAAAGAAGGGAAGTTTGAGTCACTTGAGGGTAAAGTTAGCAACTTTGAAAGGAAAAGTGAACTGGGTTTTGAAGAGAATATGAAGGTTCACGTGGGTGTTGAAGGATTTGGGGAGACTCAAAGTAAGGATAAGGAACTGGTTAAGTTCTGGTCTGATTCTGGTGGTGATGATTTGTTTTCTGGTGATGTCGGGAAGGATCAAGTTGGGTCTGAGATTTTGGGTGAATCTGAAGGTGAAAATGAGTCCAAAGATGTGAGTTTGAGTGTTGTTGCAGCAGGAGAAACGAAGCCTGGTGATGAGATGGAGAAGAGGAAGGTGGTGTTGTGGAAAGTTCCTTTTGAGATGTTGAGGTATTGTGTTTTCAGGTTTAGTCCTGTTTGGTCAGTCTCTGTGGCTGCAGCTGTTATGGGATTTGTTATATTGGGCCGGAGATTGTACAAGATGAAGCGAAAGACAAAGAGCTTGCAGCTTAAGGTTACTGTGGATGATAAGGTAAGTTATTGCGGTTACTTAATTTGCCCATTTCAATTGCTGATAATATGGTTTATTTGGAAAAGTCAGAGTGCTAATTGTTTTCAATGGAATGTTTAAATTGAATGTGTACAAGTTATCTGGTTTTTTATTTTCCTTCTAAATTTCATATTAAGATTTGGCAGCGTCTGTTGTGCAGCAATTATTTGACTTCGTATTTGATAAAGTGATATTATATCCTCTTTTTGTGGTCATATTGGCATATCTTTATCATTTTTGGGTTTTCCCCACCTCTTCTTTCTCTGTAAGTTAAGAATGAGTTCATTAAAATCAGGCACCAAACAGACAGGAAAATGAATTAACAGATAGCTGCCATTGTTTTATTTATCCAAGAAAGTTAAACAGTCTTCACTTTCCTTGCATGCTTCACAGCGCAAAAGACTTGGGGATGGTGTGGTAACAGCCTGTGCTCTCCCCTCTTCTCTTCACGAGCTAAAAGAATAGTCGCTGGTGGGAACTAGCCCTTATTTTGAAAAGTCTGAAAAAATGGGTTTCCGCCGGAAAATTACTATTTATTTGAGGTTTAGTAAGTCATGACTTAGTGAATTTGTGAATTTTTTTTGCCAAATTATTGGTCAGTAAATACTTTGGTGAGTGGGGTGCAATGAGCAGGCAATGTTGGTTAGGGGTCAAGCTTTTATCTGTGATGTAGGGGATGGTTTGGAAATACTGTGTTATAGTGAAAAAATTAAGAAGTGAGCTGCTATAAATGGGCAAAAAAAAGTTCATTAAGAAACGAGCCCATCAAGGAAATGAGGGGGATATTTATAGTGCAACAGAGGTGGTTTTCACCATACGAAAACTATGCTGAGGATCAATGGTATATTCATCTGTAAGTGAGGTGAAAAAGTTTTGATTGTGAGTTCCAGCCAGTTTTTCTTAATCATTCCAATGAGAAAGGACTAATTTTAGAATCCTGTCACCAAGCTCCATTTATCTTCTTTTTTTCTCTCCTTGTTTTTGAAAATACTGATAATCACAAAAATAATTTCTTGATGATAACGTAATTATTCTAAATGATTTTGGAAATCACATGATTTTTTTTACTTGGTCTGCAAGGGAATAGTTTTAGGTTAGCTTTAGAAGTATGAAAAGTTGCTTTTGTCAAATTAAAAGGCATCAAACCAAGGATTTTGGAAATGCATATGGATTGTAGAAGTAAAGTTAGGAATAGAACATGGGGGAATAGTTGAGATAGATGGCAAATGATGCCCCAAAATTTTCTTATTTCTGGGGGACCTTAATTGTTTGTTTATGATAGAAGATCTTGCAACTTTAAGTCCTGCTCTCATGCCACTTGCAAGTCTAAAAATCTAGAACAATTGTGTGATTCTTAGTGTTCAATACTTGATTATTTGGCTAATTGATTCTTTGGTTTCTCGCTATCTCATTCACATCAATTTGATTAGCTGCGTGTATAATCTTTTCCTTGGTATTTTTCCCTTCCAAATCCCACCATTTTGCATAATTTGATCGCCTAAGTTTTATTTTCCCTTCCTTTCGTTTTCGTTTTCGTTTTCGTTTTCCTTTTTATTTTCAGTGACAAGTAATGATGGGTAAGGGGTAGCTATTTGAGTTTGTCTCATATACTGACATGAGAATCCCTCAATTTCCCTCCCATTTATTTTTTTGTGTAGCAACATCATAGACTTTAGAGGAGATACAGCAGTTAAATCCCATATTTTGCCTCTTATTATGTATCTTCATCACAAACTTTTAATTGAAGGATTAATTCCTGTTTATGCTCACAATATTTGAGTTATGCACCTGAAGTTGCAAAATTGTTGGTTTGTAAGCGCGTGCTTACTCTATTTTCCTCTTCTGCTATTCTTTGTTTACCAGAAGAGCACAGGTCATCAATCCTATAAATGGGTTTTCATGATCATTTGCACTTGAGAATTGTGGTCTGTTCCTTAAGTTTGTTTAGCTTATTTCATGTGGTGGTTGTATTATATTTCTCGCACATGAATAGATGTTTCTACTGCAAACAGTATTTCATTGAGGTCAATAGATTGTTGTGCATATCCAACTTTGATTCTCATTTCTGATCTATGAATGCAGAAGGTGTCACATTTCATGAGTCGTGCTGCACGTCTAAATGAAACATTTTCAGTTGTGAGAAGGGTCCCTATTGTACGACCCTTATTGCCAGCAGCTGGGGTGAATCCATGGCCTGTGATGAGTTTGAGATAGGAATATTTTTGTTACGTAGGTGTAATGGGGAAGCATCATCTGAGCGTGTTAATCAATGACTAAATGCTTGTCTAGCTTTGCTTTGTATGTAGCTGGACTGGAGTGCTTCGGATTTACATGTGTACGAACTTGAAAGGTTTTAAAATGTGTATAAGCTCCAGACTGTGATTTCTGAACATGGTTCTGTATCATTGTGTTCATATTATATCATGGATAATAAATTCTGGACTTTTTGCTTGGTCATCCTATTCTCGACTTCGCAGCAGGTTGGTGCCTGGCATCTGCAAACAATTTTGCAGGACTGCTCAACTGAGAACTTCCATTAGCTTGGACATTTCGAATAATCAGTTTACAGTTTACAGTTCAAGGTTCCCGAGGCATGAGGAATTTGCAATTTAGGATAGCTTTGTGCTTTGTGCCTTGTGCATTCTGCATTTGGTTGCAGCTATTGCATTGATATTTCTTTGTTTCGGGTAGAAATGCATCTTCCCTGCACAGACTTGCACCAGCCAACCCATATTGTGTGAGAAATTCCATCTTATCATCTTGAAAATACAGGAGAAGTTTTCCGGTAAGTCAGAGGATTAAATTGACAAAACAACAATTGGAAAAGTACCAATCCCAGAAATACAGGAGAAGTTAACTGCAGAAACAAGGCAGTAGCAAAGCAAAAAAGATGTGCATCCTCTTATATTTTTGGATTTCTTCTCTTCTCTTTTCTTGGTTTTTAACGGGAACTCAAAAAACGAGTAACAACACTATACATGGGAGTTGACTATGGGTGTGGGGCTCCAAATTGGTACACCAGCCATATTCTTGGAGGAATTAAGGACTGATTGTTGTTCATTAAGATGAACCTCAACAGGGTGCCTAAAAAGGGTCTCGAAATGATAAATCTGAAATTTCATGTCTAATTTTTGGTGTCAAGTGAGGACACACCATTATTGGTCTAAGTTCATAAATAAAGGAATTTGTTATGCTATAATGTGATGTTATAATTGTTATTCTTATTTTTAAATATACTTGTTTTTTACAAGTTCTTCAGGTGTTCCTTGAAACTATCTCGCTTCTTAATTTATTAGCTGTAGGATTTTATTGGTTCCCAACTAGCGGTAGGAATTCCATTTTTTTCAATAAGCATGTTCGTTTTGAAAGATTGTAATAAACAAAAAAAAAAAAATGTTGAATTGTTAAAAGTTAATATTTTATTCTTGTAAAAGCAGTAATGACAATGATTATTTATTTCATTATTATTAATCGTATGTGTTCTGTTTGAATTGGAAATATATATGTTTTTTTTATTAATATGAGTGTCCGGGCCATCGTACGCATACTTTAACTAATTCCACAGCCCCTAAAGTTAACGATCATATAAGCCTGCAGTGAACATGAGTTTCTCCTAGGATTGTGATAAATAAATTCATACTACTAGTTATCTTGTGTATTCACATTATAATTATGCTAGGGATGTTACATTTTTGCATGTTTTTTTATTAATATATTTTTTTTAATCTTATCATTCAAAATTAAATTGATTGAAAATTAAGTTTCTTGATTAAATTCAGGAGGATTGCTGGTTTTGCTTCTTTTTTTGTTTTTAAACCGATGTTTTCTTATTTTTTTTCTCTTTTTTTTAGTTTAGTTTTTTTCCGGTTTGATTCTATTTATGTTAGCCCTCTATATTTTTTTTTACTATTTCACATTCTATTATTTTTTAATCTATAAATAATCTATTAAATTAAAAATATTTTGCAGTTTCAATCCACATGATTTTTTAATCTTTCAAATTTGATATCCATTGTTTTAATTATTATTTAGTTTGTTTAGGATCATTCTTTTTTTTTTTCTTTTCAAATTTCATCCTCCATAAGTAATTTTTTTACAAATTTTGTACTCAATTATTTTGCCCCTTTTTTTTTTGGCAAGTTTTCTCTTGAATATTAGAATGCAATCATGTTTAAGTCATGAAATGGATATTATCGTGGGTTTTTTTTTAAAAAAAAATTGGTTTCTAGAAGAGCTAAGAGCTCCAATGTTTTTTTTTTTTTTGGAAAAATAAAATGTAAATAATTCATTTTTTTATAAAAAAGAATTTTTCAAGCGGGTGGTTTTAGGATTTGGAAGAAAAGGATATAAAGGTGCAAAAATGTGTTTAAAGGTATGAAAGACTAGCTAGGAACCACATTAAGTTCCTCCTCCACTTTATCACTCTAATTCACGATGTTGCAAAAATTGGAGTAGAGACGTTAAAAATAGAAAAAGTCCCAGCATTTACCTAGGCGCTACCATTTACCTCCTGAGTAGAGGGTGAAATTAAAAATAAAACATAATTAAAGGATGAAAGTGAAACAAAAGTAAGAGTAGAGTGACCAAATGCCGCATTAACCGGATTGGTGCCACCTACATCCCAATTCAACAGTGCACAGTGCACGATGATTTCAACACGTGCTTGTTTTTAATAGCAAGCCACCAGGAAGTTAACGATATTACAATCCTTGTTCACCGCCACCGAAAAACCCTAAACCTCCTCAACTACGTCGAATTTCCGGGAAACACCGCCGGTTAGTATGCGACCTATTCTTCTGCTTTGATTAACTTACATGGGTTATAGAACAGTTTTCCTGATATTGCCTTCAGGTTGTCATTTTTAAGGAATTAGTACCGCACCCTGTACTAAAGTTTTGTTTTTCTGAAATTTGTTGATGTTTTCTAACATTGGAATGTGACATGTTTTCTGGGTTTTGCAGACCCAAGACACCGCTTAAGCTTAGTCCCCACTAGGTTGTTATTTTAGTGCCGCATGTGTATGCTTGTGTGTAATTTTTTTTATTTTCGGTTTCAATTATTGCTTGATGCAATTTTCGTACAAAGTATTTACTGAAAAGATCATCGCATTCCAATCTTTGTATTGCTGAGCTTCCCGGATCTTTTGAGTTTCTGATGATCTGCATTACCCTCTCGGGCGTTGTTCTTCATGTGTGTGAATGAATTTAAACTTATAAACTTGGAATTTTAAGTGATTTAGATGTGGTTCTTGTTCCTAAAACATGATGAGTGTGTAGTTCCTAGACCCTGGCATCATTCTCGAGATGCAAATTACTCTGGATATGGTAATATGTTTTAGTTGTTTGATTGGTTTTAGCTTGTAGTGAATGATGTTGTTGGTAAACAAGGCAACACGTAGACAAATGCTTATGAATCTTCTCGTATTCCTTTTATTAATTGTGAGCCTTTTAAGTGGTTTAGATTTGATTTGATGATGAAAACTTGTGCAATTTTTTTCAGGTTTCAGAGGAGATTTAGGTACAAGAGATTGTGCGGGTTCAGTATTTGTTTTCTAGTTTAGTAGAATTTATTTATTTTCTCAGTGTGCGAGTGAATGTGTCTTCTCGAAATAGCCTATATATTTGTATGGTCATACTGAGAAAAGAAATAAATATCCACTAGATAATTACTGAGCCCTATCTAAGGGTTTCACAAGGTTTTAAGGAGCCATGGGAGGTGTCTCTTCTTCAAGAACAAACCCTAATGATTCTAATAAATCCAGCTTATCGCCGAGCTCATCAATTCCTGGCAATTCCCAGAATCATAATTCATCCACAACCTCATCAAACCTTCCGCTGCCCTCTTCAGGTTTTTCAGTTGCCACTGAAACCCCTGAAGCATCAGATCAATCAAAGAAACCCACTGATGCCAATGGAGATGAAGGTCAAGAAGTGGAAGACGAAGAGGAAGAGGAAGGAGAGTGCGGGTTTTGTGTGTACATGAAGGGAGGTGGGTGCAAAGATGCTTTTATAGCATGGGAGGATTGCGTTAAAGAGGCAGAAGATAGCAATGAGGATATTGTGGAGAAGTGCCATGAGGTTACTCGGTCCTTGACAAAATGTATGGAAGCTCATGCCGATTATTACGAGCCAATTTTACAGGCAGAGAAGGCTGCCAAAGAAGAAGCTGTGAATGAGTTGAAGGAAAAGGCAGCGAAAGAATCAGAATCAAATGTGGCTGAAAAGGAAGCGGTGATAGTTGTGGATTGATGGATTGAGAAGCAATGAAGAGCTCTGGTGACCATAAATAAACAACTGATTAGGTGATTGTTGATTTTTTTTCCTTTTTTTGCCAGAAAGGAGATGTTTGCATAGATGTGCCTCTTTTGGTGCGAATTTTTTTAGAAAAATAAGGCAATAGAGAATTGTGGAAATTAAGATTTAGTTTTGCTGTGAGCAAATTGAAAATGTTAAAGATAGTTGGTGTTCTTTGAAGGGGGAATAACAGTTAGAAGCGGCCAAGATGCTTTAACAATTGTTATTTTGAAGTATGGATGATTTGGTCCCAGAATCCTGGTAACTCAACTTAGTGTCATAGATTTTACTTCCTTTAGCATGATATATTTCAACAATCCATCTATTTTCTTGCTTTTTTGGTCATTGTATGAGCTACGTACGTGGTTTTCTCTGTGCTTTTTAATATTTGGTAATTGTTCATCTCTGTTCATGGGAGACAATTTCTGCCGCCAAAATGGTTGAAGACACCCCAAACCAGTTTGGCAGCAAATTTCCTATAATCTTCGAACAGAAGTTTATTTCCTTGATTCGAGGAGGAAACAACACATTCAAGATACAGGATATACGTGGTCAAGTTGAACAATCCAGACAACGTCCAATTTAGGGGCCAGAGCAAATCCAGCGAAAAGCTAAAAAGATTTCATGTAAAGCCTGTATGAAACATGTGTTTTTCTTATTGTCAAAAGTATTATTATTATTATTATTATTAAAAAAAAAGCATAATGAAACATAAATTAAATGCTCTCAAAAATATCACCAAGTATAAATTGTCCAGCCTTGAGCATTCAAGCAGCCACAATTTAAGCTTCGGACTCGTGTTTGAGCTGGGTTTCTTTAGTCAATGAAGCAAACCTTGCTCATTGTTTGTTTTTCTCGATACAACTATGATTTCAAATTTTGGTTGGCTAGAACTGGTGTTTATGTGTTGGCATTTTTGTGTTATTACATCTTATTTACTTCTTTTTTGTTCTTATTTTTAGGTTGTTAATGTTTAGTTTTTGGCTTCATTACAATCATCAATGTAATCTTTTTTGTAAATTTCTCCTTTTTACAGTTCATCAGTTATGATCTCCTGGTTCTTTCCTTTAGGAAAATGAGGGTTGATTCTTTTCTGAGTTGTTTTTCTTTACTAGAAAATAATTTTTGTAACTGTTGATATGAGATCTTCTCCTTCCACTACTCTTAAGACAGAAGTATGATTTGTTCCCTAGTTTCACAGGAAAAGACACTCGTGATGATTTTCCCAGCCATCTTTATGATGCTGTGTATAATAGAGTCGAGACCTTCATAGCTAATGAACTTGAAAGAGGAGAAGAAATTACAGCAGTACTCCTTTTGAGGACAATTGAAGAATCAAGAACTTAGTCATAAATTCTGAGTAGGCTGTGAATCTTCTTTATGGTGTGTGGATGAATTGGTAAAGATGCTTGAATGCAAGATGAAAAAATATGGGCAAATTGTTTTACAGATAAACCCATCTGATATAGATGAACATACAAGGAGAAAAAATCAGGAAAATCCTGGCGAACCTTTTAAATCTGATTTAATTATAAAACCTATCATGAACTCGAGTTCAATCAATAAACTTAAATATTAACCAATTTAATTTGAAGAATGAAATCGTTGAAAAAATATTAATTAAAAAACTTGTAAAAGTAAAAAAAACAAAACAAAACAAAAAGAATAAGAATAAAATTTAAGAGAAAAACACCCAAGGAGCATGAAATTTGAAAACAAAATTAAAATAATTCCAAATAAAATAAATAGTAATTAAAAGAATGAATATCAAATTTACAAGATTAAAAAAATCGTAAGGGATGAAATTGAAAAACATTTGTGATTTTATAAATTATTTATAGATTAAAAAATGATAGGGGTGAGATTAAAAAATATTATAGAGGGCTAACCTAATAAAATAAAACTCAAAAATAAGAAACTAAAAACAAAAAAATAAGAAAAAGGGGGGGAAAATCAAGCAAACTCAGGCAAACCTTCTAAATCTGATCTATTCTCTCAAATCTGCAACTTGTGAAATCTTGGACCCGAGTTCAATCAAGAAACTTAACTCTTAGCCAATTTAATTTTAAAGGATGAAATCGTAAAAAAAATATTAATAAAAGAAACTTGTGAAAGAAAAATAAACAATAACAAAAAGAATAGAGATAGAATTTGATAGAAAAAAAAACCTAACGATGATGAAATTTTAAAAACATAATAAAAAAATGTTCCTAAACAAAATAAATTGATTAAAAGAATGAGAACTAAATTTGAAAGATTAAAAAGATTATAGAAGGTGAAATTGAAAAACATTTATAATTTTACAAATTATTTATAAGTTAAAAATGGTTGAGGTGAAATTGAAAAATTAACAAAAAAAAAGGATACAAAATAAAAAAATATCAGTTAAAAAAAAAAAGAAAACAAATCAGGCAAACCTAACAAACCTCTTAAACCTGGTCTGATTTCTAAAAATTATAACCCATGAAATCTTTGATCCAAATTTAATAAAGAAGCCTAATTCTCAAAGATGATATCAGTAAAAAAAAATTGAAACAAAAAGCAAAAACAACAAATATAATAAGGATAAAATTTGATAAAAAAAAACCCCAAGGAAAATCTAATTAAAAAAATAAAAGATGATCCCAAATAAAATAAATATCAATTTAAAAAATGAGGATAAAATTTTATAAATAAAAAAATAAATTAAAAAATTATAGAAAATAAAATTAAAAAATATTTGTAATTTAATAAACTATTTAAAAAGTTAAAAATGTCAAGGATTAAATATAAAGAAATTGTTATGGGCTTAACTCAATAGAATCAATAGAATTAAACTGAAAAATTAACAAAACAAAACCAAAAAAAGATTTGAGAATTATGATATAGCTGCACAATTGCTACACCTGACTCATTTTGTCATTAAAACTCAGCTCTTTTGTAACATACCAAGGATCTCAACATTGTTGTTATTGGTAAGTTTATTGGGCAATATGAGAGCACAAAACTACACAAGACGCTAACAAAAAAAAAATAGAAGGGCACAAGACAGCTCCTAGTTAAGCATATTATTCTTTTATCAGCTAGAGATTCCTAGTCTTGAGTGCGAACACTTTCTTATTAATCCAACTCGCATGGACCACGATTTGTTATCTTACTCCCCCTTCACTTTGCAAGGAGGTAGTGGAGCACCACACAGACAGTCATTGCCGACAAATGCACTAGCGGGGAATTTTGTTGATGGAAGCTGTCCACAGAGATGATTGTAACTCAAATTCAAACTTTCCAGCCCAGAAACTGACTTGGGCACCTTACCATAAACCAGATTTCTTGACAACTCCAGGTTCTTCAATGTCCCAACAATCTTTAAACTCCCCAGATCAAATTTCAACTTATTACCTGAAGCCCCAAAACCAACCAAATAATCTGTCTTATTCATCAACCAAACTGGACTGCCTGATATTTCATTGTAGGAAAGATCAATGTAGTCATAGAAATACGTCTCCTTTGGCTTCCAATCATTCAAGTTCATCTTGATCCCGCATTTGGCAAGCTTGAGAGAGTAAATGATGGGAGACGAAGTGACCCAGTTCGGTATTTTCTCAAGGTGGAACTTATTGTAAGACAAATCAAGTGACTCGATGCCTTTAACATTCATTACAGGAAATGGGTCTACAAGAGAGTTATGAGAGAGATCAAGATTGAATATTTTTGTCAAGTTTCCAAAACTTTTTGGGACAGTTTCTGTGAAGTTGTTCCAAGAAAGATCAAGGGTGTCTAGTGCCTTGAACTTTCCAAGAAAACTTGGGATTGTTCCTGTCAATGCATTGTGGCCTAGTTCAAGGTAAGCAAGTTTTGGAGCCAGGGAGGCTATTGAATTTGGTATTTTACCAGAGAATTTGTTATGTGAAAGTTGAAGAATCCTAAGGTTTGTGAGTGATGAGAGAAAATCAGGTATGGTACCCGTGAGTTTGTTATTTTGTAGACTCAAGAAAGACAGGTCTGTTAGCTTGCTGATTCCAAGAGGAATTGGGCCAGTGAGTAGATTGTTACCAAGTTTAAGCTGACTCAGCTGAGTCAACTCGGCGATTGAGCTCGGTATTAACCCAGTGAATTGGTTGCCTGATAAACTGAGACTGTAAAGTTGGGTCATCTTGCCTATATCAGAAGGTAACGGGCCCGAGAGCTTGTTGTTTTCTATGTAAATGTATTTGAGCTTTGGTAACCGGAATAAAACATCCGGGAATGGACCCGTAATGTTAAGATCAAAAAAATAAATACCATCAAGGTTTTGAACTTTGACGAGAGAGGGTGAGATTGAACCCGTTAAATATCCATTCGGTTTGTCCGGGTTGCCGGAAAGCCATACGGTGTTGACCCGGATCTTGTCGAGGCATGTAATGCCTCCCCAAGAGCAGCAATCGGTGCCCGGTTTCCACGAGCTGAGCATGCCTGATGGATCGTGGGTTATACCCGACTTGAATGCCAAAAGACCCGCATGATCATCGACGTGGCAGGCAGCTGATGCGTGCTTGATAGAACGGAGGATGAGCAGCAGCATTGAGAAGAGGAGAAGAGAGAGGAGCTTCATGTTGATTTTTAGAAAGGAGAAAGGCAAGAAAGAAGACACGTGTAGTTGGGAGTGAGAATTGGGAGTGGTAAGAAGGGGATTTATATAGGATTCAGTTTCAACTCTTATGGGTCCAACCATCACCCATGTGCTTTTATTTTAGGTATTGTGTTTCAAATAGATAAGATTAAAGTTTGAATTATTTTTTATTTAAATTTAAATTTTTTTATATTATTAGATTGTTTTGATATATTAATAATAAAAATAATTTTTAAAAAATTAAAAAAATTATTTTAAAAACATATATCACCGCAATCCCATAAATATTAGTCAACAATAAATATTAGTCAACAATAACTGCTGCTCGCATTGGCATAGATAAATGCACATTGTTCCCTTTTTAAAAAAAAAAAAAAGAGAAGAGAAAATGGTGTTAGGAGACCAAATTTCGGGGGTGCTGAGAGTTATTATTGGCCAAAAGGAAGTCTATGATGGACCTCAACTATAGATGAGCACCTCACTCCCCAATCCCATATCTATTCATGTTGAAGGTGAACATGCAGAAATTAAGAATTGGTTAAGGACATGCAGTGAGATAAGTGGTAGGGTTCTTAGGATGGTTATCGTTCGATTTCATTGTTTTCCTCCTTGTAAAGCATAGCATACTATTTATTAAAATAATAATTTATTTTATTTTTCTTTTCTTTAAATTTTTTAATTAATATTTAAATTCATCATTTAATATTAGATTATTCTTTTTCTATTTATTTATTATTATTTTATGATACGGATCCTAAATTTGATAGGTTAACTTCGTTTGATGGGTTAAACCGATTGACTCAGGTTTTTTTTTCTTAGTTATTTTTTTTCTATTTTATCCTTTAATATTGATTTAATTGAGAATTAAGTTTCATGATTTGTTTTATTCACTTTTTATTAAGTTATCTTGGTCTTATGACCTGAGAATAATATTTAATTGATTAATCCGAGTTGACTACGGTTGTTTTTTGTATCTTTTTTTAATTGATTTTTTTTTAATTTTATCATTTAACATTGGATCGGTTGATAATTGAGCTCCATAATCTGTTTTGATTTGCTTTTTTATGAGAATATATTAGTCTCACAATCAATGTCATGAGTTTTGATATTTTAACCCTAGTTAAATCAGGTTGTTGTTTTTTTATTTTCTTTCTAAGAGTTTATATTGGTTTCATGATTTGTTTCAGGTTGTTTTTCATTAGGTTATCCTGGTCTCATTACCCGAAAATAATGTTTAACGGTTAGCTCGAATTGACTTGGTATAATTTTTTATGTTTAATTAAGATTTTTACAAATTACATAATTCAACATTAGGTCCGACAAGTGTGATTGAGAATCGAGTTTTATAATTTGTTTTGACTTTCTTTCTATGAGTTATCCCAATCTCAAGAATAAAATCATGAATTTAATACTTCATAATTTATTTTGACTTGTTTTCTATAGAGTTATCGTAGTTTCATATACATGGGTCATGAATTTAACACATTAACCCGGATTGATCCAGGTTAATCTAATATATTGTTATTTTAATGTTAAAAAACATATCATCTTGAAAATTTGTTTAATCAAATATTATTTTTACTTAGTGTATGAGTTGTTTTTAAACCCGTAAAGTCAACCGTATTATATCAAGTTAACACTCACACAGTTTAATTTTTTTATTAAAAAAATATAAATAATTTTTTATTTTAAAAATTTTTAACTCAATACACAGTATTTATTATTCATCTAGTAAGTAATTAAGTAAATGAGATATTTTGCAGTGATATAGGACAAAAGAAGGGTCCGCCACCCCTAATAAAGGAAAGAAGTGCATTCAATATATCTTATCTAAACTCGGATTTCGCTGACCAAGGTCAAGGCCTAGACTAGCAGCCTCATCCATTTCCTTTACTGGTCAAACCCGTCGGCAAAATCCACCGTTCTAAATCAAATAGAGAGCACACAGAATCAATCCAGCGGTTGTTATTTAATATCCTTTTCAAATTTGCAGGTTGTCATTTCTGTCATGCACTAGGAGGAGATTGAGAATATCCGTGTCTTATAATTTTTTAATATAATTTTTATTTTTCATGAAATATATTATAATCATAAAACAAATATCTAAAAAATATTAATTTAATATTTTTTAAAAGCAAAATTATTTTAAATGCTAGAGTTACGAAAACAGAAACTACCTTACTCATTTTTATCCTATGTCATAAATAGCATCAAGTAATTAACAGTGTTATATCCTTAATGTAATTACTTATGTAATTAGTAAACCAATCATTTGAATTAAGTATTCCATACCAATGACTGAAAGACATTTGTTGTTTTTTTCTTGTGTTTATATGACATGATGAAGTAGTATTAATTTAGATTTATAACAAAGAAATTAATGATTAATCCTGAGAGGTGTAGATTAACTGGTTAAATTCTGGTTTTTGTTCTCTAAAGATTATCAATTCGAGTCCCATAAATCTTAGAGTTACTGGAGATTTACATGGTCGTTAACTTCAAGACTCGTGAAATTAGTCGAGGTATGCGTAAATTAACCCGAACATCCATGTTAATTAAAAAAAATGAATCGCTTATCCCAATATATCTATTATTAATTACTTTAGTTTGAACTAAATGAAAGATTTTGTTGTTATTTTTTTTTATTAATATATATTTTGCAAAATGTAAACCAAAAGATGAAGGTGAATAGTGATCTCACCCACATAATCGTATTAGAATGTGACGGTTTTTCATGAGATGCAATATCTAAAGAGAAGGTGAAGTAAATGCGTGTGATGTTTTTCTTTGTGAGACATCATTGTTTGAAGAGTTTGTGGAGCGATCATGGACGACTTGATATAGTTGTTTATGAGATGGTGTTACCATAAAGTTATTAAAAGTTGTAATATAAAAATTAAATTAAATTAAATTAAAATTTTTTAATATTTTTAAATTTTTTTAATATATTGATATCAAAAATAATTTTTAAAAATAAAAAAATTATATTTTAATTTTTTGAAATAAAAAAATACTTTAAAAAATAATAATAATTATTCCATTGTAAATTAAAAAATATTGTGTAAATGATAATTGAAGATCAAATATTAACGATGGAATTGTTAAATAAGTGCTTATGTATATTTAATGAGAAAAATAGCAGAATCGCGTGTATTTTTATCAATTTTAAAAAATGGTAAATAAAGAGAAATAAAATGAGATTGAAAAATGATAAGATATTTGTCTTGATAGAAAAAGTTAGAATAAGACTGATGTTATTATTTATTTTTTGATCCTTACATAAAAAAATAAAAAATAAAAAAATTATCGGAAGAAAACCGAAAAATATATTGCAGTGAGAAAAAAGAAAAGTTCAAAATCAAATGTTTAACGACTAAATTAGATTTTGTTGAAAAATTAATTGAGTTTATGAAGGGTTTGATTGTAAGAAAAATTGATTTTTAAATCGATTAGGTTTTAATTGGAAAAAATTAAATATGAGAGTCAATTTGGTCAAAAATTAGAAGAATTAATAAGTTCAGGGACTTAATTAAACTTTGATTTCATTAATTAATGCAATCAAGAGCTTAATTGAAGAAATACCAAAGTTTGGAGTTGATTTGGGTTAAAATTGCAAGAAATTAAAGTCCAAGGACTAAAGTGAATAGGTTGTGATATTATAGGGGGTTAATTGATTTTTCTAGGGGTAATTTTGAAAGAATTAAAAGTTGAAGAGTCAATTAAGGACTGGATTGATTAAATTGGAAACCATTGACTGTTTTGTAAATTGCACTGAAATTCAGGGGTTTAATTGCAATTTGATCCATGGATAAAATTAAAAAAAGGAAAATTTTCCTTGAACAGGGCCCACCTGTTAAATGTCAGAATTTTAGGGAGCAAATTGAAAATAGCCATTTCCAGGGATACAAACGACGTCATTTCAAAAACTATTCATCGCCTTCTTCCTCCGAAATCGTTTCATGAGTAAAGGCACCAAAACAGTTTCAGTCATAGACCACGTTTCCTAGCTGACATCCCCCGCCCCCACGATGCATGAACTCTTGGCATTCTCTAGCTTTATAAAAGCCAGAGAAAGGCCACGAAGGAGGTGGAGGAGAGAACAAAAAGGAAAAGAGGAGAGGAAAAAAAAAGACGGAAAAAAACAGAAGGAAAAGAGAAAAAAAGAAGAAAGGAAAACAAAGAGAACCAAAAAGTAGAAAACAGTTGAAAAAACCAAGGGAAGGAGGACAAAGAGAAAAAAACCAGAGACACAGGAAAAAAAATAGAGACAGAAATAGATAAGGAGAGAAGTTAGCTTTGGCCAGTCAGCACACCTTCGCCATTATCTAATTCGTCATCAACATCACCAGGCAAACAATGAGAAAGACAGGGAGAACAGGACAGGCAAAAAGAAACCAAGCAAAGAAAAGCAAAATCAGAGGAGAAACGCACAAAGAACAGAGGTAGAGGGGAAGAAAGTAGCTTTGGCCAGTCAACACACCTATGCCATTGTTTTCGTCATCAAGCTCCAGCACCAAGTAAGCTGCGTTTTTTTTCTAGGAAATATAAATACTCTGTCGCTGTGCAAAGCATGTGTGAATAATTCACGCTTGCATGCAACACTGGTTTGGGCTAGTGACTAGGCTGGGCCAGCTAGGTTCACCCAGTTTGTAGGAACTGAGCTGGACCTAGCCCAACCAAAAAGTAAAAAAGCTGAGGCTAGGTTGGGCCTGGGCCTAGGCCTAGCCAACCCAATTTGATTTGGGCTACGGGTGTATTTGGCAAAGCTCAACCTTATGCCAATCCCCTTTATTTTAATCCCCTTTTAAAAATATTTATGGTTTTTTCGTGTATTTTTCTATCAATTTTTTATTAATACTGGTTTGTGTTTTTATATTGTAAAAATATAAATTCGAGATTAAAATATCTGGTTTTCTCCGAAATGTTGCAAAAAATATATATATGAAAAAAAATACTTTGTTTGCATGCATACGGTCACGTCTCAAAAAAAATATAAAAAATTTCATATTGTATTTTCATAGAAACAAAATTAAAATAAAAATGTATTAGCATGCATTTTGAGTTTTAATAACTTGTTTATTAAAGTATGAGAACTAGACTTATATTTAAAAAATGCCAAATAAAATTTTCTTTTAGTATCTGGGATTACAAACTTATATATGTAAAATGTATTTCTAATATTAAAAAAGGAGTTTTTTTTATTAACATTAGAGCGGTTAGGTTTGTAGCCGATAAGATAATGATCTCCTTATTGAAGAGAATTTATCTTCAACCTTAGACATCCCAACAATTAGACAACTAGTTTAATCAGACAATAAATTAATTTAATTTTTTTAAATATTTTTAGATCATTTTGATATAGTGTTGTTAAAAATAATTTTTAAAAAATAAAAAAAAATTATTTTTTAATTTTTTAAAATAAAAAATACTTTAAAAAATAATTATAATCATATTATATTAGTGCAGATGATGACCCACCAAGTCATGAGTCCAATCATTATCGTTATGCTATAAAAAAATTTATCTCTAGATATTGGTGTGGAAATATTTTCGATTGTGAGTTTGCACATTTAATTATTCCACTGTAAATTAAGAAATATTGTGTAAATGATAATTGAAGATCAAATATTAACGATGGAATTGTTAAATAAGTGCTTATGTACATTTAATGAGAAAGATAGCAGAATCGCGTGTATTCTTATCAATTTTAACAAATGGTAAATAAGGAGAAATAAAATGAGATTAAAAAATGATAAGATGTTTGTCTTAATAGAAAAAGTTAGAATAAGACTGTTATTATTATTTATTTTTGGATCCTTACATAAAAATAATAAAAATAAAAAAATTATCAGAAGAAAACCGAAAAATATATAGTAGTTAGAAAAAAAACACGAGGGCACCTAAAAAATGATCAAAGATTGGTTGATGAAATTTAAAAATACAAAGAATGAAATTTGACAATATATTTTTAACTGATGAAGGCTCTATTGACAAAGAAAAATCAACTTGAGGAAGAAAAGTTCAAAATCAAATGTTTAACGACTAAATTAGATTTTGTTGAAAAATTAATTGAGTTTATGAAGGGTTTAATTGCAAGAAAAATTGATTTTTAAATCGATTTAGGTTTTAATTGGAAAAAATTAAATTTTGGAGTCAATTTGGTCAAAAATTAGAATAATTAATACATTTGGGGACTTAATTAAACTTTGATTTCATTAATTAATGCAATCAAGAGCTTAATTGAAGAAATAGCAAAGTTTGGGGTTGATTTGGGTTAAAATTGCAAGAAATTAAAGTCCAATGACTAAAATGAATAGGTGGTGATACTATAAAGGGTTAATTGATTTTTCTAAAGGTGATTTTGAAAGAATTAAAAGTTGAAGAGTCAATTAAGGATTGAATTGATTAAATTGAAAACCATGGACTATTTTGTAAATCGCACTGAAATGCAGGGTTCAATTGCAATTTCATCCAAGGGTAAAATTAATAAAAAAGAAAAATTTTCCTTGAACATGGGCCCACTTGTTAAATGTCAGAAGTTTAGGGAGCAAATTAAAAATAGCCATTTTCAGGGATACAAACGATGTCGTTTCAAAAACTATTCATCGCTTTCTTCTTCATGAATCGTTTCAGTAGTAAAGGCACCAAAACCGTTTCAGTCATGGACCACGTTTCCTAGCTGATATCCCTCGCCCCCACGATGCATGAACTCTTGGCATTCTCTAGCTTTATAAAAGCCAGAGAAAGGTCATGAAGGAGGTGGAGGAGAGAACAAAAAGGAATAGAGGAGAGGACAAAAAGAAGAAAAAAAAAACAGAAGGAAAAAGAGAAAAATAGAAAGGAAAACAGAGAGAACCAAAATGCAGAAAACAAGTGAAAAAACCAGAGGAAGGAGGATGCAAAGAAAAAAAACTAGAGACACATAAAAAAAACAAATAAACAAAAAACAGAGACAGAAATAGATAAGGAGAGAAGTTAGCTTTGGCCAGTCAGCACATCTTCGCCATTGTCTTCATCATCAAGCTCCATCACCAGGCAAACACTGAGAAAGACAGGGAGAACAAGAGAAACAAAAAGAAACCAAGCAAAGAAAAGCAAAATCAGAGGAGAAACGCACAAAGAACTAAGGTTGATGGGAAGAAAGTAGCTTTGGCCAGTCAGCACACCTATACCATCGTCTTCATCATCAAGCTCCAGCACCAAGTAAGCTACGTTTTTTTTTTAGAAATATAATTACTCTATCACTGTGCAAAGCATGCGTGAAAAATTCACGCATGTATGCAACACTTGCTTCGGCTAGTGACTAGGCTGGGCCGGCTAGGTTCAAACCAGTTTGTAGGAGCTGAGCTGGACCTAGCCCAACCAAAAAGTAAAAAAGCTGAAGCTAGCCTGGGCCTAGGCCTAGCCGACCCAATTTGATATGGGCTACAAGTGTATTTGCAAAACTCACCCTTATGTCAATCTCCTTTATTTTATTCTCCTTTTAAAAATATTTATGGTTTTTTCGTGTATTTTTCTACCAATTGTTTTTTATTAATACTGGTTTGTATTTTTATATTGTAAAAATATAAATTCGGTATTAAAATATCTTGTTTTCTCTGAAATGTTGCAATATATATATGAAAAAAATACTTTGTTTGCATGCATACGGCCACGTCTCTCAAAAATATAAAAAATTTCATATCGTATTTTCATAGAAACAAAATTAAAATAAAAATGTATTAGCATGCATTTTGAGCTTTAATAACTAGTTTATTAAAGTATGAGAACTGAGCCTATATTTTAAAAATACCAAAAAAAATATTTTCTTTTAGTATTTGGGATTATAAACTTATATATGTAAAACGTATTTCTGATATTAAAAAGGTAGTTCTTTTTTATTGACATTATAGCGGTTATGTTTGTAGCCGATAAGATAAAGATCTATTTATTGAAGAGAATTTATCGTCAACCTTAGACATCTCAACAATCAGACAACTAGTTTAATCAGACAATTAAATAATGCAGCTTACCTTAGATAATGCGTATTATGGGTGCTAATATCTTCCCTTTACGCAACTAGTGTTTGTACCCGATTTCTGAGACCACTTAGGGTTCCTAGTGACCAAATATTAGGTGACGACTCTCATTCCCTCGTTCCACTGATAAAAAACAAGAATCTCTTGTCTTGTCCATTTCCCCACACTATATACATATACACTTGGATTATATCAGGAGGACTTTCGTCGCGACGCCGCACATGTGTTACAAAGTGACAACTTTACTAGGGATAAGCCTTGTTTTTTTTTTTTTTGATTATCATGTTTTATTATTTGGTTTGTGTGTTTATTGTTAATAAGCATTTTCTTTTTATTATTTGCTTCTACGCTTTAATTTTGTACATATTTGTTTATGCATTATATAGAATTGCCTCATGCATCACATGTCTTAAATTTTCAAGCACACACAAGCTTTTTTAAGTTAGGTGGGGGATTAATGGTCTACGCTATAACTATGGATCAAGGTTCAGATGCGTGAAACACCCAACTCATAACTGAGTGTATGCTTGGTAATGATGGGTATACGTGTTTTAACATTTCCTTACAACGCCCCCACATTATATTTACAAAGATCATCACTAGGCAGATATGAGACCCTTTTGAGACCAAGTATAAAACTTACTCATGCTCATTTAATAAAACTCGTCCTTATATTGTATGTGCTACCTTTATTTTGCATTAAGGCAAGCATTTCTTAAAGCATCTTGAAGTCAAGACTTGCGGGTAACACAATAGTCATCACTCAGGAAATTTTTGTTGTAAAGTTTAGGTAAGAATCAAAATTATTGTTTCATCATGCAAGAGTTATGATTATGTGTCACCCCTTTGAAAAACGAGCTCATCATATAAAACATGCTCATACATTCATCATGCATGCTGCCAGGTTGAAACATAGGTCCCCCACCTAAGGTTTACTACACCTGACTGAGAGAAAAGATGGAAAATGAAGAAAGGGCTCAGATGGAGGCCCATTATCGAAAAGAAATTGAGAGCATCAAAGGTAAAGTAGCTAGACAGATTTGCTTGAACAAGTGCCGAACTTCAAGAATGAAAACGAAACATCTGCACAGCTTCCTATGGAAACACTATCAGTCCACATCCCTCACACATCTCAGAACTTGGGGGCAAACTCAATAATTGGGCATCATTTTGTCCCTTTGCCCCCATCTATCCGAGTCAAGCTTAGATCATTGTGGATCTAACAGCGAAAGGACCTTCTAACAATAGGTCTACTAATCCCATGAACCATGATAAATGGGTTGCTCTAAAAGAGAGATTGAGAGTAGTTGAAGGAAATAATTTGATTAACCCTGTGATAGCACTTGAAGTTTGTTTGGTTCCAGATATTATAGTGCCAAAGAAGTTTAGAGTGCCGGACTTTGTCAAGTATATCAAACTAGAATGCCCACATACCCATCTCCGGTCATACTACAACAAGATGACTAAAATGATCCATAATAATAAAATGCTAATATATTTTTTCCAAGATAGTCTCTTTGTATCCGCCTTGAGCTAGTACATAAGACTAGACAATATCTGGATCAAGACATGGAAAGACCTGGTAGACACCTTCTTGAAGTAGTATAAATCTAGAAACTGCTCATAATAGAACCAGCCTAATGGATATGGAGAAGGAAAACCAAGAGTCTATGAGAGCATATGTGCAAAGATGGCGGGAAAAGGCAACATATGTTTAACCTCCACTAATGGATGAAAAAATGATGATGTTGTTCGCCAACACCTTCCTTCCAATCCCCTTATTATGAGCATTTGATGGGAAGCTCTGCTCAACATTTCCATAAAATTATGAGGATTGCTAAAAGAATTGAACAAGCTATCAAGATGGGAAAAATTAGAGGTCTTACTATGGATTCCAGAACAATAATGAAAGATAAATCTGAATATGGATCTTAAGTGAGAAACCTTAGTTATGTGGTCCAGCCAGGTCTTGTTGTGGCATCAACTGCTTAAATAACTTTGTCAAAGATTGACATACCTCTGCCAAAGATTGACATAGCTCTGCCACTCGAGTTTGTTTACCAATATATATTAGGCTTTGGACTTATTGCCCCGACTCTGTTAAATCTCATGCAATCATTGTTTCCTAGATGGTATAATCCAGATAAGAAATGTTAATATCATGGTGAGGCCCTAGGCCATTTGATTGAAAACTGCAAAAAATTCAAGTATCAAGTTTGGAAGCTAGGTAAGCAAGGGACAAATTGAGTTTTTGAAGAATAGCGGTACATACCATATAGTCACCTCTATTTTTAACAATGACCAGTAACTTGTAAAATGCTGACAAGGTGAAATAATATGCAATTATCTAGAGAATGAACATTATATTTTGGTACAATATGCTTTCATATATCAAGAATGCATCACATATATTCAATGAATTGTGTTTTGTTCTTTATCTTATTTTTGTCTTGAAATGAAGAGATGTTTCTTTCAAAGGTTTTTGGCAAAATATTTGATCAAACTCTAACATACGATTAAGGCTAATCAATCCTGAAAAATTACAAATGTTTTGATTGCAAAAATAACTCGATGTTTGTTAAAATGACATGATAGGGTGACCAAGTAAATTTTAAACTCACACATAAAATTGAACCACATATCATGTAGCTAAGTTTTAGCAGTATGCATAATAACATGTAGTGGATTCAATAGTTATGGACTTGCTAATCATGATTTCTTACAAGTCCAAATCATTACACTTGACGATGTCAAAATTTATCGGTTCTAACATATTATGCATGAAATGAGAAAAGACCATCTTTGTTCACTCCTTTCAAAATTCTTGAAATATTTATCCCTTGCAATCCCATTTTGAGCCTTGAAGAATATTTATTTCAAAAAAGAAATCTTAACATAGATCACACCCCATACCAGGGGCAAATGAGAGATTTTTGTTAGAAAAGATAAAGACAATGTTAGAATTATTGGTACATAGAATATTAAAAACAAAAATCCAACGGTTAAGAAAGGGCTAAAAGAAAAAAAAAAGACGTAGACTGAGGGCATCCAAGAAAACTTTGAGGAAGGTTATGTGAAAGCCAAAAAAGTAGAAATTGTTTGCACTTAAAGGCAAGTGAAGGATAAAAGTAGGAGAATGCCTATCAAGTCTAGGAAGGGCAAAAGAGGTTTCAATTAAGAAAAGACACAGCAAACACCAAGAGTCAACATCATAAAAAAATACTAAGCTACAAACATGTCTTTTGGTATCTTTGATAAAGCCTCTGATGTCTTCAAATGATTAGATTGGTTATTCATCAAAGAAAAAGTTGGATTTGCATTACGACCTATGTTAAGACAATTTTGATATCTGAGGTTAACAAGGTTATATGTCATTTCCTTTACGAAAAACAACAATAGAAAGAGAGTTTATGAATAGTTGATGTTGATTCTAGGTCTTTGAAACTCTCAAACACCTTTTGAGCTTGTGACTTTCCATTTCTTTCATAGCCATGAACCATAGTCTGCATTACTTGCCTTTAAAAGACCTTTTTAATTAAGTGAACAATTTGAATCGATAAATAGCGCTCTCAAAACTTGAAGAGCTTTTTCATAAGGGTCATTCCTTCATAAATTAAGTTACTAGTTATTATGCATGCTGATAAGATAGATGTTTAAAAGAAACAATTTTTTTTTTTATAAAGCCTCAAGTTTTGACTTGAGCATCCTGTTTTTTTTTTTAATTCACAAAAGGTCACCTCATCATGTACTATCAAATGATATACCCAAGATCAGATATTAAAATTGACATAATGAACTATAGAAAAAACAATTTTAATCTTACAACGAGTCAATTTATGTTTTCAAAATACAAGTCAATCAAAGGATTGCATATATTGAATGGCGTGTGTTGGGTCTTTTACCAAAGAAGCTTGATTTTCAAAAATACTTTCAAAAACTGACATCTCTTTGATTTCATTTCAATAATCAGACTTGAATAAACATGATCTTTGAAATGTTGGAGTTGATTCCAGAACAAGAATGATTATCAAACAAGAAGAATATTGATTGCGTTTATAAAATTCTTGACAGAAATGACATCAATACTTCTTGAAAAGTTGAGCAGTCGAGGGCAATACATTGAACCCTGAGAAGGAAAATAAACATTATTCAGATCAATTGGGGGGCAAAGAAAGAATCAAATGATGAATCAGCGAAATCCATCAAAGATGGCTTAGCATCTAGCAATGACAAATGCTTTTTTATTATATACAGAAGAACAAGCATATTTAGATCAATTGAGAGCAATGTTGTTCAAAGACAGTCTATGATCTAGTGAACTCCAGCAACAATTGAGAGTAATGCTGCACTTGAAAGACATCTTCATATCTTTATTTGGGTTTACCTTCTGAAACATGGCTATAACTCCTGACATATGTTATCATACAATTGTATTTGAATGAATGTTAAAAAGACACACACCACCAAGACTGACTGTGGAATAATATACTTTGAAGCTCATTAATTTCAAGGTGCACTTCACAACGTGAGCGTGGATAATGAAAAGGAACATCATTGATCATGTCAATGCATTTTTTTTTATAATTTGATTAGACGGGTTGAGAGGAATTCATTTAGAATAATACTGAGCATACAACAATGAACCTTATACTGCAAGCTATGAGATGCATGTCCGAACAACTTGATAGTTCCATGAAGGTTAATGATAACATATACGTGAAAAGTATGTTTCAATTGGAGGCAAGTTGATTGACAATCTAAGACGAGGTCAATACTAGAAAACCTCTTGATGGTTATTGGCAAGATGCACACAACCAATCAAAGAACAATTATTGAGAGAATCCAGGAGATGAATGATTTTTTAAGCTCTTTTATAATGAATCAAGCAACACCACACTCAGGTGTATGGTCAAGCTTGATAAACATCGAAAGTAGTAATCATCGCGAACAGCCCAAGATAGGCAGTACACTTATATCTGAGTGGAAGGCTCGCACACGAATGAGCTAGTGCATCGAGAAAACAAAAAAGACATTGGATAGCAAATAAAAACACCTTATGATGATGGAACATCAAAGAAGGGGGCTTATATTTCAAACTAGATAAGAACACATGCATGTTATCTAACCTCAAAGCATTGCACAAATGTTTTTTGAATTGTTACAGAAAAAATCCTCGATGAAATTCAGCAATATTGTAATGAATCTAAATGGACAAAGAAAGAATCATTGAGTTGATAATAGTAAAGAATCGTAGTTTTGATCTTGGAACTGGAAGAAAAATGAGAAGAACCCTATCATTAAGAAATTTTCAAAGAAAGAAGAAAGTTTGAACCCTGTCATCAGGAAGAACACATAAAATTTTGGTTCTAGTTAAAGAAGATCGCCAGATGGGATCTCAGGTTGACCGAGCCGCAACAAAGATTTTAGCTTTGGTTAAAGGAAATCATCATATGGGATTTCAAGTTGACTGAGCTAAACACAGACTTTGGTTCTGGTTAAAGCAGATCGCCATATGAGATCCCAAGTTGACCAAGCCACCAACATAGTTTATAGCTTTGGTTAAAGGGGATCATCAGATAGAATTTTAGGTTGACCGAGCTACATAGACTTTGGTTCTGTTTAAAGGAGAACGCCAGATTGGATCTTAGATTGACCGAGCCGCAACACTGATTTTAGCTTTGGTTAAAGGGAATCACCTGATGGAATTTTAGGTTGACCGAGCTACACATAGACTTTAATTCTGGTTAAAAGAGATCACCAGATGGGATCTCAGGTTGACCGAGTCGCACACGGATTTTAGTTTTGGTTAAAGGAAATCACTAGATGGGATTTTAGGTTGATCGAGCTACACATGTTTTCTGGTTCTAGTTATATCTTGGAAATGAATATTTAAAATTTCCATAATAAATAAAATATAGATATGGATATTAATTTTGTACGAGGAAGTCATTAACCTAAAAACTAAAACGCGTGGGGTAAACCTTACACAACTGGTATTGTTCACACCCTCACAAAACACTGTGGATAACTCTATTTATTTCTAAAAAATTATTTTGACTCTTAAAGTTTTATTTTGGAAGATTTGATCCTGATTGAAGGCCAATTGATTAGGATTTCTAAGGCAATGATGGAATTGGAAGAATAAAGATCGAAATTAAAAACGCTCCAAACATGGGTGGTGTGCTAGAAGTTTTAGCAAAGAAAACCTTTGGTTATCTAACTTTCAAAATAACAACAATTATACGATTTTGGTTCCTTAATTTCTTTCGAATTCAATTTTAATGTAAAAATTTATTTTTGTTATTTTTGAGTTCCTGGTTGAGAAAGGAGAGAGAGGGAAGTTGACACTGATTTAAGCCACCAAAACGGCTGATATTTGTGTCAAATGATTCCATTTGATAAGAAAAATTCATATTAGGTGTATTTTTACCTTTAAAGTTCATGAAAAAACGAATTTAAACTCGATTTGATTTTTTATTTCGGGTTGATTTTGGTTTTTAGGACAGTTTTTTGTTTTTTGAAGCCATGGATAAATTTATCGCGATTCATACAGTGTTTTAGGTTAAAAATGAATTGAAAAACTGAATTTTTCAAAATAACTTAAACCCTAATTTTTCAGCTACTACAGTAGCTAAAATCTAGGTAAATCAGACGACTTGTCATATGAATTTTTTTTTCAAAATTTTTTTTCATCCGCCCCAGTTCAACCAAAAAAACAAATAAGAGGCCTAAAAAATGGGCTAGGTTGGCTTGCTAGGTTGAGCAACATCTGACCTTTGCTTTTTTCTAAAATATTTTTTTCTTAATTTTTTTTAAAATTAATGATTTTTTATATGATTTTTCTTTGATTTTGTTTATTTATATTTAAATTAATATCCCTTCTCTTTTTTATTTTTTTAGAGAGTTTCTTTTAAATGACTACTATTTTTTTTATTATGCATTTAAATTTTAAAGAGTTTTTATGATTTATCTATAATTTTTTTTTTATTTTTTATATAAATAAATTATATTTAAAAAAAATTATTTTCGATAATATTTTTAATATATAAATTAATGTTTTTAACTCAATTTATGTGTATCTATCGCGTCCCGATTGGACCGTACATTGTGATTCTAGCGTCTACCTTGAAACTATTGATGCCAAATCCATCACAGCTGTCGTCTGTTAACCACAGCACTCAGACTCCGTGATGCCAAGGCCCACCACCGGCGGGTGGGACCTCTTCCTTCGAAGCTTCAGCTCCAGCATTCATCCCCAACTCCCCAACTCAACCCCGGAAGCCACCGATCTTTTCAACAAGGTGCGGGTGCTCTCCACCCGCGGCAACATCAAAGAAGCACTCTCCTTCTTCTACAGCACACCACAGCTAAACCAGTCTCAACAAACCTATGCCACACTTTTCCATGCCTGTGCACGCCATGGGAACCTTAAACAAGGCCAATATTTACACCAACATATGATTTCCGAAAACCACAAAAACCCACAAGACCTCTTTGTAACTAACCATCTTATTAATATGTATGCAAAATGTGGTGACCTGGACCGTGCACGCCAAGTGTTCGATGAAATGGGTCGCAGAAATGTGGTGTCTTGGACCGCGCTCATTTCTGGGTATGCCCAACATGGGCGAAGTTATGAGTGCTTTTCCTTGTTTTCTGATATGTTGGTGGATTGTTATCCGAATGAGTTTGCTTTTGCGAGTGTGATTACTTCTTGTGATTACGTTTGTGGCAAGCAAGTGCACGCCCTCGCGTTGAAAATGGGGTTGATTGCTAGTGTTTATGTGGGGAATGCTCTTATTACAAGATATAGCAAAAGTTGTGAGGATAATTTTGTCGGTGATGGTAGCGAGGCCTGCCGCGTTTTTGAGTCAATGGAGTTTCGTAATCTTGTTTCTTGGAATTCAATGATTGCCGCGTTTCAACATTGGAAACTTGGGGGTCTAGCTATTGGAATTTTTTGCCAAATGCATAGTGGTGGAGTGGAGTTTGATGGTGCTACTTTGGTCAGTGTGCTTTCTTCCATGAGTGAGAGTTATGATGGCGATAATGCTGACGTGGGTCTGAAGGGTTGTTTTCAATTGCACTGTGTTAGTATCAAACGTGGGTTTATGTTGAAAATTGAATTGGCAACTGCATTGGTGAAAGCTTATTCGGATCTTGGAGGGAAGGTTTCTGATTGTTACAGGCTCTTCATGGAGACAAGTAGTCGGGATCTTTTTTTGTGGACTGGCATTATAACAGCATTTGCTGACCGTGAACCAGAAGAAGCACTTCTCCTCTTTCGTCAGTTGTACAGGGAGGGCTTAGCACCCGATTGGTGTACATTTTCAATTGTGTTAAAAGCTTGTGCTGGTTTTGTGACTGAAAGGCATGCTTTGGCAGTTTATTCTCAAGTAGTTAAAGCTGGGTTTGAGGATGACAGAGTGCTTGCAAATACCTTGATCCATGCCTATGCTAGGTGTGGCTCCATTTCTTTTTCGAAGCAAGTTTTCGATAAAATGAGATCTCGTGATGTTGTTTCCTGGAACTCGATGATCAAGGCTTATGCTTTACATGGACAAGCTAAGGAGGCATTGCATCTCTTCTCAGAGATGAATGTCAGACCTGACTCTGCAACGATGGTTGCTCTCCTCTCAGCATGCAGCCATGCAGGATTAGTGGAAGAAGGAATTAACATCTTTGACTCAATGTCCATGAATCATGGTGTTTCTCCACAACTTGATCACTATGCCTGCATGGTGGATATTCTAGGTCGAGCTGGGCTTCTTTTGGAGGCAGGGGAGCTTATAAGTACAATGCCAATGAAGCCTGATTCAGTGGTTTGGAGTGCACTGCTTAGCTCATGTAGGAAATATGGCGAGACTCAGTTGGCAAAATTAGCAGCAGATAAACTGAAAGAGTTGGAACCTGGAAATTCATTAGGCTATGTACAGATTTCAAACATTTACTGCTCTGGAGGTAGTTATAATGAAGCAGGGTTGATTAGGGATGAAATGAATGGCTCTAGAGTAAGAAAAGAACCTGGTTTAAGCTGGATAGAGATTGAGAATCGAGTACACGAGTTTGCCTCTGGAGGCAGGCGTCATCCTCAAAGAGAGGCCATATATGCTAAACTTTATTCACTGATTGGGCAGTTAAAGGGGGTAGGCTATGTGCCGGAGACAAGCTTGGCCTTGCAAGACATAGAGGAGGAGCATAAACAAGAGCAGCTGTACCACCATAGTGAGAAGCTGGCCCTGGTGTTTGCTCTGATGAGTGAAGGTAGTTTGCGTTGTGGTGGAGGTGTAATAAGAATCGTGAAGAACATCCGAATTTGTGTGGACTGTCACAACTTCATGAAGTTAGCATCAGATCTTCTCCAAAAGGAGATTGTGGTGAGAGACTCAAATCGTTTCCACCATTTCAAAAATAGGATGTGCTCTTGCAATGATTATTGGTAACAAAAGAGCACCATCGACCAAAATCACCCGGTTTCCACGTGCTTCCTTCATGGTTCGTCGAGCACCTCCTGAATGAATGCGAGTTATTCTCCAAATTCCCTCATCAACTTCTGTCGGCCTGTGATATCTTACAATGGGAAATATTGGATATCATAGTGCTGAATTTTGCATGAATTGGGTGGAATTATAAACAATGCTATTGCTCTGAAAAGCAATTCAGATTCTTCTGAAGCCAACACAGTTTGATTATGGAATGCATTGTTTGTCATAGAAATATTTTATGGCAGTGACTGCAATTGATCCAAGTGATTGGAGCAATCCCCAATGTTCTTGGCCATGTATCTGCGCTGAGAATACAATCATCTCAACAGAAACAATTTTGTTAGCTCGTCTGCTAGTTTTAACCAACGTCTTGTAGCTGTGAATAGTTGGACCGGAGTATGGACAGAGGTTCCAAGAACTGCGTGAGGTGCTATGAAGTGTAAAGATAGAGCTTCTATGAAGATTTATCTAACTGTTCATGATTGGCAACATGGCTTTCCTATTAAGTAAAATAAAACAGAGTCTTGAGATTTATCTATCGATTGTTTCAGATTGATTGAGAATCTAGGAAACAACTTGGCTGCTGAAATTCCAAGACATCATCTTTACTCATTGACGAAAATCAAGGTTTCAGTGATCTTGTTCTATTTCTCAAGTGGGCTGAGAACCAAGAAAAGCAATGATGTGGTGCTCACAATGATAAAATGTCATTTCATGACGTTTTTGGGATGTCTGACTGCGCTGCTTATCCAAATAGAGAGATCCACAAAGACATGATGTCGTTAGCATCATCATCTTGGTCTTTTACTCGGTTTTTTTCTAAAAGCGTGTTTGGCAGTGTGATTGCGGGTGCTTTTCAAATAACTTTTTGTGTCAAAATGCATGTCAATGATTTTTTTTATTTTTTAAAAATTATTTTTGACATCAGCACATCAAAACGTACAAACCATATTAAATTTTAGCAAAAAACAAAATTCAAATTTTTTGGGAATGCGGGTTGAACCGCGTTCCCAAACGCTTCCTAAGTAAATATGCTTCGGTGTCGTTTGTTTACGCGGCTGCGGTTGTGTTTTAAACAAAACGCAACCCTGGATGTTTGGTTACGAAAAAAAGGGTGTTACTATTCATGGGCCCCACCTTTTACTGTTCATGGCCCCACCTTTTACTGCGTTTGGAACGTAGGGTCGCACAAAGTAGCTTCTCGTTGCTTTTGTTTCAACTGTGTTACAACACAGTAAACAATGGCGCACCTTGCTGAAGCACAGAGAAAGGATTCCCAGCTCTTCTCTTTCCCCTTTCCCTTTCCCTTCCCCTTCCTCTTCCTTTTCTTATGCACCATGTCCACTGTTCTGCAACGTGAACAGTGAAGACTCCATTGTTCACATTGAAGAATAGTGGAGACATGGTCTTCCCCTTCTTCTCCTTTCCCTTCTCCTCCTCCTCTTCCTTCTTCTTCCCCTTCCCTTTTCCCTTCCCCTTCCCCTTCCCTTTCTTCTTCTTCTTCTTCTTCTTCTTCTTCTTTTGCACCATGTCTCCATTGTTCTGCTACGTGAACAGTCGACAGCAGCTACATTGTGGTCCGGCCCAAACCTAAATGTATTGAACCGGGTGTGATCTAGTAAAATAAAAAAAAATTGAAAAAATTTCTCAGATATTATGTTTTATTTGAAAAACTAATGTTTAACATGATTCAATGGCACTACATAACTACATTTGAAGGAGATCGTATGATGGCGTAGCATTTGCAGAATTTGATCGCAATCCCAATTTTATTCCTGATGATATTTTACATTATGTTGTTGCACGCTCAAGAAACCATGGAAACTGTAATCCTTGTTATATAGATTTCATGCGTGATGAAATTGAATATAGTTTAATGCAACAATAAAAAATACTTTATATAAAGTATTGTTTATTTTATGATGAAATAACATTAGTTAAATCGTTAATATTTCAATTAAAAACCATCAATATTAATATATGACTTTTTTAATTATTTCATAACCTCAATTTAAAAAATATTTTTTAACCAAACACTTTAAACTATTTTTTGTTCAACCTCAATTTCAACCACAGTTTTAACCAAACATATATTTTTCCAAATCAATTTTAACTAAAAATACTTTTTATAAACTAATTTTTTTCAAATCATAACCGCTATCATAATACTAAACACAACAGCTTACAGATACTCACTTTTGCAGACATCATTTTCTACCAACCTTCATAGTACAGTGTAAAGGCTTGTTCATGGAGGAAAAAGCTCAAGCTACCAGGCCCAAGTTTTGATCAAAGCAACAAACGATAGAGATCGTGAAGCTATTTCATACTTTTGTTTAAATGAAGTGGCTATGATTCTTATTTATAAGATAAGGATGATTATTTTTTATTTAATTTGATTTTTACTTATAAAAACAATTAAATTAAAATTTTATAAAATATAAAAAATAAAACTAGTTCAAACTTGTGGTTGCAATTTTGTTATTTTATATTAAAAATCGAAATATAACTGACTAATTTTGGTTTTGTTATGTTTGGTTTTGCTGTGGTGGGGTTTAATTATTTTATATTAAAAACTAAAATTTATATTTTTTTTAGGGTTATTTTTTATTTTTTAATGAACTTAATTTTGGTTTGATTTTTTATTTTTTGGTTTAGTTTGATTGTTTTATTTATTTATTTATTTATTTTACACTCCGGCAAATGCTGTAGCAGAGAAGCGGGACAGGCTGTTATTTTCTTAAAAAAAATAACAGCTCAAAAATATTATAGCTGCGGCAGGGAAGTGGACAAAAAGAACGCACGCATTTGATCAATCATTAATGCATAGGCGTCACCTACCTAATAATGTTGAGTTGCTCACAAGATCTGCACCAATGAGATTTTTATGTCCAGAATATTCAGTTTCGCAAAATGCTTAGTCATCAGACCGCTCGTTGATTTGCGGAGGTGATTTTTTAATGAAACAAATTCGTATTAGAAAAAATTCAATGAAGTTTCATCAAGATTTGAAATAAGCGAATTACTTAAGAATGCCCCACGTTTGTGCTTGTTAACCATGTCACTTTTTATCAATTGATCGAATCATTTTTATCCTTTTTGTTACTTGCTAATTTTAATTATAAGTAAATACTAAATTAAAAAAATTAAGAGACAGAGGAGCCATGTACATAGTTATATTTAATAATTTTATTTTTAAAAAATAAATTTATTATTTAATCAAATAATTACCCCTGCCAATAAAATAATGTCTATCCATTAATTTTTTTCTTATTTTTGTATTTAATTAATTAATTAATTTAATTAAAAAATAAAATACTTGAAAATTAAATAAGGTGGTCTTTGAAAATTTAAAAAACATATCTGAAAATGAGCTCCATGTTTGTGCTTCTTGTATGTTTGTTTTTGTGGTTGAGGTTGAGGTTTGGGAATGGAGTTTACCAAAAATACCAGAAAAAACAAAAAAAAAACTAGTTTTTATGGTTGAGTTTTTTGCATGATTGGGTTGTACTCAATCTTAACCACAACTACAAAAACAGACACATTCTAACGATGTTACTTTTTATCACTTGATCATATCATTTTTATCCTTAATGTTACTTGCAAATTTTAATTTTTTATATATAAAAAAGTAAATATGCAGGTTTTTTAATATATTTTTTTCATAAAAAATTTCTATAAAAAAGTAAAAAAAAACATATACATATATTTAATTAAATAAATAAAGAAATATCCATGCCAATAAATATAAAAAACGGTTAATGATAAGTAAATATTAAATTGAAAAAATAAAAAAAATAGATATATATATATATATCAAAATATTTGATCACGCAAAACTATTCATGTATAGTTGTGTTTGATAACTTTATTTCTTTAAATAAATTTTTATTTAATCAAATGATTATCCGTGCCAATAAAATGATGTCTACCCAATAATTCTTTTTTAAAATATCATAAAGTGAGCATCTCTTACTTACATTTAATCAATTAACTTAATTTAATTAAAAAAACAAAATACCTTTATAAAAAAGCTAAATTTAAAAAAGAATGACAAATAAAAAGACACGAAATAATCCAGATCATTTTTAAAATTAGTGAAAAATCATATAGAAAGCAAATAGAAAATGTTAACGGAGCCCAAGTACTAATTAAATAAATATTGAAGGATGAAATTAAAAAACAAACCTAAGCTTAAAAAAAGGGAAAATAAGCAAACTCGGGTGAATTTTCTAAATCTAGGTTAATCTTCCAAACCCGCAACCTATGAAATCCTAAACTTGGGTTAAATCAAGAAGTTAAATTCCCAACCAATTTAATAGGAAAAAAAATAAGGATTAAATTTGATTGGAAAGAAATTAAAGGAGAATGAAATTGCAAAAACAAAAAATCTAATTATAAAAATTAATTCAAACACAACAAATATTAATCAAAGGAATGATGATCGAATCTGACATAAAAAAATTAAAGGACAATGAAATTAAAAAAAAAACTTTAATTTTATAAATTACTTCAAATAAAACAAATAGTAATAAAAAAAATATAAACCAAATTTGAAGGAAAAAACATTGAAGGGTTGCTTTGAGAATTTGCAAGTTCAAACAAGAAAATCGAGGAGAAGAGAGAAAATAAAAAAAAACAAAAAGGTCATCGACATCAAAACAGAGCTTGCTGCCCTTGAAGTCATTGTTTGGCCATCAAGAGACGCCATATGTGTTACCCAAACTATGCAATCACCAGTCATGCGTGCAACGTACGCATTAATAATTTTTTTAATAATATTTATATTTTTTCAATTACAAAATTACCCCTCTACCAATAAGATAATAACAAAAAAAACTAAAATGAAAATACAAAAATGTCATTGGACTTAAGTTAAAGAAAATTATACTTGTAAAGATATTTAAGTCATTTTACTATACTTAAAAAACAAAAAATACTAAAACGCCCATATGGGCAAGCTTTAAAATTTTGTGAATCTAAGGCTAGAATAGCTATTTTAATGTGCATTATAAAAGTGAAAATACTTAATTTTCCTCTTTAAATTTGATAATGACCAATGAACCCTTGTGAAATTATCTAATTACCCTCAATAACTATATATATATATATATATATATATATATATAAAATATAAATTGCTTTTGTTTTGGAGGAGCAAAATGGGTTTTTCACTACATGTGCCTACAATAAAATTAACAATACACTAAAACACGTGAAGGGAATACTGTAGCAATAAGTAATACTTTCCCCCACTTGTTTTAGTGTGACCTGATTAGTACTTAAAAGTGCATTTTTATCAAGATTTTATATCATCATATTGCACTTAAAGTATCATTAAATTCCTTTACTTAAGCATGTTTTATAATAACAAGTCTAATAGTATAATATATCTTTAATTTATGGTAAATGCTCATTTTAAATGCAGGCATATCTCACAATTTAAAGGATTGATTGATGTGTTTAACTATTGAAAGTGAAAAGACAAAGAGAGAGTTAAGCTTAAAGAAGAGATGCTGGTTCAATTCAAATTGGAACATCATTCGGTTATTGGATCATAACTGGAGCTGTAGAACATGGATTTAGGTCTGGTTTATATGTATGGAAAGCTAAGATATAGGTCTAAAACTTTCATGAGAGTCCAAGATTCAAAACGGCCGTTTTCAAGTTCAAATTGTAGCAACAAAAGAGAAGTCGGAATCTGTCTTGCAGCCTAGATACAGTTCATTGTTCAACCCATATCTCGAGTTCTAGAAGTCCAAATGAGCTCATTCTTATTTTGTTGGAAAGCTGAGACAAATTCCCAGAACTTTCATGGGGACTATTTGTTCAAATTCTGATGTTAGCAATGACGTTTTGTTCAGACAAGAAGATAATGATTATCACTAAGTCAAGAGGTGGCCACTCACTCACTAATTAGTCATTAAATCAATAGTTTTGAATTTTAGCCTATAAAAGAAGGCATTTGCCATACATTTAGACATCTTGGTTTTCAGATCAAGATCATATTCTTGCTTTCTTTCTTTGTATTTTTGTAATGTTTAAGTTTTGCTTTCATTAATCTATTGTTTATACTTTTCATCATAACTATGTTGTTATCTAGTTTATTTATGTTTGTCTTATTCACAATGTTTAGCTGAGTTTATTATGTCAAGGTGAAAATGTTTCACTAATGGTGTTACAATGTATAATATAAACTCAATATGAACTTCAATATTTATATCCAAGAAAGTTTCTTATTAACGCGTCTTATATTTTTATCTTACTAATTCTTAATACCTTGCTTATTAAATGATTAATCTAGATTTATATTGTCCAACCCTTGGTACAACATAATAGTTCATTATCAATTTATAATGAACTATTAAGGATAAATCATCCGATTAGAACCTCCTTTATGTGTGGTTTCCAATTGATTAATAAAAAGAGTTTATATTACACTTATTTTCAATACTATTAGTGGATCCTCTAACCTTGACAATTGTTTTTATCTTTAATTAATACTCACATCAATATCACATCTCAAAAGTTCTTTTCAACTCCTTTTTATTTGTTGATTATAATTTTATATAGTTCACCTACTTGTGGTTCGACCCCGGTCTTGCCGGGTTATTTATTACTTCGACACTCTTGCACTTAGGATAATATATCAATCTTTTAATCGTATCATGACCTTATAAAAAAAAACATTTGTCTTTTTTTTCTACTTTAATTTATTTTCAATCAATGTTTTTTTTTAAAAAAAATTATCATTTAATATTAGATTTGTTTTTTATTAAGTTATCTCACTCTCATGACACATATTACGACTTTTGAGGGTTAACTCGGGTGGCTGAGTTTTTTTTCCTATTTAACTATTTTATCCCAATTTCATCCTTTAATATTGGGTTAATTGAGAATTAGGCTTTATGATTTGTTTTATTTAATTTTTATTGGGTTATTCTGGTCTCATGATCTGAAAATATTGCTTAGTGGGTTAACTCAAGTTGACTCGGGTTATTTTTTTTTGTTTTTTTAATTGAACTTTTTTTTCAAATTTATCATTTAATATTGGATTGGTTGAAAATTGAACTTCATAATTTGTTTTGATTTGTTTTTATGAGGATATCTTGGTCTCATGATCAGGATTTTCACTCCAGTAAAATCATGTTTTTTAAGAGTTTATTTCAGTCTTAAGTCCTTTAATATTGGATTTGCTTTTTATTAGGTTGTCCCCGTTTCATGACATAAGTTGCAGGTTTGACATGTTAATTTTGTTGACTCAATTTTGTTTTTTTTATTTTTAATTGATTTTTTTCTTCAATTTCATCATTTAATATTGTGTTTCATTGAGAATTGAGATTCATGATTTACTTCGGTTTGATTGTTATGAGGTTATCCTGACCTTATAATCCGGGAATAGTGTTTGACATGTTAACCCATATTGACTCTGCTTATTTTTTATGTCATTTTTTAATTAAAAATTTTACGAATTTTATTGTTCAACATTGTGCCCGACAGTTCCTTAACTAGAGTCTCAAATTTGAAATGTTAATCCGAGTTAAATCGTGTTATTTTTTTATTTTTTCTATGAAGTCATCTCATTCTCATAACTCGGGTCATGAGTTTGATAGATTTTTCTTGAGTTGTTTTTTTTGTTTTTTTAATTAAATTCTTGTTTAGTTTCATCATTCAATATTGAACTGTTTGATAATTGATATATTTGTCACTTTTTTAGGTTTTTCTTTAATTGATTTTTTTTCAATTTCATCATTCATTGTTGGGTTGCTTGAGAATTAAACTTTATAATTTATTTTGATTTGTCTTCTGTAAGGTTATCATAGTCTTATAACATGGATCAAATATTTGACATGTTAACCTGGGTTGACCTAAGTCAATCCAATGTTAACTCGTCAAACTATATTTTTATGGGTGGTCCAAGTTTTTTGAACTCGTAAAATCAACTGGGTCACATCAAGTTAACCCTTATACGGTATAAAAGTTTTTCCACTAAAAAAGCATTAGCAATATCTTTACATTTAAGAAAATTTTGACCCGACCTGCAATGCAGCATGGGTCAATAATGTAGTATTAATAAATATTCTAAAACACGTGGGGAAAGTATTATAGCTTTCCCCACATGTTTTTTTTTTCTTCTTTTTTTCATCTCTTCTGTTTTTTTTGTTTTGTCTTTCTATTTTTTCATTTTTCCCTTTTTTTTTGGGTTTTACATGTTTTTTTTTTGTTTTTTTTTCTCAAGATTGTCTTTTTTTTCCAAGATTGTCTTTATTAATTTTATTATTTTTAATATTAAGCTGGTTAAGAATTACAACTGTAGATTTCCTCATGAAACACTATAGATTGCTACAGTGTTTATCTACATGATTTTTTTTCCTTTTATTTTTTTTTGTTATGATTTTTTCCAAAATTTTCTTTGTTCATTTTATTTTTTAAATATTAAACTGGTTAAGAATTTAGCTTTGTAGTTTTTCCTTGAAAACATTGTGGATTGCAACAGTTTTTCTCCATATAATTTTTTTTTTATTTTTTCCACAAACCTACGACAACGCACAAGCATGCCACAAGCCCGCGACATCGCGCGGGCATTACATCTAGTATAAAACTAAAACACGTGGTGTTTCATTGTTCACAAAAACATTGTTCACCCTCTCACATTTTACTATGGATTACAATAGTACAATTTTTAAAAATTTTCCATTTGGTCCCCAAACATTTTGTTTGCACAACTAAGCCCTTTTAAGACCAAATTAGAGAGTACAATTGCATGTTTTTTTATAAGGGAGGGTTGGATTGAAAAAAAGGGGACTAAAATGACAAAATAGTTAATATAAGTTGTGGATTGAAAATTTCTGTCAAAAATTCATTCAAGGCCTCCATCTTTTTTATCTATTAGGTTATTGGTCCCAGACTTTTACCAAAATTTAATTTTGGTACAAATTTTATTTTACTGATTTTTCAATTTTTTTTACTGGAGGAGAGAGAGGAGGTCGCCAGATTCTAGCTTAGAGAGAAAAAATGTCTGTTAGTGAGGAATCCAACCACCAAAATGGTTGTTTTTTTGTGTCAAATAATTTCATATGATGAGAGGGTTAAGATTAAATGTTTTTTTTACATGGAAACACCTAAAAAAATCATATTTGAGCTAGAAAAGTTTTTTGTTTTGTTTTGTTTATGGATATCTAGTTCATAAGTTTGACGAGTTCATCCACTTACTGGATATAATTTTTTGGTTTTTGATTCGTTAATTATTTTTAATAGTTTTTCTTGATTTTATCATTTAATATTGGATTAGATATGAGATAAAATACATGCTTTATTTTCTTTTTGCTTTCTTTATAGTTATCACCGTCTTTAATAAGTTTTTATTTTTAGATTGGTGCTCAATTTTGTGACCATATATTTTTATTATATAATTAACAAAATATTTTATAAAAAAATTATTAAACTCAATGGAGTCCATGATACAATTTGCCTGAGGATTAAGATCGATCTAATATGTCATTATTTTAATAATTTTTATAAAAATCTTGAAACTTTGTTAAAACCTAAGCCATTTTATAATTCGGGCTAACTTCTATATGATTTAATTTAAAACTCGAGTTAGGTAAAAAACCAGGTTGTGAGATTTTAAAATTAACTTATTAAATCGATTCAATAATAACATAATAAAAAATTTATTTAATAAAAAATTGACACATTTATTATTTTTTACATTTTAAAAAATTTATCTAATCTACGATGGAGTGCAGGTAATAGACTAATACCTATGCATTTTAGAATTTTGTTAATAGTTAACTGATTCTGTAAAAATACAAGTCTCACGCACAAAAACTTCTGTAGAAAAAAAAATTATAACTAGATATCACTTAAACAGGAGAAAAATATAAAATATAAAAAATAAAAAGAAATTTCGATTTAGTTTGAGAATATTATAGGAGTTATATTTTAAAATGTTTTTTATTTAAAAATATATTAAAATAATTTTTTTATTTAAAAATTATTTTTAATAATAACATATCAAAACAATAAAAAAACAAAATAAACTAATTTTAAATAAAAATTTTTAATTTTTAAACAATGCAGTTTCAACAGTGTATCCAAACAATTCCTTAAAAATAATAAAATTAAATAATTAAGAAACACACGACAGATATGGGAATGAATCCAACTAATTTGAAATAATTCAATTATTCAAATTAATAAAAGCACGAAAAACAGCTAATTAACCAAGGAAAAAAAATATATATAGAGAGGTCAAAAATACAAAGAGAAAACAATCAAGACATTTTTCTTGGAGACCTAAACCACCACCTGACTTCACCACCACCACCACCACCACCACCACCACGTCTCCTCTCCCTCCACCGACAAATCTAAAAACACAACCGGATGTTGAAAAATCCTGCGTGTATAGTAAAATTTGATTGATTGATTAGAAAAACTAGTCAATTCACGAAAACAAAATGTCTCTCAACATGAAAACATTTACACAGGCGCTAGCCAAAACGGCAGCGGTCATTGAAAAAACCGTACAAACCACCGTCCAAGAAGTAACCGGTCCCAAACCCTTGCAAGACTACGATCTCCTTCACCAGATCGGCTCAGCTGGACCCGGTCTCGCTTGGAAGCTCTATTCTGCCAAGGCAGCGCGTGAGTCAACGCGCACACACCAGTACCCGACGGTTTGCGTGTGGGTTCTGGATAAGAAGGCGTTGTCGGAAGCACGAGCGCGTGCGGGTTTAACGAAGGTGGCAGAGGATACGTTCTTGGACGTGATTCGAGCGGATGCTGCGAGGTTGGTTAGGATTAGGCATCCGGGAGTGGTTCATGTTGTGCAGGCTTTGGATGAGAATAAGAATGCGATGGCGATGGTGACGGAACCTCTTTTCGCATCGGTGGCGAATGCGATTGGGAATTTGGAGAATGTGGGGAAAGTGCCTAAGGAGCTCAAGGGAATGGTGAGCTTTGATAATGAATTGTTTATGTTTGTTAATTGGAACTCCATTTTGTTAAAAATAATGTGCATAGTGGAGTGATTAGAAATAGGCTTAGGTTGTGGGTGTCCCTAATAGGATTGATTGCAATACCTTTCGGATAAAAGATGAAGTTTAAGGTTGCACATGAAGGCATTTTGTAAGGTTAATTTGCATTTTTGCTACCAAAACAGTTAAAGAATACCTCTCGAATATGATTTTAAGTGCCTCCACTCCCTTTTGACTTACTACAGGCTGGGATGCAATTGATGTAGGTTACTTGGAAAATAATATTAATGACTTTGAATGGCTTGTGCAATAGCTTTGTATTGTGATTAGAACTTTAAAGCTGAAATGAATTAGTCATGGAATTCACTAAAATATTAAAAGCAAGTGTTAAGAGAAGTGGATATGGATAGTGGAGAAAGGACAGTTAAATCTCATTAAAAGCTTGTCCGCTATGACATGGTGGAAATGCATTATGAGATGTTACCAGGAAATCTAGGAACTCCTTCAATAACATGCTAACCTCATCATGAAGGAAATCAAACTAGACTCTATAAAGTTTGGAAGTCTCTCTAGGTACAATTGCTGGGCATCATCTCTTCTTCCTTACCATTTCAAAGGTTTCAATGACTTAAACTGTTAGACTCTTCCAAGTTGGTATGGTTCCAAAGGGAAAGACTTTGGTGGGAAAATAATTTCGTATGGTACATCAGCCTATATCTTCATCTTGTTTAGACCAATGGAATTTATATATTCATAGATCTTGTTATCATCTTATGAGCAGTGCTTGCTTTTGGGTGCTTTATACATTCAAAGATCTTGTTATCACCCTATGAGCAGCATGCTTTTGGGCTCTAACTCATCATTCTACTGTTCCCATCAATATTGGTGGTAAGCATTGCATTACGAAAGTTTTTGTTTTGTAGGAAATGGGCTTGTTAGAGGTGAAGCATGGCTTGCTACAAATTGCAGAATCCTTGGACTTCCTCCATAACAACGCACATCTCATTCACAGGGCTATATCTCCTGAGGTAACTTGTCATTTTGCTGGCCCCCTCCCCCTCCCCCTCCCCATCACATAAAAGTTTTTTAAAGTGATAGTCCATGTGAACATAAAGTTTTTTTTTTGAAGGGATGGGCCATGTAAACGTGACTTCAGTATAATAATATGTTTTGTGTAATCCCTTTACTTTTCTCAAACTTCTCTTGGTATGATAAAAAAAACAATGGAATTTCTTGAAATATCTTCTCAACTTGGAAATTGTTGTCTGGAAATTGAAAGCTCTTGTTTTTATGAACACCCAACCGTAAGTTTTCAATTTCACAATCAAGATAACAAATACAATTTGACTATCTTAATTGTTGTGGAGAACCTGTCACTAATCCTTGTGGTTAGGGGTTAATGTATCTAACAATAGATTTATAACTTGCAGAATATTCTAATTACTTCAAGTGGAGCGTGGAAGCTTGGTGGATTTGGTTTTGCAATAACAACAGATCAGGCTTCAGGCGATTTGGCTAGTTCCCAGGCCTTTCATTATGCTGTGAGTTGAATTTTTCGTTATCACTCATTCAGACACCATCCTTTTCCAACCATGGTTATTTTATGAACATTTTGTCTATACAGCTGGCCCTGTCTCCATCCTATGTACTTCACATGGTCTACTTATTGATTACTATGACCACCCTACAAATCGCACCTCTTTCCTCTTTCATATCCCACCATATTGGCTCTTAAATAATTGTTACTGGTGGCAACTTAAAAGGTAAAGCCACTTCTCTAAACTACCTTGAAGCAGTGTAAAAAGAAAGACAAGTTCCACAGCAACTGCTTTGAGAGGGATGAATTGTTAAAGTTCTTGCCTTTTGCCCCTCCATCCAAGTGTCCCAGATCACTTCAAAATTAGCCCATTTTCATATCATATCGAGATCCTTCTTCCCTAATACCCACGAAAAACATGAGCAGAAATCCTCTATCCTCACCAGGGGCCAACCACTGCTCATCATCAAAGGCAAATAACCTGTTTACAATATGCCCCTTTTCTGATGTTCTTTATTCAGTTTCCTTGTGGAGTATCAGAAAACATACTTCAAGCAAAGATTTACCTGTTATTTCCTGTTTTACCTGGATTTCCAGGAATATGATGATGAGGACTCTATGCTGCCCCTTCAGCCATCGCTGAATTACACTGCACCTGAACTAGTTAGGAGCAAAGCACCTTCAGCTGGATGCTCTTCTGATATTTTTAGTTTTGGATGCCTTGCCTACCAACTGATTGCTCACAAGCCTTTGTTTGACTGCCACAACAATGTGAAGATGGTAATTTAAATATTTTGCTTTCTCTGAGTTATTGACATTGAATGTATCCAAATGTGCTTCTATTTTTTCTAGAAACAAAGAAAAAAGTTTCAAGTTATATGCTTATCAAATCTAAAGGAGAGTTCCCCTCCAACTTTTTGCTTGATCAATGGACTCTATCTGACCTTAGCAAGTGCATTGGATTTTATTATTCCTTAAAAGAATGTAACAGTGCCTGTAACAAATTGGTCATTGATATGCAATTCCTACTGAACTAGCCAGTTGAACCATTGTTACTGCGACCCCTTGGTTGCTTCGTCTTGTGATATCTAAGGCATTAGAAACGCACATACATCCTTCTATGATCCTGTAAACTAAGCTACATCAGTATAAAAAAGCCTGCATTTGTCCCCTTATGCAGTTTCTTTTTGTCCTGAAGTTGTCCCTTTTTGAGTTGAAGTCATTGAAGTGAAATTTGAACATGCAGCTTAAAAATGATCTGAATTTCTTTTCCAAGGTTGGAAAGCATGGAAACAACTGATATGGGACCTAATGAAAGCAAAGCTTGTCCTAGTGAGGAAATAGGCTTATTAGGTGTCATGTTGCCCAAGTCCTTGTTAATGACTCTCACCTTTAACAATAACACTTCTACCTTCGCATTTATCAATTTTTTTTTTCCTGGCGGGGTGTGGGTTCTTTTACTTTTCTCTTCCTGTGAAATTAACTCTTATAAGGGATGTTCTATGGAGAATGTCCATTACATTTTTATTTATTTTAGAATGTCTTGGGAAGCATATGTTTGTTTTCTCTGGTGGGATATGATTTGGGAAAACAATTAGGATGCAAAGCATCATGGTCGGGCACTTTGTGGGTTTCTATTAAGAGAAAATGGAGGCATATCTAACTGGAAGATAAGATTTTTTCCTGCTAAACATGAGAACCTGAAACCAAAACAAAGAAGAAAACTAGAATATCAATGCTCTCCAATCTCTCTTCAGTCCGTTTGGATTTGTTCTTAATTTGTTCTATTCCATATTGTTGTAACAAAGTTGACACAGAACACAGGTTTGAGAACAGTAAGATTTCAATTAGTTTCTAGGACTGGAGCATCGGACAGTCATAAACTGTTTTTAACACCATCATCCACATTATTTTTGTGCTATTATTTCAGTTTCAGATTATATTTTATCAACTCTGTCACAAGCAAAGATAATGGATTTTAATTATTTTTGTTTTTCCTTTCTGCAGTACATGAATACCTTGAATTACTTATCCAGTGCAGCTTTCTCCTCTATTCCACCAGAATTAGTTCCTGACCTGCAGAAGATGCTCTCTGCAAATGAATCTTTCAGGCCAACAGCTATGGATTTTACAGGTAAAACATGAGCCTTTAGGATTCTGTCATTTGTTTATATACATATCTATCTGTCTATATATAGAGTTTCTCTTTTCACACATTAATGTCCAAGCTTTGGTGGGGAATGTAATAACAGACTAGAACAAATTGACGTACGAAAGAAACAGAAAGTTGGAGAGATGTGGAGTGTAGTTTAATGTAGTCTGCTGTTCCTTTCTGTAGGTAAATTTTCATGAGAACCCATAACAAAAGTATCAAGGATTTAAATCCTCTCAAACCTATATGTTCGATTCAGCAAATCTTTGAAGTAGTTAAGATATGTTATACAAAGACAAATCCACTTAGATGCTCATGGATGTATTGTTTTTGTCCACAGTTAAATTGAATGATATGGCGATTACTATTTATATAATTCTGGTATGCGCTTGCCTTTTTTAAAAGTCCAAGGCACTTGTCGATCATCCATACCAATTTTCTTTTGCCATTTCTTGTTTTCTCATTCTATATCATTCCACTTTCCACTTTGTTGTAAATCTTTCAAGTTTTAACAGAACATGGGGAATTCTCTGCATTAGAATTAACAATATATAGTGTTGAGTATAATGTTTTCATCCAATGGACTGGATGGAATGTTAAACCATTTTTGAGTGGCTGTCTCAACCCCTGCAACATGATAACATTGCAGTTTGTTTCAGTTATTAGAAGTTGTTTGTAAAGAAAGAGTTTACATTTCTTAATTTTTTCTTGTTGATTTCATATTGTTCTTAAGATCTATGTTCTCTTGTTGCAGGTTCTCCTTTTTTCCGGAATGACACTAGGCTGCGTGCTCTTCGCTTCCTAGACCACATGCTTGTATGCATTAAAATTTTATCTTGATTAGCACTTGTTCTGGGATAAATTTACTTGGGATGCTGAGCTTGAGAATAATTAAATTTCATTGAGAACATGTGTGGAAATTATATACTTTTCTGGCTGATCCTATTTCTTACAGGAAAGAGATAACATGCAGAAGTCTGAGTTCTTAAAAGCATTATCAGATATGTGGAAAGACTTCGACACCCGTGTGCTGCGATATAAGGTTATAGTTTTTGTTACCTACTCATATTATCTCTTGTTCAATTTTCTAGTTGGGTTATATAGCTATATTTTTGAGGTTATATGTTCAGTATAAACATTACTTTTGTACTCGAGGAAGCCCATTGAAAATTTTAACCACTTACAGATTTTTATAATAACATTGCTTTGTTTTTACCTGCATGCGTATAGACATCCACGTTTTCAATCACGTGGTTGAGCAATGCTAATTTGAGGATGCTGGATTTATGCTTTACTTCGAGCTTTTATTTCATTCTGGTATTTCTTTTGTCACAACAAGAGGTCAAGTTCACTAAAAAAGATTTTCATGCAGGTTCTTCCACCCTTATGTGCTGAACTTAGGAATATGGTCATGCAACCAATGATTCTCCCCATGGTTCTCACCATAGCAGAGTCCCAGGTACTGCTCATAATCCCTAAAGTAGGGAGGTGGTGGTAGTGGTTTGGGGCAAGATGGTTTGGTGATGGTATAGGCAAACATTTGATGGACAAATTACAGTCTTAGGTGGCAATATTGTGTGCACATTGATAGAGGCATACTGCCTACTAGTATAAAGAGATAGATTTCCTACATTTCTAATTGTAAATGATGTTCCATTGTTACTTCTGTTGGTTTCTGGGCAAAATATTCTAATTGGTGTTATTTTGGTAGAGGTAATAGCTCTCTCTCCTCCTGTCCTCCTCACCTTCTTTAGCTTTTTATGCTTTACAAAGTCCAAATACATCTGAAGTAGAGGTTATGTGTAAATCTTGTACTGGAATTTTTTCGTCACGTTGATATGGCATTTGCTTGAATGGCTGAGTCTGAAATAACTTTTATATTAGTTTCTTTGTTGAGAATGTTATGCTAATTTAAATTTTTACTATGGCAAGTTTCATTAGCTTTTCAGACTATTAATTTCCAGTCATCCATTCTCTCTGATGTGGAAGTAAAACAAGGGATTGTTCTTCATACAATATATATTTTTTTATCTTCCAGTTATTATTAAGATTCATTAATGTCTTACAAGCTGGAAAAGCAAATTTGATTTCTTAATATCTATTGTAGGATAAAATTGACTTTGAGCTATCAACGCTTCCAGCTCTCATTCCTGTCCTCAGTACTGCTGCAGGCGAGACACTACTGCTGCTTGTGAAGCATGCTGAACTTGTTATCAACAAGGTAACTATATTTGCTGTTCTTGTGCATGGTGGATTGAAGGATGTGTTGCATATGGTGTTAAGTTGCTTCTAGTGCTCAAAGTTTTTTGATTTTATCTATATTTTATTGGGTTCAGGAAAATGAAAAGATTGCCAAATTGAAAGGTTTATTAGTTCATCTTCATGTTCACCTAGTAATTGCGTGGAGTGACCCAAGAATAGTATTTAGTTCATTAGACCTGCTCATATGACTTTAGAGGTTTTTTTGGAAGGATTTATTAGTTGGTCATATGATATTTATTGGAAGGATTTATTCATATTTTTTCCTGTCTAATTAGTTTCTTTTATCTAGTAAGAAAATCGTTAAGCAAAAACTTCCTGTTCTTGTGGCTATCTCCTTGCAAAATGCAAGGGGATTGTGGGGTTATGGTCTCAGGTTCAAGTCCAAAGTGCAGGTGGGGCAGCACATGGGTATCTCTCAATGGAAAAAAGAGCAGATTTATTTGAATGATGAAAAGCTTCTTGTTGAACAAGTCTCAACATATTATTATTCTAAGTTCTGTTACTCATTAGCCACTTATTTTCAGTGTCATACTTTTTCTTAGTTGAAAGGGGTTAGCAGTTCCTAGAGCATTAGGTACCTAAAAAATTTGATCCTCTCAACTAGCTAGTTAAGAAATGTATATGTAATTCTCATTCATGGGGTTGGAAACTTTAATTGAAACCTTTATAAAACACTCACTTGTTGATGCTTTTATCTTTTATTTTATTTTTTTTTATAAATGAAAAACACCAAAATCCTTTTGAGAAGCATCTGAATTTTAGTTAGGCATGGTGCTAAAATTTCTTGATAGAAACTTCAATAGGAGTATTGAGTTTCCTTCTCCCTTTATGGCCTTAACCCATTCCTTATAGCCTTTTTTGTTTTTGGTTTCTTAAACGCATGACATTGAGAATCATTGTTAAAATACCTTGCTTATTTCAATAAAATATTTGATACTAATATTGTTTGTTATGCAATTGTTGTAGACTAGTCAAGATAACTTAATATCCCATGTTCTGCCCTTGCTCGTTCGAGCTTATGATGATACGGATCCGCGCATTCAAGAGGAAGTTTTGAGAAAATCATCCTTTCTTGCCAAGCAACTAGATGTTCAGGTGACTGCCATCTGTATGAAATTATGAATGTGTACACCCACACACACAATATGTGGCATTTATGCACTCTGATTTTCATTTGATAATCATTCTTATCGAATCTTTCATTTTTTATTCCTTTTCCTGTAACCATTCTTTTACTTTGGAGTTGTTTTCACTTCACACGTATGTTCTCTTTCAAGTATGCCATTCTTGCTTAATATAATGCATGCCATTCTTTCCTAGGAAAACAGAAATTTTGTTCGTTTTATTGGTAGAAGTTTTCTGATATCCAATGACTTGATGTATTAGACTGTTATAACCCAAAACACATCCAGGTTGAGGAGGGTGGGTCCAACTAGGAGAGCATGTGAAATATAATAAATTCATCTACATCGAAATTTTTCTTGGCCATTTAAACTATGCAATTCATTGAGCCCATATTCAATTTGTGAGGCGTTCTTCTGTATCATTGTGTTCTTGTTTCCAATAGCTATGATTGTTGTTACTGGTAATTGTGATTGAGGATCACCACAATGTTATTGAGAAACTCTATTTTTCCTTCCTTCTCTCTCTCTTAGTAATTTAAAGTGTTTTGACATCAGTTATAGATTGTTTCCAGTCATAATCAAAGAAAAGTTGCTTTAAATTTGCTTTTTAAGAAAAATACTTGGATTGAATAGAACATTTTGTGACAAAGCTATAGAATTCATCAAGCCACTCTTTCTCTGTATTTTCTAAATTCCGTAAACCATCAAGTCAAAATAAATAATTGAAAGATAGTTTTGGCTTTTGAATAAAGCAAAATTTCAACTTTAATCAAAGAGTAATTCAAGGATTAAGTAAAAAAGAAGTCCAACCGAACAATTTTTAAGTGATTGCAATTTCTCTGGGTCAAACATCAAAAACCAACTTAAATCATATGTTGTCAACACTCTTAGTTTAGTAGGATAAATTTATAAGTTGCTTGAGGCCAACTAACAGTGGTTCAAGAAATATCGGTAAGGATTGAAATGGAGAAAAAAATGAGTACAAAACAACTGATAGTTTTTATAGAGTTAAACAAATAAAAAAAATCCAAACTGATATGGATGGAATGCTAGAACAAAGCTGAATGTGGATTTTTGCCTCTTTAGCTGATAAGACAGGTTAATTGAGTTGGATAAGCTGGTATAGTTTGGAATGGCTCATGTTATCAAAGACGATGATTATGAAGTTGGATCTGTTATGTGCTTTCTCTAGGTTTGACTAATGGTTATATTTGGAACTCCACACTGAAATATAGAATTTTATCCACTGCTGATTTAATGACTTGCATCCTTGTTTAGCTTACATAATACCCTCTTGCAAATAGATTATGGAAGAACCCCATGCTTCTTATCACCTCTCTCTCTCTCTCTCCCCTGTGGTGTGCTAAACATGGAATCTCTATTAGTAAGTGTGCATCTGTCTTGTCTGCTATAATAAGTGTGGTGTTTGTGTTTTGTATGTTAATTAATTCTAGATATTGGTAGTTTGGTCAGGATGCCCTGGAAGGTTTTCTTCTTCTTTAGGTTAAACACAGAATGTTAATAATAAGTTTCATTGACAACTGGTTGGTTTATTTTATAAAGAAGTTCCTCGGTGCAAATTAGGGGGACATGGGAGAGACTGGCAGGCAGTCTAAGACTCTCTAAATAAGAGGGAGTGGTTCACTTTTACTTTATTTTTTTTGAACATCTTGCTTACTCTATTAGAGAAAGGTGTATATTTTATTACTCTCACATGCATGCCTTGAACCAGCCTCATGGCTTCAACACATGGAATTGATAATTTTTAAGAAATCTTGTGGATGGCTTATTTTCTCCAAAAGCTTAAGCTGTGGCTTTATTTTGCCTCATTCATTTAATATGATATTTCTTTATTTATTAAAACACCAGTTTATGCCAACTCCCAAATGGTTCCTAACCATTAATCCTTCCCCACCCCAATGGGGAATTGAATTCTTTAATTAATCTGATTGTTGTGTTAGCATGGCTTTGTGAATAATCAAAGTTCCTTGTTACCTAAATATTCCAGTCGCTTGACCCATGGAGGTTATATAAATAGAAGCAAGTCCACAACTCATAAATTTACCGTAGTTGCTTATATATATATATATTGTGTGTGTGTGTGTATTCGTGTGTACGCGCGTGTTCGTTAATAACTTGCTGCATGACGGGGTAGAAACATTTGCAAAATGCTACTAAACAATGGTTGGTAACTTTTTATTGGCATGCCTTACTGGAGAGGTGCTGAAGTTCTTTCATACAGTGTCTTAATATATACTCATTTTAATTATTTTCAGCTGGTGAAACAAGCAATTTTGCCTCGTGTTCATGGATTAGCTCTCAAAACAACTGTTGCTGCGGTATGTATGTTTTTGTGTTTACAAGTCAATTCATATTAGATTAATAGAGTTGAATTTAGGTAATCTTTTGTGGAGTTTCCCAGCAAGAATTTACTAGAGCATAGGTTAATTATATGCGTCTTAGACTATCCTCAGTGTGAGGTCATATCACCACATTCTTCTAGTATTTGAAAGTCTATTCAGTAATTAAAGTAGGTTTTTAACTGTTCTCTGTTTCAATAGTTGACCCTGTGGGCCTTGGGGGTATATAATCTGAAACTAACTGTATGTTTATATTGGCAGGTAAGAGTCAATGCTCTGCTATGCTTTGGAGATCTTGTTAGCATCCTCGATAAACATGCTATTTTAGATATCTTGCAAACAATTCAACGTTGTACGGCAGTTGATCGTACTCCTCCTACCCTTATGTGTACCCTTGGTGTTGCAAACTCAATTCTCAAGCAGGTAATGGTATCTGGTAGTTGACTAGCTTTCGCAGCTATATTAGTGTTCATCTGCAGGTGGTATGTATAGAAATTATATCTCATTTTCCTGGTTAAATCTTGTCAGCATGGAGTAGAATTTGTTACGGAGCATGTTCTTCCACTTCTCACACCTCTGCTCACTGCTCAGCAATTGAATGTTCAGCAGTTTGCTAAGTATATGCTCTTTGTGAAGGATATCCTCAGGTATTCAGCATTTTGTTACCCCCACAGACCACTAAACCCTTTTCTACTTAACCGAAGAATAAAACCACTGTTCTTTCATCATCTGAATTCTCTTTTTCTAAGTAATTTATCTATTAATGTTTTCTGCACGAACATGCTAATGAATTTACCTTTTTATATATATATATATAAATATATATTTGAAACTTGGGGTTTTTATCATAGGATGATAGAAGAAAAAAGAGGAGTTACAGTAACAGATTCTGGAATTCCAGAGGTGAAGTCGTCATCTTTTCCCAATGGGATTCAGCCTCAAGCCTCAAGCAAAACAAGTGGTACTGTTGCACCAGCAGCAAAGGGTAGCACTTCATGGGATGAGGATTGGGGTCCTGTCTCAAAAGGATCTGCCACTGCACATCGGGCTTTAGCAAGCAACTCATCACCTACTCCATCTATTTCTGCTAATCAGCCAGTTCAATTAACATTTTTGCAATCAGAATCTCCCATGACATCTGCAGTTTCCAGTAGGCAAACAGCCGTATCATGCCCTCCAATCGATATAGAATGGCCTCCACGGCCATCTTCAACTGTAACTCAGTTAGATATTGGAAACAAGCAAATGGACGCAGGAGCAACATCCACTTCAAGTTTTAATGAAATAGATCCTTTTGCTGATTGGCCTCCAAGACCAAGTGGCACTTCTAGTGGTTCTGGGGCTTCTAACAATGGCACAACAGGACTGCAGCCAAATAGTTACAGTTCGAATTTGATCACAAACACACCCGACATTATGAATTTCCAGAACAAAGGAAATATCAGCTGGGCCTTAAATAACCAAAGTTCATTGGATCCATTGAAACCAAATCAAGGCACCTCTGCTGTGAATTCTGGTAGTTTGAATAGTGGTCCTAATCCCCAAAGCTCTATTGGTTTCTTGAAACAGAACCAGAATACATCAACTCTGGGTTCTTATAACCACACAAAGCCAACAGATCTCGGATCCATATTTGGTTCCAGCAAGAATGAGCAGACTGCAATAAAACTTGCTCCACCCCCATCAGGTGCCGTGGGCAGAGGAAGAGGAAGAGGAAGAGGGAGGGGTGGCACATCAACCTTGAGGTCTAGCCATGCGAAGCCACAATCTGAACAACCCCCTCTTCTAGATTTGCTATAATGAGCTGGATTGCCTTTACCATATGAGAAGAAGAAGAAGAGATCTGGGAAGTGCACTTGTGGAAGTAAAATCATCCAATGCGCAGAGACGGCTGTGTTATGTTAAATGTTGAAGATTAGAAATGCAGCCACAGTAGGTATTGGAGATTGTGTGGTTTGTTATTTGATTACTGGTTGTGGCTGTGAGTTGTTTGTAGTATGTTGTGATTAAAACTGTAAACAATATTTCTTTTCTTCACTTTGTAATTTTGTATCATGCCGTTGTTCAGTTGAGATTTTGATATCGGGAATAGCTTTGGCAGGAAAATTGTATTCTTCAAACACACCCAGTTCCAGCTGGTAGAAATAATAAAGATGGGAGTCTGTTGCCCATTCTGGCCGCGATGTAGAGATTGGTATGCATTCTATTTAAAACTGATTTTTAATTTAATATATATATATATATATATATATATATATAAAATAATACTTTTTAAAATTTTATTTTGACATTTTAAAATAATAGTTATGGAACTTGAAACCTGGAAACCACAAAACCCTTAAATTTATAGGGTTAACTCAAAACTTGGATCACCTAAGTTTTTGTTTTTTAAACATTTATAAATTTTTAATAAACCTAAAAAATATAAAATTAATTTATAAATGTTTAACTTTATATATATTTTTATAGCTTGTATTACATGAATTATTTATTAATTTAATTTTTTAATATGGAATAATTATACATAATTTATATTTATATAAATTATTTCTTAACTTTTTATATGAAATAACTATATTACACTTCATGTTTTATATATATTTTTTCTTCTTATAACTTATATTTATATAAATTGTATCTCTAACTTTTTTTTTTTGATGTGGGGTAAATATTATTAACTTCATGCCTGATATATTTTTTTTATAGTCTATATCAATATGTATTGTTTTAAAACTTTTCTACGTGGAATATTAAAACATCAAACATAATTTTTTTTTTTAGGTTGATCCAGATTAACCCGTATGATCCGAAACCCAACTTTTTGACCAAGTCAATCTTTATATCAGATTTAATAATTATGGCCAAAATCATTTAAAAAATTTAAAAGGTGAAAAGCAATTTTAAAAATACTTTAAAAACCGTTTGCTTTTTTTAGGAGCTGAAGCATGCGATATCAATAATCAGAAAGCTCTAGTGGGTCTTCATCTCTAACTCTTTAAATCCATACCTCTGGTGTATGTCTTTTACTTTTTATTTGTTTGAAATGAAGGATTTATGTTGATCTTTCCATTTGGCTCGAGTAAAATCTTTCTTGTTCAAATCTAATCGAATAGCTTGAAAGCTGAAAAATGCCGTCGTCAGTGTCACTGCCTTGTAGCCATAGCCAGGCTGTTTATAAAAAAAATGAAGGCCTTCTTTTGATACTGCCAGCATTACCTTTAACTTCTTGTTCTGTACTTCATCTCTGCCATATGCTCTAAATTTGTAATCTATTTCTCCCTTATAAATGGCTGATTTCATTTTCCAAAATAACAAAGAGGTCTGAAGTACGGTGATCATAACAACTGATTTGTGACATTGAGGTCTGATTCAATTTTTCCTGGAGCAGATTAAACAAAAAAAAACTTCTAAGCAAATGAAATGCATAAAAATATGAAAAGAAATGATTAGTTTCATTCATTCATGCCCTGACTTGAAAAACGCGGGTAAGAGTTCGAGCCCTGTGGTTACTGATATGATGGCTACTGGAGGCTTACATAATTGTTAACTTCAGGACCCGTGAGATTAATCGAGGTGCGGCAAGCTGGATCGGATACCCACGTTAAATTAAAAAAAAAAAAAAACAAAATCACGGGCATGAATTATCCATATATCTAGTAAGATCTTCCATCTACCTGACTACCCATATATATGTCTATCTTCTGCTTCTAATCTTTCTCTCACTAGCTTCATGGAGATAATGGACTACTTGAAACGTACGCTTTTCTAACTCAATCCTATATATATAATGATACCTTGTAAATCATCATCATTGTTTACTGGCACTCCTGTGGCTCTAGCGCAATTCACATACTATGATCGTCGTCCTCCAAAGTCATGGTGATTGTTTCTTAATGTCAAGATTAAGCGAATTCCGTACTTTCTTGCCTCAGGAATAACGAAATCAAGTCCCTGAAAATTACAAAACAATAGTTAGCATCGCGTAATTTATTTGAGCAATTCTTGGCAACTTTTAGTATTCATCAATCCCTCTCTAGCTAGGTGTCAAAACTCAATTTTGGTGACAAAAAAAGAAGAAGCATTATACCTGAAAAGATAGGCCCGCTATAAACCCACGGAGAAACCTGCAGAGCTTGATCAACTCCATCGCTAAATGCCCATGTTCGAGAGACAGTGAGACCTGCAGCAGCAGCCTGGTGAAAGATATTGGATATCTGTACCATTGACTTGGCCGCGCAGCAACATTAATCATCCAGTAAAAGTTGAACCCATTAAAAAGGAACGGGGAACCATTTAGAACAAATTAGGTGTTTCTAGTTTGAATGAATCCAGTGATAGGAATCCCAGCTTCACAAGTAGCCAAGGCTAAACGCAATAGAACAGTACTACTCAATGCATAGCCTGCATTCATAAAGTTTGCCATTTTGCTTGAAGTTTATGTTTTGCCTGTGATTGATTGATAGTGGGAGTACTTGAAACTTGAAAGAAAGAATGGATGTGAGGAGAAGTTGGGAAGGTGTGGTGCCTATTTATAGAAGTGTAGGGCGAGGAGGAGCATATGGAGGTTCATTAATAAAAGTATGTGTGAAAGGGTTTCGAGGAATAATTTGCATGCCAGAAACAAAAATGGATAGAGAGAGAAGTAATATAAATGTCTGGAGAGAAGTTATATATATAAATATCTATCTTGTTTGTGGAAAATGTTGGAAATTAGGAAATATAGTGTTAGAAAAATAAATTTGGATAAAGGGAATTTGGAACTGGGGAGGAAATTTAGGAGTAGCAGCAGAAATTGTTGAGGATCATTCTTATTTTAAGATGATGGTCACTCACAGTTGCGTTCATCTTTCTGTCGTTGATAGTTAAAAGAGGCCGCCCTCACGACTTGTTACTCCATAAATAAATGAAAACTGCAATTATTTGGTAAGGTTAAGAGTTAACAGTTGTTTTTAAAAGTAATTTTTATTTTATTTTTTAAAGTTTATTTTTGACATCAATACATCAAAATGATATAAAAATACAAAAAAAAAATTAATTTGAAAAATATAGAATTTATGTTAATATCTCACATGTTTAAAACTTTTAGACTCGTGCAAATATCTTCCCATCAAAACAAGATCCTCATATGACTGTTAATTAGAGAATTCATGTACGCGAAGAGCACCTCAAAAGAGTTTACACCTTTTCTTTTAATCAAATTTATTATTTTAATTTTGTTATCATATTAGTGTATTTATAATATATTGAAATTTTGTGTGTATAAACGGAAAATATAAAGCATGTGAGCCATTCTCCAATCAACTCTCAAGGTGTTGAAGTTGATACCTTACCAGCCACTCACCTAAAAACAATTCTCAATGAGAGGAAAAAAAAAACAATTTTCTTTAAACTTGAGTTTGGAGACTCCTTTTTCGGATCTGTAAGAAGGGATTGAGATTCCACCAACTCAAGCATGAGATCGAAGTATAGATTTTGTCCTATGATTTCATCAAGACAAAGATGAGGAAATTACTAATCATTATCTGACTTCGACTCTCAAATGCCAGTCATGGTCATTGAGACATCACTTTTTGATAATAGTATCCATTATATGTCTTTTGAAATGGAGGAGATGAAAAGATCTATTGAGAAAAGGGATGCTTAGATTGCTATATTGATGGATCAACTAGAAACTCAAAATCAACCTACTAAAAGCACTTAAAGGATCGAATATCCATCTAGGAATAATTCTCACCAAGATCCTTTAAAAAGTCAAAGTGCTCTTGAAAAGCAACAGAAACAAGAGCAACATGATCGAACAATAATGTAAAATACCCTTAGGGACAATACTGGATGATCAATGGGCTTACATACTCTTCAACAACTACAACATATAATTGTAGACATTATATGCGCTTAGTATGAAGGTACTCCCTAGTTTTTACTTGTGCATGCCAAGCTATATGCTAAACACATTGATGAAATGAGGATGCCATCAAACTATCAACCTCTAAAGTTCCAACAATTTAAAGGTAAAGGTAATCTAAACCAACATATAATTCATTTATTGAGACTTGTAACAATGCATAAATATGTAGAGACTTGATGATGAAGCATTTTGTCTGTAAAAAGAGTTATCTTTGATTGATACACTAAGATTCTAGTTGGAAAACTAGATAGCTAGGATCAATTAGAGCAAGAATTCTTGACACGCTTCTACAACACTCGATGACCTGTAAGCTTACCAAAACTTGCATGCATTAAGCAAAGGAAGGAAGAGCTAGTCTTGGACTATATTGAAAGATGGAGGAACTTAGTCTTTGGCTATAAGGAGAAGATAAGTGTAGCCTTTTTCATAGACATGTGTGTACATCAAATGCAATGAGAGTTTTATATAGTCTTCAAGGGAATATGTCGTTCACTTTTGAACAACTCCCTACAAGAACCTATGACTTAGAGATCCAAATATCAAGGCATGTAAGCTATTTTCTAAGTGATTCTCGTGACAAAAAGGAAGCAAAGAAAGAATTTAAGAAAGATACAAGGCTTGCAAGATCAAAAGAAGCCATTGTTATCTCTACGAAACCTATAAAGGTTTCTAGCCAACAAGCCAAACCAAAACCGAAGATTGAAGAAAAATTCTAGAAAAACCAAAGCTAAGAAAGAAAGAAGTCCATTTTAAAACAATTACAAGAAAAATAATACCTTTTTTTTTAATTTTAAAATCAAAATAAGTCATGAAGCTCAATGAGCACACCCCTTTCCCCTCTATTTTATCTTTTAAATTGCTGTTCAAAATGTTTGTTAGGCATTATTTGAAGTTTTTTGTTAGTTCAAATGTAATGGATGTTTGTTTTTAACTGTTTAGTTATGCCATGGTTTAATATGTATATGAATGTTTAATTTTTGTTTGAGGTTTGGTTTGATGTTTATGATTGTTTATTGGAGTGTTAAATGTCAGTTTGAGATACATTTTAGTATGTTTTAATGTTTAGTTAATTAATTTTGAAGGCATGGAAAGATATGTTAAGTATCAATGTTGTTGGATTATGTTGTTTTGAGTAGTTTGCTAGGTTTGTTTGAAGTTGCTAGCATGACGTTTGAGTTTAGAAATAATGAAAATAATCAATGAAACAATGTTTTTGCATAAGAGAATGTTATTTTTTTGCTTACTATCATTATAGACTTCACTTGCTGTTTTGGTCTTGATTTTTTTTATTGTTATTTTGATGGTTCAAACAAGTCGTGTTGAGCATGCATAAGCTATAATTGCAAAGCTTTAGTTGTTTTTTCCGAGTTTAAAGTCTTTGCTGCCCTTGTTTGGGTTTCATTGCTTTTCTAGGTCATCTGTCTAACATTGCCTTAGGTCCCTATTTTTCATGTCTTTTTAATTTTTTTGTTGACTCTTACACATGTATTTTAGCTTGTTGATCATTAATCTAGGATCCTAAGGATTTAAAAACACTAAAATCATGGCATTTGATTTTCGGTTCTTTCATTTTATTCTTCACAAAGAATCAAATAATCATGATACTAGGTTGTTTATTGTGTTAATCCAACCTCAAAATCTTCTTTGAATTTTTTTTTATATGCCTCTGGGCCTTCAATTTGACGTGAATTGGTCTAGTTTTGAATCTATGTTTTTGATTAAATTCAAATGTTTTTTCCTCTATTAATCTTCATTCTTTCTTTTTTGATTTTGGATCGTGTTTATGAGCTTGAGTTTTGGGTAAGGAAGATTAACCCACATGACAGGGCTGAGTTCATTTTTAATACGACAATGTTTGGAAAAAAGGAAATAGATAAGAAGGAAAGATTAAAGAAGTAACTAAATCAGTTTTGGTTAATATAAATCATGCATTTTTGTTTCTTTAAAAATCTCATTTTCTTCCTTCTTTCTAATTTTTACTCATTCTTGTTCATAATTTTATTTGATTTCTTAAGCATTACCCTTGTCAAATAGCCAATCCATCTTTACTTTTAACAACTAGTATTTACCAAATTTTAAAAATTGCTAGGTATAAGTACATCATATCATCTGCAAGTGGATATATTATATCATCTCTAAGTGGATATATTATTAATAAAGTTGTTAGCGATATCTTATTTTTTATCGGGTTGAATTAATTAAATAAGATGTTGGCTATATGTGTCATGTCAAATTTGAGTCTAGATTATTGGATCACCAGGTCAACCTCTAAACAATATCGTGTTGATGTTTTTTTTTTTTTAATAAAATGATATTGTTTTGGATAAAAAAACTGAAACAATATGAATTTAATCTTCATTTCTATTATCATTAGATTATTACTCATGGAAAATAAATGAAGTGAACGATGAATCAAGGTAATGACCCCATGTGTTATGGGTGTTATGATGGATATATGAAATCAATGATTAAACCAAGATGTGATCACAAATAAATAAAGGAAAAATAAAATTTTAAATTATTTTTGTCTATGAACTAAAAGTATTTGTGATAATTTTATGGAAGTGATTGAATTAAAATGTAAACGAAGATCATAATGGAAATCATGGTACCGATACGAAATTTGATGAAAAAATACTTGTGTTATATTATTTCTAGAGTTGATACTGAAGATTTTATTTTATGTTTCTAGGTGTTCTACATGTGATTTTCTTATTCGTCCAAGGTATCTTAAAATTAGATTTAGGTTCAGATCTTTAAAGATTAATTTATTTTAATAAAAAAATTATAAAAGTAGTTAATATTATAGAATAAATTATTATATGTGTATTATGCTAGCAATTATGTATAGATTGAAAAATAATATAAAGAATAATGAATACCTTGTTATGAAAATTATGAATTCGAGAAGCTCGAGTTCGGCAGAGAAGAGAGAGGGAGAGGACACCTTAGTTTAGTTGTTGCCGAGCCGAGCTTCAACGAGTGTGTGTGTGTGTTGTATTATCAATTTCCATCCCATTTTATTCATAGCCTTCTCCAGCGTTCAAACATGAAACAGAAGCTATAATAATTCAAAATATTTTTTATTTAGAATTATATTAAACTGAAAACATAATTTTTTTTTTCATTTAAAATTTTTAAAAACACAATCCAAACCGCGTTTCCAATACTCTCCCGTGTTTGTTTGTCAGAGCAATAAAGGAAACACCTACGTGTAATCGTTAAGGTAATATTTCTTAATCAATTAACGCTGTCATTTTGTTAACAAATTAAATTGTTTTGTCATTCTCAATGAAAAGAAAAGAAAGTATTGTAAAAATAAATAAAATTTTAAAAATCATGATTAGTTTTCCTCAAGAGTAACGTCAAATTCAAAATCAATATCAAGCTCGTTTTCCTCAAGGACCTTCTTCCGGAAGTTCAGCACAAACTCCACGTCAGTCCCGTGAAACCTATTCCCAGCTGGCCAGTCCATGCCATTCACCCTGAAACAAGATTTCTTAGCGACTACCAAACATTGAATTTAAAACTCTCTTCACTGTATACAAGCTTATAATATAATTAATAAAATGACTAATTAAGTAGATGAAAAAGAAAAGAAAAGAAAAGAAAAGAAAAGGGGGGAAGTAATGATTAATTTACCTTTTCGATGATTCCGACCCAGATGAAATGGCGACCTCGGTGAGAATATCCATCCACCTTCGCACCTTCTCCATATCTTCACTGAAATCTTCTTCATCCTTGTCGAAGACAATCGTGTAACTCTCTGCTTGTGCATCTACCCTTGATTGCTCGACATTATAAGAAACTGCTGAAACTGGAAAAACAGTGTCCGATTTCATCTTTTTCATGAATCCAACAATCTTGACAAGTTCGTCAAACCACCAAGCTGAACAAGCATAATCTCTTGCAAATATAATAATTGACAGCCCCGACTCTTTGATGTCCCTTAGGAGACTCGATTCAATTACCCTTAGATACTCTAGTTCTGTGTCACCTCGGATAATGCCTCTCTGGACTAGAGCTGTATACAAATGGGTGAAATTATTGCTAGTGTGCTCACCTCTGAAGCTAAAGAAGACATCATGCATCCATTGACAGTAAGATGAATTAGCCAAAGAATCAATATATGAAGAAGCTGCTTCTTTGCTTGCAACAATAAGACGGCCAGTAGGTGATTGCCATGATGGAGTGTACGGAGAATTTACCAAACGGACACCACAATTCTTCACCTTCACTCCTCGCTCGTAAGAATGAAACGACAACTCTAGTTCGCTATAGGCTTCATTCTCCCGTTCTTTAAGCTCTTTCAGATAATCAAAAGATAAATAGAATAACCACAGATGATCCGACAGAGCTTGCATAGAGTTACAACCTATATACATGGGCGAAGGATAATTCTCTTTTCCATCGACTTTGAAATGACAAAAGAGAGGGCTTTTACCATATGCACTGAATGCAACACATGCAGCAAACCCCATCCACCCATCTATATAATTAGAAGGCACGTGCACCCTAATTGAAGATTCCTTACTTTGATGAGTAAACCAGCCTGGGATTTCATTTCCAGGAACAGCAATACTAAATCCAGGTCTTGGAGATGAGCCCTGTATCATAAAACAAAAATGTTTCAGAGAGAGAGAGGGAGAGAGGGAGAGAGGGAGAGAGGGAGATTGGGTATGGTGAAGAGAAGACCTGGAGGTATTTTTCAAGCATGTTCAGACCCATGTTGTTTTGGCCATTATGCTTGTACAATTCCCAACAGTTAAGACATTTAAACTCTGATCTTTTCAGACTGCTTAGCTTTATTGGATCTGGAATTTCTTTTAGTCTTAAACAGCCATCCAATTTTACTTTTTGAACTTTCAAGGGAACCTCAGGCAATGATTCAAGCATCACGCAATCATTCAAGGCAAGCTTTTCAAGCCTAGAAAGCTGATTTATGCTTTTAGGCAGGCTAACAAAGTTATTTCTGCTCAGATTTAGACTCCTCAATGATGATAAGCAGCCAATATCTTCAGGAACTGCTCCTTCTCCTAGATTACAAGCGCGTAAATCCAGTTCTTCTAAAGAACACAAACCAGACAAAGAAGGCAATACTTGATCCGTGAGATTCACAGCTATTCTTTTGCATCCATTAAAAGACAATACTTTAAGATTCTTCAGAAGAAAAATAGACGCTGGCGGCTGTCTAATTGAAGTTCCACTTGCATCAAACTCCTCCAAACTTTCTAGTTCCCCCAAATTCTCTGGTATGTTCTTAAGTTCAGAGCAGTCAGACACATCAAGTCTTTTGAGGGATTTCAAACCACTTATGCTACTAGGAATACTTTCAAGGTTCCCACAACTGTTCATGCTCAATAGAACTAAACCAGCCAAACAATGAAATGATGAGGATAGTTCTGCAATAGCAGTCCCATTTAAACGAAGCTCCCTCAAGCAGTTCATGTTTCCTACTATATCAGGAAACTTGTCAAGTTTTGAGCAGCCATTGAGAGTGCAAACTTTTAATGATTCCATTTCAAGGTGGCTTGGGAGAATCCTAAGACTATTGCAGTTCACAAGATTCACAAATTGAAGCTTCTTGTGACGTCCAAATGATGGATGGACCTCAGATAAACTTGCACAACCTTCAAGAATCAGACTCTCGAGATTTGGAATTCCAGTAAAATCTGGAGTATTGGTCAGGTACAGTGAGTTGCTGAGATTGATAATTTTCAGATTAACTGAAATCTGCCATCAGGACAGGAGAGAAAGAACAAACATTAAATGGTGGTACTATACATTCACTATGATTTAGTTTTAAATAATAATATTTGACAAAATAAGATAATTTAGTGATTTTTAAATGTATTTTTAGATAGTGTCTTGTTATTGACCGAATACAATAAATATGAATATAATAAGAATAAAAAAAAACAAGACAGAAAAAAATAAAAATAAAATTATGTTCGGTAATGATTTACAAGATATAATAATTGAATGGTGTTACTACACATTCATTATGTTTTAGTTTTAAACAATATTTGACAAAATACAATAATTTAGTACTTTGAAAATACATATTTTTAGGTAGTTTTTGGTTACTATTCTAATATAGAAGAAACATAAACAATAAAGACAAAGGAAACAAGATAGAGAAGAAGACACAAACATAATTATATTTGGTAGTGGTATACAATACAAAATGATTATCTATGTATCCCATTTGATTATGGTAAACAAGATATATATATATATATATATATATATATATATATATATATATATATATATATATATTACCTTAAATATGAATTATTATCATACTTATATATTTAAAAGACTAATTAGATGTTATTTTTGTGACTTTAATTTATATTAAGAGTTAAAATTAATAATATTATAATAATTCTAGTTATAAAACTCGATCTGACTCGATAGGTCGACCCGATCCTAGTTGACATTAGGTCTAAATTAATCTGAGTTTAAGAAAAAAATAAAAGAAAGTTTGACCAGACCTAGCCTAGTAAAAAACCAGGATAAAATATGAGTCAAAATCCTGTTGACTTTTTTTCTGAAATTCTTTTGGTCAATGTCATAACTCATTTCTGGGTTATTCTGCAAATTCACTTATTTTCAAAATAAAAATAAATAAAATAAAATAAAGACTGGCAACGTGAAGAAATCATGCTAAGGAGGATAAAAATATGGGTCAAAATCCTGTTGACTTTTTTCTGAAATTCCTTTGGTCAATGTCATAACTCATTTCTGGGTTATTCCTCAAATTCACTTATTTTTAAAATAAAAATAAAAAAAATAAAATAAAGGTCAGCAACGTGAAGAAAGCAAGCTAGGGAGGATTTAAAAAATACATAAAAATCAAGCTGTAATTTTGAAGGGAATTTGAGACCTAATTTTACCCCATTATATCCAAAAAAAGAGAAACAAAGCAAATTCAATGTCAAATTAAAATATTATTGGATGAATCTACATAAAAAATTAAGTCCAAGAATATAATTAAATTTTTTATAGACCAATTTGATTTAATCATGGGTCAAATTAAATTTTAATTATGTTTAAGAATTAATTTGGGTCCAATTGAAGGATTTAATTAGATGCAAAGACTTAATTATATTTTAAATAGGTCAAATTAATTTTATAAGGGGCTTAATTGGTGAAACTTAAGTTTGATAGCCCAAATTAGGCTTAATTGAGAATATTTGAATTTTAAGACACTAAATTTAATTTTTTTCAAGTTAATTGATTGAAATCAGGAGCAAAATTATAAGAAAATCAAAGTTTGGGGGTCCATTAGGGGTTAAAATGAAGAAATTCACAGCCAAGGACTAATCTACAAAAGATACCAAACTATAGGGACCTAATTGAAAGTTTAATGGTCATTTAGGGGTTAAATTGAAGAAATCCGAGACTAAGGACAGAAAAGAAAAGGCAACAAAATCCGGGGATAAAATTGAAGTTCGGCAGGGGCTAAATTGCCTTTAATCAAAAGTTTATGGTCAATTAGGGGTGCAATTAACATAAATCAAATGGTAAAGGACTAAATTGAACTATGACCAAAATATTTTATTCAAGCCCAAAACAACGCTGTTTTGCATAAAAAGTAACCGGACGCCACTTCGTCTGGTACTGTTTATTATCTTCCCTGTTTTACCAGAAAAGATGTCTAGGTTGCTACTTTTCAGGTGCATTTAATGCTTTATAACTCCACTAAATTTAACAACACGTGCACGCAAATGATTACCTGACGTATCTCTACAACCCTATGTGGTTCGTTCAGGCTGATTAAGACCACAACGGTCGTGATGCCGACTTAAAGTGACCAACTCATGCAGCCTTCAACTAGCAGATTTGTCAATTCATGGTGTCTACTTTGAACCAACGGTTGAGATCCTTCCCAACCGAACCAAGGGTCAACATTTGACACCATTAAAGACAAAACTTTCCTCTTCCTTCCCCTATAAGTAGGGGTGGATTTCATGGCCTAAGCATGAAGAAAATCGGTTCCAAAGTCGGCCAAAAATCAGCCCCTTCCCTTGTCTTTGCACATTTTCTCTCCCTTTTTCTCTCTACCGCTCCAGCCGCCGACTGACACCACCATCAGCTTGTCCACCACCAGCTCCACCACAGGCAGTTAGCCCAACTACCAGTCTACTACCAAGAGCCACCGCTGCTCTCTCTCCCCCCCCCTGCAGAGCTGTTTCATCTTCTTTCTCCCTCTACCACCAACCACCAACTCCTCCATCAACGTTTCCACTAACCTCACGTCAACCCCTTCATGTCACAACCAGCCAGACCTCGTGGTAGGCGCTCCGGTGACAGGTAGCACTGCCCCTCTATTGCTGCAACTGGGTTACTACATGCAGAACGAGAATTCATTCTGCATGCAACATAATTAATTAGCATGGTTGCTGGGCCGAGCCAGAAACTATACGGGCCTAGGTTGGACAAGTTTTAGTTAGGCCTGACCCAAAAAAAAAAGAGATCTGTTGGGTCGAGATCAACCCAACCCAATCCTTTCTTGGGTTGGGCTCGACCCATTTATCTAGACCGACCCATCCCATATATATATATATATATATATATATATATATATAAATTAAAAAACAAAAAAAATTCAAAAACCCTTTTAAAAATTTGTGATTTTCTTGTATGTTTTTCTACTAATTTTGTTTAATATTGGGTTGTATTTTTACACTGTAAAATACAAATCCGGTATTAAAATACTCGGTTTTTGTCAAAATATTTTTAAAAAATCTAAAAGTTTCAAAACAAAATCTTAAAACTTTTAAATTAATTTCCTTTTTTGAAAAACAAAAAAAGAAATAAAAAATATTTTGTTTTCATGCATATAGTCAAATCCTAAAATTTTTCTAAACATATCTTCATGAAAACAAAATTTGCATCTTTTTTATATTTTAAAATGCAAAATGAATATCGTAACCAGTTTATGATTATCTATTAGGGTTTGACTAAAATGTCAAAAAAAACCTTTTACTAATCATTTTTTTAGGGTCTAGATATAGACTTTAATATTTGTAGGGTGTAAATTGCACAATAGAGTACATCCTCAGGTATTAAAGATACAAGGTATAAAATAAATGCGATGCTAAAATTCAGATTTTAGAATGGTTAGGATTTAACCCGATAAGGTAGAGACTCTCTCATGAAGAGAGATCTACCTTGAACCGTAGACGAGATCAACAAATAGAAACTTGGCTTAGAAAAAACAATCAAACAACAATGCAAACAACAATGCAACTTACCTTAGGTAGAGTGTACTGGGGTGATATGTCCTTTACACAACTAGTCCCTTACCTAGACTCTCGTAGACTATAGGTTCCTAATAACTATAATACTAGGTGGTGACTCTTGAACCTTAATCATAATTTTATTATTAAACCTAAAACATTTTCCTTCCCAACACATGTATACCTTTCAAGAGGCACGAAAAGCTTGTCGTTGCCCTGACATTGCGACCCCTGTGACAGGATGGTGACTCCGCTGTAGATAGTCTTGTCTAGTTAGACTACGCTTTGTTTGTTTGATTATGTGTCTTTTGTTGTGGTATGTTCAATTTTAGCTCGCATTTTCACTGCTTTAGCATTTTTACTTCATGTTCATACATAGGTACATCGGATATGGATTACTACCATCATACATTTTAATTTTGCAAATAAACTTAATTCTAAGATAAATGAGGAGTAACAGTCTGCTTCATGACTTTTAGTCAGAGTTTAGATTCGTGAAACATCTAACTATAAACAAAGTGTTTACTTGGTAATGACTGTCACACTATGCCACAACAATTCCTTATAAACCCCTATACTACCTTCATATAAGGTGGTCACTGGGTAGTTCATAGACCTTTTGAGACAAGATAGAAAGCTTACTCTTATGAAATTACCTAGAAGCTTCCCTTAGAGCATGGACTCCTTACCCAATGTGCATGTACATACATTCATCCATTATAAATAACATACATACATGCACCAGGTTAAAATATAGGTCCCTAAAGAGTCTACAACACCCGACTTCGAGTGAAAAACATGGAAGATGAAGAGCACATTCACTGTGACACCCATTTTGAAGAAGAGTTAGAGTTTTTGAAGACAAGCGTGACTAACCTAACTAGCTTACTTGAGCAAACACTCAGAAATGCCTTTGGTGAAAGTCCTTCTAGATGACCTGTTATTTTTGTTTAGACTCTAACAAGAGCTCAACTCGAAGAAAGAATGAGTGAACATGGTCAAGAGTCTCAACATAATCCAGTATTTGTACAATCAACAACACCAACATCAGCCCTTGCAGTTATGGACGCATTTGCCAACGAGTCCCACAAGACCAAGTCATCAGATGGCATTGATCAAGATAAAATAATGGTGCTGGAAGTTAGAATCAGATTCATTGAAGGGGTAGACTTATATGATCCAGTACAAGCAGCAAAAATGTATCTAGTCCCATATATGGTTGTCCCGAGGAAGTTTCATGTTTCTGAATTCATCAAATACATTGACACATAATGTCCTATGACTCATCTCAAATCATACTACAACCAAATGACAGAAGTAGCATACGATAAAAAACTAATCATGTATTTTTTCAAGGATAACTTAAGTGGGGCGACTTTAAGCTGGTACATGAGATTGGACAACACAAAGATCCACAAATAAAAAGACTTAGTAGATGCTTTTATACAACAATACAAGTACAATATGGATATTGCTCCTAACATAAATAGTTTGTTCAATATGGAGAAAAGGGACAAGGAAAACATAAGGAAATACGCTCAAAGATGGAGAGATCTAGCTGCACAGATGCATCCCCCACTCTTGGATAAAAGAATGGTGACTCTATTTGCCAAGACGCTCAAGACGCCGTACTACGAGCATATGATGTGTAGTTCGACCCAACAATTTACTGATACTATAGCAATAGCTGAGCTCATAAAGCAAGGAGTTAGAAGTGGAAGAATTTTCTTACCTATTAAGAAAAGAGGGTTCGAAGGGAAAATGAAAGAGAGTGACCATGTTGAAGGTGGCTACAAGGGTAAGACAAATCAATTTCAAAACTATCACTCCCCATCCCAGATTAGCAACATCAATCTCAACTTTCCATTTTTCACCAAAAAACTGAAGCCCCAAAACTTTCAAGTCAAAAACCAAGTTGAAAATTTCCCGAAGAAAAATTATCAAAGGATCCAGGAACAACAACTCCTATTACCATTGCCTTTAAATGAGATGTACCAACAGCTACTGAGGGTCGGACATATAGCTCTAGAACCCCTCCCGCCTCTATAGCCACCTTACCTCAATTTGTGCAAAACAGACCTCACCTGCGAGTACTATGCTGATGCTGCAAGACGTAACATTCATACGTGTAGTGTATTCAAGAAAAAGCTCATGCAATTAATTAAAGCTGAGTGGATAACATTCGAAGAAACTTCAAATGTGAGTTTGAACTCCCTACCCAATCATGTTTCAAGCAGTGGATCAGTAAACGCACTAAAGACGGAATGCCTGAGAAATCTGAGAGCACCGATGGTCAAAGTAGGGTGTAAAGAAGGCAACGTGTATTCTCGAGGATGTCCATGATAGAGGATGAAATTTTGTACCATAATTAGAAAATGGATCCTGCCCCTATTGTGTCTAAAATAATTGTCTCAGACTGATCATGTTGGCAAAGTTATTTTGATTTTGTCTTATTTCAATTTTTTTTTTCTTGTTGGCAATTTGGCTCATAATTCCACAAGACTTTCTGTCAAATGAGTCGTTCTTTTTAATAAAATCATATATTTTCTTGTGTTCAGTTGTTGTTTCATGCAAATAACACACCTGCACAAACACACCCTTTACTCACAAAACCATTGTATCAAGAATTCTTTGATGTGTTCCTCTTTTCTCCAAAAACTACGCATGATCCCATACTTTCACAAAGATTTTTGGGAAAACAAAATTTAATACAAAACAGAAATCAAATTGGTGTATATTCTAACGAACAAGTTCTAGAAATTCAAGTGATCACCTAAAAAAAACCCTGAAGAACAACCCAAACACCATAAGTTGACTTCAAAGCCGAGTTTTAACTGAATAAATAATGAGAAACCATTTTGCATATTCGCTTGGGAGACAACAAGGTTATTTCGATTCTGAATGCATGCGTTTGAAATGAGAAAAGATAATCGCTGATAATCATTTCACAAGGCTAAAAAAAATCCTTTGCGATTTGAGCCTAGCAAATCTTTCTTGAAAATTAACCTTGGCTAGAATCACACCCTACACTAGGGGCATAAAAAAATCCTTAATGATTAAAAGTGCTCAAACAAACTGTGGGCATAAAAAAACCTCAATGATTAAAGATACCCAAACAAAGCTTGAGAGCATGAAGGAATTCAAATGGTTCAAAGAATCGAGCATTCCAGTGTTGGGTTGACTCCATGATTCTCTTTCTAAAAAAACAAAAAACGCAGGGCAAAGTTGGTAATCTTGAAATTTAGTCTAGGTTACAGCGTAGTATTGGCCACCAATTCAGGTATATACTAGGAGGATATAAAGGGTGGAGAGATTTATCCAAAATCATAAAAAACTTTCAGTAATTTTAATTGGAATTTTTCGATAGAGAAAATCTAAGAAAACTATTCTTATTTTCATATATAATATATACTAGGCATAAGCCAATGTTTTTTCTGTAAGAAACGATGTTTAAGAGTAACAAGTGCATTTTAAAGAAATAAGAGAAATCAACGACTCAGGTTATAGCACTAACAAAGTTTAATAAGTTGAAATTATTTTAATTCAATGATAACAGAACATGCAATGATAATAAACAAATAATTTTTTGTTTTACAAGATCACATACCTTAGAAAGAAATCTATGTAAGTAAGAAATTATATTAAATAAAGAACAAAAAACTTAGCTCAAGTCAACCGAAAATAGTATAGCAGACATGTAACCTAGGTAATAAGAGCTAAGCCAACCTGAATTAACTTAAAAACCTGTAGCTTAGGTAATGAGATCGGGATAACCCGACAGAAAAAAATTAAATAAAATCACTAAGGCAAATTCTTTTTCTAAAAAAAATTAATGTCGAACAATGAAAGAAAATAAATAAAGAAAAAGAATGTCGATCTGCATTAACTTTTAAAATTTATAACCCATGTCATTAAATTAAAAATACCATACATAGAAAAAAAAGCGAAGCATATTCCCTAACATATTAAATGTTGAAGAATGCAACGGGAAAAAAAATTAACCACACAAGAGAATCTAAAATAAAAAAAAAATGGTAATTAAAAGAATGATGGTGAAAATAAATTAAAGGGCAACTAAAAACTTATATTGGAGGGTAAATTGAAAAATAAATCCAATAAAAAAACAATTAAGGGACAAATTGAAATAATAACACCCCATAAACTTGGATTGAAGTGTGAAATTGAAAACTAATAAAACTTTTATTAAAGACCCAAGGAAAAAATTCAGAATAAAAAGAATATGGACCAAATTAAAAATAATAATATATAAGAAATTGAAGTTATATGACTAAATTTAAAAGAAATAAAAATTTTACAAAAAAAATTAGGAGAAAAAAGAAGAAATTAAACGAAAAAGGATAGAAGTAGAAATATAAAAAACAAAGAAGACCAATATGTAATCTATATGGGGCAATAAGGAGAAAAAAGAAAAGAAAAGTCCACCCACGATAAACTGCTTAATTGCCACTGACACACGTCACAACATGAAAAAAAAAACACGATAACACATTCAACGACACGACAAAAGAGTAATTTTTACAACGTGAAGGTGTTGCAAACATTGCTTGAAGTGCATAAACGCCTCATAAGTGCTGACACATGCAACAAACATGTAAACAACTTTTTAAAATTTAATATTATATAATTTTGGTTAAAAAATTCATAATACCCTTGACAAAATAGTAAACAACAAAAAAAAATCAATTTAAAGAAAAAACAAAAATAACCTTTGACCGAAGACTTTATATATATATATATTATACTTTTTATTTCTTTCTTTTACAACACAATAACCCATTGTATTTAACTTTTTATTTTACATTAATTTTTCTAGTGCTTTTGGATAGTTTTAATATATTTATATTAAAAATAAATTTTAAAAAATAAAAAATATTATTTTAATATATTTCTAAATAAAATATCCTTTAAAAATCAATTGTCACGTAGTTCTTTGCTTGCTTGCACGCACTTGTCTATTATATGTTTTTTTTTTTTTGTTCTCTCTAAATTGAAATCTCACATGATAGCCGAGTGGGCAAGGGAATCCTATCACAATTTGTCACGTATCGGTGTCCTTGTCCTATGTCTACTATACTTTTGCTTCATGTTCTCTCTTGTTTCACCATTCCCTTTGATGCCCTCTGTGGTTTATTATGGCTCATGAAAAGATAGAAATAAATACAGAGCTAGTGGGTCTTACCTTACATCCGCACCATAATTGCTCAATACTGCTGCAAGACATGTAGAGTTCAACAAGCTCATCCAGACGGAAACAAGCTGGCAATGACTTCGAAGGGTAAGCATGCCATTCAAGGAATCGTAACTCGTTTGAGAGATACTCAGGTCCTTCAGAAAGAACCACGTTGTGAATTTTGAGCAATCTTAGTTTGGTCATTTTTGAGAAGGCTGTCATGTTCCATGGTGCCTCGTTTGCTTTGGGCAAGTCCACGGATATACTTTCTATTTTTCCCTGTCGACCAAGAGGAAGGAGAGGTAAGAAGCTATTACAGAGTAGAGATGGAGCATGAAATCTTATGGATAATGAATGTTCTGTATATATCAGCTACTACTCACTGTGCTGTCCTTCAGTGCGTTGCAGACATCCTTGTATGTGCACAATCTACTGCGTCTTCCAGGCTCTTCAGGGGATTCACAACGAACAATTTCTTCACCCATTTTCTGTAATAAATTATGCATCCTTATCTCATCTCGTGAGACTCTTATAAGGGATTTCTCAATAAGAGCCTGCACCCCAATACCTGCATGGAACCCACAACTGTCAAGTAGCCTTGTTATACGATCCTTTTTCATCCCCTTCAAGAAGCAAGCGATATCTAAAAATATTTTCTTCTCTAATTCATGGAGGCCATCAAAACTAATGCGAAGAACATCAATAATCTTCCTGTCAGGAATGACATTCATTCTATCAATTGCACTTTCCCATTCAAACAGACCTCTTTTATGCAAGAACGAACCTATGACTTCAAGAGCTAGTGGAAGGCCATTAGCATAACCCACAACTTGCTTGGACAGTTCCGATAAATCTTCGGCAGGCTGGTCTCTTTTGAAAGCTTTCCAGCTAAATAAGATAAGAGCATCTTTATCATTTAATTTCTCAGCCTCGTATATTCTAGTAACACCATGGCTATCCAGCACATGTTTATTTCTGCTCGTTATGATAATCCGGCTCCCTGGACCAAACGTTCCATGCTCTGCAGCCAACATCTGTAATTGTTCTTCATCATCTACATCATCGAGTATAAGAAGAACCTTTTTAAGCCGCAGCCTGCGCTTTATCAAATCAATCCTTCTTGAAGAATCCCGTGCAGTAGGAAGCTCCATTGAGATTTCCGAAAGAAGTTGTTCCTGTAAACGACACAGTCCATCTTTCTCTGCAAAAACTTCTCTCACATTTGCTAAGAAGCAGCTGCCACCGAATTGCCAACGAATCCTATCATACAGGACTCTTGCAACAGTTGTCTTTCCCATGCCACCCATTCCACATATCCCTATAAAGAGAGTATCAGTTGCTTGTTCGTCTATATATTCATTCAATACCTTCAGACGAGAATCTATTCCAACTAGATTTTTGCTAATTGTTGGCAAAGTGAAGCTTAGTTTGCACTGTATATATTCAACTATCTTTTTAATTGACTGTGACTCGTCCCTGCGTAAAAGGGGTAAGAACATTAAGCATGCAGTGCGCGAAAACATGAAATATTGTTACTTGAAATATAGAATAGCATGCATGTAAGAACACAAAAAGCCACTAAGTATGGTTTTGACAGGCAAAAAACCAATCACTATCAATTTTTGTTGGCCACTAAGTTATCCTCTAATTGTTTTCCAAGAAAAAGCTCGATCACTTCTTAAATTGCCATGTCAATTTATCAATTTATCTTGCAATTATATGCTTTTATAGAAGAACTTTTTAGATTTTAAATTGTTAAGAGTTCTTTTTCGAAAAGATTATTCGACATAACATTTCTAATTTTGTGTATTGTCATTTGTCAAGCTCGCCATGAAAACTCAATCACTTGCCTTCAATATTAGTTTTTCGATATTATGTTTTTCTTTTTTTTAACAAACAATTAATTTGCTAGTAAACATTCGAAGAAAAGGATAAAAAGATATTCTACATCAAATAAAGAAATGATCAATTACTAATAAATATCACCCACCACAAGGATATTAAGTCTTTTAGGAAGTGCATAAACTCAATAATAAAATCTACAAGGATATCGAACTAAGACATGGGAGACAGTAATAACTCCTTCCAAAATAAATATAAACAGGCTTAGTTTACCTGTTCCGTACATCCCAACCAGATAGATTGGCCACTGTGGAGAGACAATCACTCCAGCATTTTACCTTGTCCAGATTTCCCGAGTGCTTTTCCTTATGCTCAATGAAAGCCTTCTTATAATTCCCTTTCTGATCGGCTACCTCTGATGGATCCACATCATAAAAAACTGGTAGAACAGTATGCCCCATCTCTTTCATGCACTGAACAATCTTGACAAGCTCATCTAAGCACCATGGTGAAGACGCGTAATCTCTTGAAAACACAACGATTGAAAATCTTGAATCTTCGATGGCCTGCCAGAGAGCAGGTTCAATGGTCTTTCCTCTCTCTAGCCCGCTATCATCGATGTATACATCGATGCCTCTTTGTTCCAAATTAGAATATAGATGGCTAGTAAAGTTATTCCGTGTGTCTTTGCCTCTAAAACTAAGGAAGACATCATACTTCCATTGGGGAGGAGAATAAGAAGATGAGGCAGCTTTCTGCATGCTGGATGAGGCCATGGGAATCCCAGTAGCAATAAATTAATACTGATTGATTCCTTCTAGTCTTCTTAACTCTTAACTAGCCTTCTCCTGAGTTCAAACATGAAACAAAAAGTTAAGAGCAAGAGATTTGGCAAACTCAAGCTGGAACATAATTCTACTAAGAAACCAAATTTCTACTAGTTGAATACGAATGCACGTAGCAGAAACAAACCGTGTGGGAAGACTTGAGTAGAGAGGTGACAGATCTAGCCAAAGCCCAATTCTTTCTTCTTCTAGCCTCCTTGCTACCGTGTAACTTCCAGATCCCCCTCTCCCTCTCTGATTTTTCTCCTCTCTGCCACCCTCGATCCTTCACTCTCTGTTTTTTTTTTTCCGGTTTCTTTAGAGCAGAAACTCGTACCGGTAAATACTGATTGATTCCTTCTAGTCTTCTTAACTCTTAACTAGCCTTCTCCTGAGTTCAAACATGAAACAAAAAAGTTAAGAGCAAGAGATTTGGCAAACTCAAGCTGGAACATAATTCTACTAAGAAACCAAATTTCTACTAGTTGAATACGAATGCACGTAGCAGAAACAAACCGTGTGGGAAGACTTGAGTAGAGAGGTGACAGATCTAGCCAAAGCCCAATTCTTTCTTCTTCTAGCCTCCTTGCTACCGTGTAACTTCCAGATCCCCCTCTCCCTCTCTGATTTTTCTCCTCTCTGCCACCCTCGATCCTTCACTCTCTGTCTTTTTTTTCCGGTTTCTTTAGAGCAGAAACTCGTACCGGTAAACGTCCTGGATTTTTTCTTATGAGATTGTGAAGAAGATTGCCTTCAATGCAGACAAGGACGTACAGGTGACCCTTGTACAGGGGGCTCACGAAGTGGCAAACTTCTTTACGTTCTCAAACCTCTACCACAAATCATAATAATTACCACAATATCAAAAACACTATACACACACACACACAAATATATATATATATACACACACACACACACACATTCACTTGTTATAACCATCAAGTGCTCCATGAATATTTTATTAAAAAAAGTAATTTTAAATAAATATTTCAAAAAATTAAGCAAAAGTCGATCTTGGGCAGTGCCTCCGAAGTCAGAAATGAAACATCAAAGAATTTTCAAATGTTATGGTTTTTTCAGCTACATTGTGATTTATGGGAAATTTCCTGTGATGTTTAATGAATTTTCCTGGAATTTCTTCCCTCCCTCTCCGACTCCAATATGGTAAATGTCCTGTGATTTAATAGAAATAATTGTGTTTAATAATTATTTCTATTAAATAAAACAAAATGATTTAAAAAACAAAATGACTGTGGACAAATAATGCATCTAGATGTGAACAAAAGATTCTTCTGGGGTAAGCCTAGTTATGTGCCCTACACTATACCGCGGATTTACCTTTTATTTTTATTAAAAATTTGGGTTCTGGTGCTGGCACGACCTATCACTATTTTGGGGCATGCATATTGCTGGACTCAAGGCTATTTGGGTCTTACACTGGCAGCATTAAAGTCTATTTTGGGTCTTGTGTTGTCAATGACCCAAGGTTATTTTGGGTGCTGCAGCCTACGGGACCCAAGGATATTTGGGTCTTGGCGCAGCCCAAGGGCCACGTGTGCGCTTGTTCTGCCAGCACATAGGCAGGCAATCCAAGCACCACGTATGCGCTTGGTCTGCCTAACACACAGGCTGGGTAGATCGAGCGCTAGGTGGCCAAGGCCGGGGGCATGGCCAGCGGGTTTGGCCTGCCCAGCGCCAGGTGTCTGCAACCCCAATGGACATGCCTCCAGCTTGGCGCTTGGGTCCTGCATGCTATAGCCTCTCCACATGCCCCTACCAAATAGTCCAAGATTATTTTGGGTCCTAATTTTAATCATTCTTCAAAAAATGTATGGTGTCTCTTTGATGGTAGTAATAATTTTTTTTTTCAATTTACTACTGATAATAATAACACTAATAATAATTTATAATTCTACTGTCCAAATCAAATCTATTATTGTTTTTAATAATAATTATATTTATGATATTAATAATACTATTTTAAATTTTACTACTTCTAATTATAATAAAAAATATTTATAATACACATAATACTATTTTGATTTAATACTTTTAATTATAATAAAAAACATTAATATTTATAATACAAATAATAATATTTCTAGCACAAATAATAATATTTTTCAGATGAATTTTTAGAATTACTATAAAAATAATAATAGTTGACACCTGCCACCGCAAGCTAGCGCGCAACGTGTGCGCTTGGACAGCCCAACACACAGGCAAGCAGCCTAAGAGCCACGTGCGCGATTGGTCTACCCAAAGACTCGGTAGGCGGGGCCATGCGCCACGTGTGCACTTGGTCTTCCCAGCACTTTGGCAGACAGCCCAAGCACCATGTGTCCCCACGTAGTAATTTTTAATTTTACCTTTTAATTCAAATTTATGATTGTTCTTCAATATTAATAACATATTTTTTCTAATCTAGTAATTATTTTATTAATAATATTAATTATTATAAAAATAATAATATTTATAACACTAAAGATAATAATATTAATTATTATAAAAATAATAACATGGAGTTGGTCATGGTCGCGTCCAGGTTCAACATGGTGTTGACGCGGAGCGTCGGCACCGACGTGGGGTTAGACGCAGCATGTCCGTGTCCAAATGTGGGGTTGGGCGCAAACGCGTCCAGGTCCAACATGGGGTTGGGCGCTTGTAAAAATATTGATATTTATAACACAAAAGATAATATTTTTAATATTATTACTTTTGATTATAGTAAAAATAATAATATTCATAACACAAATAATACTGTTTTTAATTCCAAGAATATTGATAATACAAATAATAATTTTTTTATATTAAACTTTGAATTATTATAAAAATAATAATATTATAACACAAATAATAATTTATTTGATATGAATACTTTGAATTATAAGAAAAATAATAATATTTACAATGCAAATTATAATATTTTTTATATTAATACGTAGAATTATTGAATATTTTTAATAATACTACGTCGTTGGCTCATTTTTTATTTTTATAAAAGATACCATAAAATTTTATAATAGAAATAATAATATGTTTTCAATAATAATAATAATAATAATAATAATAATATTTTCTTTCAAATTTATTAATTGTTTTATTAATAATATTAATTAAAATAAAAATAAGAATATTACTAAAACAAATAATAATATTTAGAATCCAAGGACTCACGAACCTTGAGTCTTGATGAAGGACCCAAACAACAAGCAGACAGCACAGCGCCACGTGTGCGCTAGGCTGTGCCTAACATTGAGGCAGGAGCTCAAGCGCCACGTGTTCCCACGTGGTGTTTCTTCGATTGTAATAACAATTTTTAAAAATTTATTAATAATGATAATGATGATAATAATAGTAGTAATTTTAAATTTTACCTTTCAAATCAAATCCATGGTTGTTTTTCAATACTAAGAATACTTTTTTTCTAATTTAGTAATTATTTAATTTATAATATTAATTTGTATAAAAATAATAATATTTATAATGCAAAATATTATATTTTTAATATTAGTACTTTTGATTATAGTAAAAATAATAGTATTCATAACACAAATAACACTATTTTTAATTCCAAGAATATTTAGAACACAAATAATAATATTTTTTAAATTAAAACTTTTAATTATTATAAAAATAATAATATTATACACAAATATTAATATCTTTGATATGAATATGTTGAATTATAAGAAAAATAATAATGTTTAGAACACAAATAATAATATTTTGATATGAATAGCTTGAATTATAAGAAAAATAATAACATTTAGAACACAAATAATAATATTTTTTATATGAATACTTTGTATTATAAGAAAAATAATAATATTTACAACACAAATTATAATAGTTTTTATGTTAATACTTAGAATTGTTGAATATTTTAAACAATACTACGTCGTCGCGGGCTCACTTTTTTATTTTTATAAAAAATTATCATAAAAATTTAGAATATAAATAATAATATGTTTTCAATATTAATAATAATATTTTCTTTCAAATTTAACAATAATAATAATAATAATAATAATAATAATAATAATAATAATAATAATAATATTTCTCACACATGAATCATCCCAAGCGCCACGTGTGTAGTTGGTCTCCCAACACACTAGCAGTCACCCAAGCGTCACATGTGCGCTTGGTCTACCCAGCACACAGGTAGGCAACCCAAGCGCCCAAGGCTGGGAGACCGAGCGCCAGGTGGCTGCAGCTTGTAGCGCTGCCAGCGGGTGGTGCCGTCCCAGCACCTAGGCTTGGCAGCTAAGTGCCAGGTGTCCGCAGCCCAAGTGGGCGCGCCTCCAGCCTGGCACTTGGGTCCTGCAAGCTGCAGCCTTGCCATAAGCCCCCACCAAACAGTGCAGTTCACAGTGAATGCACTCCACGGTCTCGGTACCGACTTCTGATGTAGAAACGTGGCAATCCACAGTAAATTCACTCATAATGCACAATAGTTCGCGCTATAGTGAAACAAACAGTGCATATGCCCTTATTATCCTTTAAACTAAAACTAGATGGACTGAGCGCGCAATCTTTAAATCTTTATACAAATGAACTTAGGTCCTGTTTGTTTTTGCATTTTAAAAATATTTTTGAAAAAAATTGAATTTTTTTTAATTTTTTTCTTTGTTTTAAATTAATATGTTTTTTTGTGTTTTCAGATCTTTTTGATACGCTAATATCAAAATGATTTTTAAAAAATAAAAAAATATTTTGATGCATTTCCAAGTGAAAAACACTATGAAAAGCAACCACAACCACACTCCTAAACACACCTAATTGGCGTAGCACATGATAGGGGGAAAGCTTACATCGTGGATATTTTTAGAGAATAGGTATAAGCAAGCAACAAAGCAAAACTAGGACTTTATGTAAATTATATGATATGGGTGGAAGCTAAAGACAATAATAAACAAAGAACACATATTTTTTTATGAGCGAAAAGGGTGGCAGATATGAACCCTAAATTCACTGATTTATTCTCTTTAATTAATAACACTGAAGTCTGCCTCTTTAAAAAGTTTACAAAGCCTTAAAAAGGCTAGAAACCCTATCTTAACTATGAAAAAAAAAAACAAAAACTTGAAATTACAAATGAAAGGATAAAATTCGAAAGAAATAGAAAATCCAAAAATAACAAAGAAAATCACAAAAATTATCAAAATCAGGGCCTCAGACGAGATTCTTGAAATCTAAAGATCTAACACTCAGAGTAGCGATTCCATATTATTTTGAGGTAAGCAACCTCAGGATACTCTTGTAAATATTTGAGCACGATCCAATGGTCAGATTAAAAATTTTGATCTCTTGAGCCTAAACCTGTCCCACGGGTCTATAAATGTATTTGCTGCACCATTCATATAATCTGTTCAGAGTAGATCCTCATCTAATTATTGCAGAACCACACCTAACTGCTCGAAATCACCTATTATCGTAAGTCCAACTATATCATTATATCCACAAAAACATGTGCATATTGGTAGAGCAGTCTCAAGTTTTATTAGCAAAAGTGAGGACCATCATGCGATCCAACTTTTTGTTTTACAAATATGCTTCATTCTTTTCAACTAAACATCCTGTTTGAATAACATCGTAAGTTTTGTGTGTTCTTGCATGGTAGAAATGCGAAATAGCATGTTCTAGAAATTGTAGTTAAATTCATAAATGTTTGTATGGTAAACGATGGTGTGTCTAATTGTTGAAGGAGGGCGGGGGGATGCAACTATTCTTATGGTATTGAAGCACAGGGTGATATGTATGGAACATTTGCAAGCAAATTTAAAATTGATAACTAGTGCTGGAAACACAACCCTAATCTGGTTTGAAGGGGGAAAAAAGAACAAAAGAATAGCATTTGCATGAGGATCGGTGAGAAAAATGAAAAACTTTGGGTTGCTCAATGCATTTAGAATCCATGAATCAGCAAGTAAAATGAGAATCAGAAATTCCATGAATCTATTTTTCTAATTTAAACACTGAGCCATTAATTAACAGCTTAATTGAGCAATTTGATTTTCTGAATGATGATATTATTGATAACGTTTCATTCCTCAATAAATTGGAGATAAAGCATGCATGGGAAAGAATGTGCCTCTGATCAGTGCAATGGCTCCTTGCCACGCTATTTTTTAACTGAATGGCTAACTTCCTCATGTGCACAGGGCTGAGAGGACTTGGTTGAGGTTATTTGCTTTTCTTTTTTGATCAAAGATAAGTAAATATATTTCAGATCAAAAAATATAAAAGGCTGGAGAACTAGCAAGTTCATATAAGATTTATAAAAGAGGGAACATACTTCCTGAACATGTTAGCTGACAATGGTTAGATGAGGAATCTAATCAAGAACAAGGTGCCAAACCTAACACATAACACAAAAAATATAAATATTTTGAGTAATATTTACCTCAGCTATATGAAGCAGTTTGGTTGCAAAGTTAGAATTGCAGGTTGAACGAAGTTATTTTCAGCTGCCACATTTTGATCCACTCTTTACTCTTTTCTTGTCCGATCTTTCTCTCTTTTCACCCTACTTAGTAAATTGTGGTTTCTTTTCTCTCACAATCAGGCCCCGTGATGAGCTCTGATACGAAATTGTTGTAAGCTCTAAGCACAAAGCAATCCACTCAAATTATCTGAATTGATATTTAATGAATTCAAAGTAGACTGTTGGCTTATATAAGCTTTATATAAGCTTTACAAAGAGACATGATTGAAATAACACAACCGACACTTTATGTGGTAAATAGTTAAGGAAAACAGTTGGAACTAGCTTGACAATTTCAACAATGACTCCAACAACCCCAACACTAACAACATCTTCCATCTACCTGACTACCCATATATGTCTATCTTTTGCTTCTAATCTCTCTCACTAGCTTTATTGAGATAATGGACAACTTGAAACACTTTTCTAACTCAATCCTATATATACATTCAAGTGCAGCTTCTCAATATGAATTTGTTCGAGAGTGGGAATTTTTAGCATGTATATTTTCCACTATTCATACTTGATTTTGAAATATTTTGGATGTGTTGCACAAGTTAATTAGAATTGTGAATCCTTTTTTGAATTATTGACCTCGTGGGGAAATTAATGTGTTTTCAGATACTAGATTACTGACTGGGCAGAATCCGGCAGTAAAACCAAACATTGATTGATTTTGGGCCGCAAAGGAAGCTATACAACTCAATTCTAGGCATTTGTCATCATTTTCAAATATCTGATATGAAGGTCTACAAAACATATGAAGGGCTTAGAACTCAGTTTTGCTGTTTCGAAGCCCAAAGAGCGAGTCAAAAAACAGGGGTTGAATCAGACCCGAACTTCTTGCACTCGAAAAGCTGTCTTGGGTTATGGCCCATATCTCAAGTCTTAGAGGTCTAAAAATTGCAAGATTGGTGTTACTGGAAAGAAGATTTGAGTTTCTATAATTTCTCCAAAAATAGAGATCTTTGAATTCTCACGTTTCCTACCTCAAATCTAGGGAATTCCATACTTTTTTGCCTTAGAAATCACAAAATAAAGTCCCTAAAAATTACAAAACAATAGTTAGCATTGCTTAATTTATTTGAGCAATTCCTGGCAAGTTTTAATGACAAATTGGATTTTGAATCCATGATTAAAACATTTCTTAATTGATTAGATATTTAATAAACTATAAACTATCAGCGACTAGTATTATTACCAAAATCATTTTTCTTGTCACATATTGTATGTAAACAAGTCTTGGGAGATATTGCTTCTTAACAAGTGAAATAACTACGTACTTTCTCTATCTCATAGAAAATATTCACTTTTATATATATAAATGTCATATAAATAATCAGTTATTTTGTATAAACTGATAAAACAAGTATATTTTCATGTTTATGAAAAGAATTTAGTGTTTCTAGGAAATATGACTTGATCATCAATTATCATTTATTACATCAATTTGGATAAATATTCTTATAATTTATTATTTATAAACTGTTCTCTCTCTCTCTCTCTCTCTAATGGAACATTTTTGTGAAAAACCGATAGTTTTGAAACCCGATCCGGTCATCAACCTGGTTAAGTGATCGGGTCACGGGTCAGATGCGTTGACCCGGGTTGACAAAAAAAAAACACCTATGAAAAAAAACATCATCACACCTTTTGAAAGTGACTTCCACTTTTTTTCAATGTATGAAAACACCATCTTTCCCTCAATACTCCCATCTTCCGGCCTAATCCTTTTGTCGCTGGATTCTTTACAAAGCATCTTAATCCTTTTATCATTTTCTAACATTATTTGAAAGTGAATTATTTATTTAACCATATTATCTTTTCCCAAATGGGATTTCCTCATCCATTGGTATTAACTGTGGACAAAAACTAAATCTAATATATCAAGATTCAAGCTTTAACCACACAATTATTTATGCTTCAAAAGTCTCAAGTCTAACAGTGATATGAAACAAAAAGAATGAAAAAAATAGTAGTTGAAAACTTGAAATACTAACCGGAAGAGGCAACCAGTGCAATAGGCCAGGACTCTGTGTTTTAGAAGGAGATTCAAAGATGTCCTCAGCTCTTAAGCGATCAATAGGCCGGGACGTCCTCTGCTTCTCATCTGAGCAGTTGGGTTTCAAAGAGTGAGTAAATTAGGTTTGCCAATTGTAACTGATTTTGCTTCGTTCTTCTACACACTGTCTTCAGTGTTTTGGCATTTTAGAAGGATAAAAATGATGTCGTTTAATGACTGGAAATAAAAAAAATTGACCGGGTCTCACCCGGGTTTGACCGGGTGGACCGGGTCCCGGGTCAACCCGCCGGGTCAACCGGGTTTCGCCGGGCCAATTCTCGAGCAGGTTCTTGTCTCCACCAGGACCGGTCCCAAGCCCGGGTCGACCAGCCGGGCCGGTCCGGGTTTTAAAACACTGGAAAAACCCAACTTGTTTTAAACTACACAATAGAATAGGTCTCACTCATTACTTTATTATACTAATTGGGAAAATTGCGATCACTCAAAAATCAATCCTTGTAACTATCAGTTTAATTCATTTTGATTCTCTTAAAAGAAGAGCGATTAAAGAGAAAATCATTTTTATTATGTAGACTCTAAAATCTCTATAAGTCTGATCTATTATCCAAGTTCTTTAATACCATATAAATTAAATTCTTTTGTCTCACATTAAATTAAAAAACTTAGTCCAATTACATTTCATGATTCTTAATTTAATATCCCTCTAGTTAAAGGTATTTTAAGTAGTTTTCATATCATTTTTTCTAAAATACCCTCTAGATAAAGGATATTTGAGATAAATTATACTTGACCTATGTATAAATAGACAACAAAGTCACCAAATCAAGAGGGAAGACATATAAAACAAAAGAGAAAACACAAGAAAAGAAAAAAAACAGAGACTAAAGACCAAACACAAATACTTGAATGTTCTTTAAAAGAAATTCAAAAAAATCAAGGAAGCAAGGGATCAAAATCATTTTCTTCATTAAAGTCAAATAAAAAAAACAAGGGATCAAAATTAATTTCTTTATCAAATCAAATCAAGTTAAAATCTTACACGGTTAAAGTTTCTGCGCTTGTATGAATACTCTTCATGTTCATTAAATCAAGCTAAATTTATACATCATAAAGTTAAAGTTTTTAAACATGTGTGAATACTCTTCGTTTTTATTAAATCATGTTAATATCTCACACCTTTAAAGCTTTTGGGCTTATGTGAATATCTTTCCATCCAAAGAAAAATCCTGATATGACCGTTAATTAGAGAATTTGTGTACATGAATAGCACCTCAAGAGAGTTTCCACTTTTACTTGTAATCAAATTTATTATTGTAATTTTGTCATATTTTAGTGTATTTATAATACGTGAAATTTTGTGTGTATAAATTTTTGGTGTGCTTGGTGGGACATTTTCTTCCTCTTATCTCTTGACTCAACGTATCTACTATCTAAAATGAAAAGTATAGAAAATATGAGCCATTCTTCAATCAACTCTCAAGGTGTTAAAGTTGATACCTTGCCAGCAACTTGTCTAAAGACTCAATCTGGAAACTCTAAGTTGTTTTTTCCATTGAGAAAATTCTCAATGAGAGGGAAACAAAAAGCAATTTTCTTAAAACATAAGTTTGAAGACTCCTTTCAAATCTGTAAGAAGGGATTGAGATTCCACACTTAAGCATGAGATCAAAGTTTAGATCTCATTCTATGATTTCTTCTAGACAAAGATGAGGAGATTACTCATCTTCTTCTAACTTTGACTCTCAAATGCCAGTCATGGTCACTAAGACATCACTTTCTGAGAATAGTATCCATCATATGTCTTTTGAAATGGAGGAGCTGAAAAGATCTATTGAGAAAAAGGATGCTAAGATCATTATATTGATGGATCAACTAGAAACTCAAAATCTATATGCTGAAAGCACCTAAAGGATCAGAGATCTGTCTAGGAATAATACTAACCAAAATCCTTTAAAAAGTCAAAGTGCTCTTGAAAAGAAACAAAAGCAAGAGCAACGTGATCGAACAATAGTGCAAAATACTTTTAGGGACACTACTAGATCATCAATGGGCTTACACTATCTGCGCTTAGTACGAAGGTACTCCCTAGTCCTTTCTTGTGCATGCCAAGTTATACACTAAAAACATCATCGATGAAATGAGGATGCCACCAAACTATCAACCTCCAAAGTTCCAATAATTTAAAGGTAAAGACAATCTAAACCAACATATAGCTCATTTATTGAGACTTGTAACAATGCATAAGTATGTAGAGACTTGATGGTGAAACATTTTGTTTGTAAAAGGAATTGCCTTTGACTGGTACACTAAGATTCTAGTTGGAAAACTAGATAGTTAGGACCAATTAGAGCAAGAATCCCTAAGACGCTTCTACAACACTCGATGAGTTGTAAGATTACCAGAATTTGCATGCACTAAGCAAAAGAAGGAAGAGCTAGTCTTGGACTATATTGAAAAATAAAGGAACTTTAGTCCTTGGTTGTAAGGAAAAGATAAGTGAAGACTTTTTCATAGACATAGGTGTACATCAAATGCAATGGGAGTTTTATATAGTCTTCAAGGGAATATGCCGTTCACTTTTGAACAACTCGCTATAAAAGCCTATGACTTGGAGATCCAAATAGCAAGGCATCTAAGCTATTTCATAAGTGACCCTCGTGACAAGAAGGAAACAAAGAAATAATTTAAGAAAGATATAAAGCATGCAAGATCAAAAAAAGCCATGGTTGTCTCCACGACACCTATAAAGGTTTTTAACCAACAAGCCAAACCAAAACCAAAGATTGAAGAAAAATTCTAGAAAAACCAAACCTAAGAGAGAAAGAAGTCCATTTTAAAACAATTACAAGAAAAATAATATCTTTTTTTTTATTTTTTAAATCAAAAGAAGCCATGGAGCTTAATGAGCACACTACTTCCCCCTTTATTTTGTCTTTTAAATTGCTGCTCAAAATGTTTATTAGGCATCATTTGAAATTTTTTGTTAGTTTAATTGTAATGGATGCTTGTTTTTAGATGTTTAGTTATGCAATGATTTATTATGCATATGTATGTTTAATTTTTTTTAGGCTTGGTTTGATGTTTAAGATTGTTTATTGAAGTGTTAAATGTTAGTTTAAGATACATTTTAACATGTTTTAATGATTAGTTAATCAATTTTGAAGTCATGAAACGATATGTTAAGTATTAATGCTGTTGTTGGATTATGCTATTTTGAGTAGCTTGTTAGGTTTGTTCGAAGTTGCAAGCATGAGGTTTAAGTTTAGAAACAATAAAACAATGTTTTTTGCCTAAGAGAATGTTGTTTTTTACCTAAAAGAATGCTATTTTTTACTTACTATCATTATGAATTTCGCTTGCTATTTTGGTTTTGATTTTTTTTCTTATTGTTTTGATGGTTCAAACAAGTTGTGTAAGCATGCTTAAGCTATGATTGCAAGGCTTTGGTTGTTGTTTTTGGGTTTAAAGTCTATACTATCCTTTTTTAGGTTTCCATTACTTTTGTAGGTTGATGTTCATCTGTTTAACATTGCTTTAGATTCTTTTTTTTTTCATGTCTTTTTCATTTCTTGCTGGCTCTTACACATGTGTTTTAGCTTGTTGATTATTAATTTAGGATCCTAAGTATTTAAAAACACTGAAATCATGACATTTCATTTTCTGTTTTTTTTTCATTTTATTTTTCACAAAGAATCAAATAATCATAATATTAGGTTGTTTATTTTGTTAATCCAACCTCAAAATCTTGTTTGAATGTTTTTTTACATGCTTGTGTGCCTTCAATTTGACGTGATTTAGTCTAGTTTTGAATCTACGTTTTCTAGGTTTTTCTTCATGTTCTTGAGTAAATTCAAATGTTTTTCCCTCTATTGATCTTTGTTCTTTCTTTTTTGATTTTAGGTCGTATTTGTTGGCTTGGGTCAGGAAGCCTAACCCACGTGGCAGAGTTAAGTCCATTTTTAATGAGATAGTGTTTGGATGGTTTAAAATTTTCAAAAGAAAAAAACACAATATTTTGCCTTAAAAGGTGTTTGCCAAACACAGCCTTAAGATATTTTTTAAGGCTTTGATTTTTAGTTAAGAGCGTGTTTGACAAACATGCCCCACTGATTTTCCAGTAATGTTTATTTTCTCCTCTTTTGTGATTTTGCCAACCAACCTCAAATAATTTTCAAAAATTCTAAAAAACATTTAGAGACCATTTTAAAATTGTTTGTGGCTCCCTCACATATTTTCCAACCATTTCATTTAATATTTGGGTTGTAAACTTACATTGTAAGATATTAACCTAGTATTAAATATATTTTTTTTTAAAAAATCAGAAAAGTACAAGAAAAATAAGAAAATTCATTGTTTGAGAAAAAAACATGTTTTTACTTGTGTGCATATGACCAAGTTCTAAAAATTTTAATGCATATTTTATAAAAAGAATAAAACTTGTATTTTTATCATACTTTGAAAAACACAAAAATCAATTAATGTGTATCATAACAAGTTTATAATTATCCATTAGCATTTGACCAAAATTTCAAAAACACCTTAAAAATAAAAAAATTATTAATATTTGGGATGTGAATTTTACAATGTAATGCATAATCTCGGTATTAAATTAAATGAATTGAAAAAAAAATGTTAGGAGTTAATTATAGACTTTAATATTTGAGGGTATAAAATCACATTATAAAGTATATCTCCTTGTATTAAAGATACAAAAATAGAAATAAATACACCATTAAAATCTTGGCCTTAGAATGGTTAGGTTTTAGCCTGATAAGACAAAGACCGCCTTATCAAGGAAGACTTTTCTTGAACCTTAGACAGACTAACAAATAGAAACATGACTTACAAAAACAACAACCAATCAATAATGCAGCTTACCATAAGTATGGTGCACTAGGGGTGATGTGTTTTTCTTATGCACAACTAATCCACTTACCCAGACTCTCGTAGACCATTTGGTTTTCTAATGATCAAAATATTAGGTAGCGACCCATGAACCCTATTAATCATAATTTTATGATTAGTCTCAACACATCTAAAATCAACTCGATCCAAGAGACAAATCCACCATTCAACGTCGTCCACACTACGATGATGATGATAGAGTGGAATTATAAATAAAATAATATATGATTTTATGCATGAAAAACATTGATCGCCAATATAAGCTCATCGTACAATCACACTATTTTGACCAAAAGTGATGAATACTATGAGGAAAATCTTAATTATAATTATGGATGAGAGTCACTACAAGATTTCACAGTTTTACCGACGGAACAATTCCGTCGGTGTATGATTAGAAGTTCGTTGGTGATTTTTTTACCGACATCATCACCGACGGAATACATCCGTCGGCTTTACCTTCATCGGTGATTCCCCATTCCGTCAGTATATCGGTCGGAAACACAAAAAAACCATTTACCGATGGTTTTACAAACAGAACGTGCGCGTCAAAAAAAAGATTCCTGCTTGAAATATACCGACGGATTTTTATTCCGTCGGTGACATTGTAATTACCGACGGATATTTTCCATCGGTACATTGGTCGGTGAATGTATGAAATACCGACCGAATAGGTCCGTCTGTAAAGTCGTCGGTACTGGTGGAAGCTACCGTCAAATGTCGATGGATTAATTCCGTCGGTAAGTCTGTCGGTGAACGTTTAAAATACCGACTGAATTAATCCGTCGGTAAAATAATTGGTAATAGTTTTTTTCTTAATTTGTTTTTAAAAAATTATTTAGGATATATAATATAAAACTATATAAATTAATTGTTATACAAACCAATTATGCAAATAAAATTTTTATTAAACATAAAAAAAACAAAGTTAAATAATATTCATTACAAACTAAATATGTTTCAAGAAAAATATTAAATGAAGTTTTAAAGGTAAATAATGTTGATTACAAATTAATATAAAGGTGGAGCAGGAGGAGGAGGAGGAGATCCTGGAGGAGGCTGGTGGTTATACGGCCAAAAAATATTAGGCGCACATGTTGCACTATTTGACATGTTCATGATTATTTCGCGAAGCTGTTCATAAGCCGCTTTTTGTTGTTCATGAGCTACTTCATACTCCGCTTTTTGTTGTGCTTGAGACGCTTTGAGTTACTCAGACTCCGCTCTTTGTTCTGCTCTGAATTGTGCGTACTCCGCTTTTAGGTTATCGTATTTCTTGGTGAGCTGAGCAGTGGTTTGCTGCAAGGCCACGAATTCCTTAGATTGGGAGCTCGATATTGATTGGAAGCTCCCAACGGTTGAAACACTACGGGTCAACTGCAAGTTGTCGGTCGTAGTGTTAAAGAGCCTGTAAACCCGATTTTTATCGGGTCCACCTAACGAGCCAACCTCCATCCACAAATCCGGATCGAATTTTGGATGGGTCAATGTATCGTCCCCGTATCTCTCCCTCAACCGATTATTATACGTCTCCTGAAAATAATAAAAAAAAAAGAAATCATATTCAATACAATAAACATAATAACTTACATAATAACTTACAAAATAAAATGGTTGAACAAACATACGACGAAATGCTGAGCATGGTTATCAACGAACTGTTGCGCCCCCTTCTGGCGGTCTTGACTCCACACATGGGTCTCCACAAACAGCTCCATCGGGCTCGGCTCACGTCCAAGAGACGCAGCCTATAATGAAAAAAGATATATTAATAACAACTGAATTTAACGATATATTTCATTTAAATTAATCTTACCATCCGTTTCGCATGTGCAGCAAACGGAACGGAGCCGCCAGTGTGCGTTGTCACCCCACCATGAATTGGCCGATTCCGGTTGCTAGCACCGGACTGTGAGCATCGTGTGAACCGCTCAGACATCATGTGCTCAAGATAGTGCTGCCATATATCTTCCAAGATGTATATCGGTTTGAAATCCCTCCAAACCGCAACATCGTTCCAGCTTTTGAAACCCCTATCCCTCGCGGTTTTTTTTACCTTTTTTTGTGCTTCATACCAAAAATCACGCAACCTACTTACGCAACCAAAAATTACATTTCGAAACATAAATTTTTGTCTAAAAAAAATCCTGTATTGTTTTCGATCTTACCTAGTTGCCGCGTGATTTTCCCACACCCTCCTCACAACAGTGTTATGCTCACTGTCCCAGCAGAATTTGTGCTGTATATAAATAAACAAGTTTAAATAAAAACAATAATTTATTTACAATTATATTAATAATTTATTAGAAATAAGTTGAAAATTATAAATTAACACCAACCTGAAATCTGCCAAACCATGCATTGATTTGAGGCATCCATTCAGGATGCTTGGATATCTGACTCCATTGAAACAATGGAATCTCCATCGATGATTTAAACGCCGATGATATTACTCGGGCGGCTTCAATGTTTGTGAACCTGAAAATAAATGAAATAAATTCAATAGTGATTACTTCATAAATTATGTTGTAATTTTTTTTTAAAAAAACTAAAACCTTAACAAACTTACATTGAAAGGTCGTCCTTCCACTGTGCCTCATACTTGCGGGTAAATTGATTCCGCTGCAAAGGCATGCCGCCTCTGCGCTGTGAAGTACAACTGTAAAAGGCAGTATTGGTTGACGGCGTAGGTGGTGTAGGTGCCTCTTCTTGAGAGGCACCTAAGGAAATATCATCCTCGCTGCTAGACAAACTAGCTGCGACCCTACTTGAGCGATCAGCTCTGATTTTCGTTCTACACATCTACACAATTTTATACAAATACTTATATAATTAAATTCAAATGTCAAAAAAAAATTCGACAGCACCTCCCCTATATCGGATACTACCCAAATCCATAAACCTGCACATATTAACAATAGCCACAACCAATTTACCCAATCTATACTACTTATTCCAACATATTCAATTACTAATCCTAAGGTAAATTCAACATTAAGAATTACAATTCAAGTAATTATTCAATAATTATGCCAATACAACAAAACAATAAATTAAAAAAAAAACTCTAGAATAACAATCAAAATAAATGGAAAAAATTAAACACAAATCATGCAATAATAGAGTAAAACTAATAATTATTCCAACATATTCAATTACTAATTCTATGGTAAATTCAACATTAACAATAAATATTCAACAAATTAACTACTAATAATTATGCCAATACAACAATAAAAATTATTCAATAAATTCAAAAAAAAAAAAAACTATAGACATTAGCAATGAATTATGCAAAAAAAAAAAACTATAGACTTTATCTACATTACAAAAAATACACCAAAACAAAAAAATAACCAAAAAAAAGCAAAAAAATACCATTAAAGTAAAATAAAATAGAGGAAACACTAACCTTTTAAACTGATGAAGATGATGAAGAAAACTTGCTAGAGATTGGAGGTGAAAGCTTTGAAAAATTGAGAGGAAAAAAATCAAAATCTTAAGGTGAGAAATGAAGGAGAAGAAAAAATGAACTGAACGGGCGGTCAGTTGAACTTATATGGCAGTTTTACCGACGGATTCACCGATGGATATAAAATTAATTATTATTTTAATTTATTCCGTCGGTGATGTGTTAAGAATCCGTCGGTAAATTTTGAATTTCGCACCAAAATTTTTAATGACCCTCCATATTTTTCGTTGTCCGTCGGTAATTCCGTCGGCAAGATGACGCGGTCAGAGGTGCATTTAATGCACAACCCTTTGAAATTCGCGCAGTCCGTCGGTAATTTTATCGGTAAAATTGACCAGCTGACAACTTACCGATGGATTTACATTCGTCGGTGTAGCCGTCGGTGATCGGGTGGCATTTCAAGTAATTATTTTCGAACTTTCTGTGAAAAGTCGACGAACTTAAGGTCGTCGGTGATCTGGTGGCATTTCAAGTAATTATTTTCGAACTCTCTATGAAATGCCGACGGACTTAAGGCCGTCGGTGATCGGGTGGCATTTCAAGTAATTATTTGCGAACTCTCTGTGAAATGCCGACGGATTTAAGCCCGTCGGTGTGTCCGTCGGTGATATGGTGGCATTTCAAGTAATTATTTCATTTTACAAAATATATCATCCATGATCAATAATTATTTCAAGTAATTATTTAGTAATTGTGGCATTTCAACTAATTATTTCAAGTAATAAATATTTTGTGTTTCAAAATATATCATCCATAATCTAAATTACATGAAAAAAAGGGTTTTACATAGGGCTTCATTTTGGTAGTTAGTCAGAATTTTCTTCTTCTTCGTCATCAATTGAATTGTCATCACCTTCATCGCAATCTTCAATATGAATATCATCTTCTTCATCGATATTTGCTTGTCCGCTAGAGCTCAAAACAAAATTCAACTCCTCTGCGTCAACATCAACAAGACTATCATCGAAAACATGAAAATTTGAATTTTCTTCCAATTCAATTGAAGGAGCAACTCGATATGGTTCAACCACCTCACTAACTTGAAAGACTTCATCTCGCACACTTGTGTCTTCGTTCTCATCCTGAACAAGCTCGACACGACCCCGGGGTTTCGTTTTTAAAGCGGACAACTAATCCACTCTTGATCGATCCTTTCTAAATGAAGGGGTGTATGTGTAATAAACTTGTTGACATTGCTTTGCGAAAACAAAGACATCGTTTATGTTGCGGAGTCTAGCTTTTGAGTTGATTTCGACCAGACCATAGTGCGGATCAACTCTGATTCCTCTGTCAGTCGTGTCATACCAATAGCATTTGAATAAAAACACTATATTCTGCTCGGTATGATATTGCAGTTCGACGACCTCTTCTAATCTACCATAGTAGTCAACTTCTAACTCACTACTAGTGGATCCCTTAACACAAACACCGCTGTTGTATGTTTTTCTTCCTTGCCCGTATTCTTCAGTATGGAAAACATATCCATTGACAAAATACCCGTTATAACACTTACATTTTCTTTCAGGCCCCAGGCTTAGTGAAGACAATAACTTAGGCGCACTCCTTCCCATTTGATAAACCTTGTATGTAATGTACATCAATAAACAGTAAATGAACAAGAATCTCGTAATGACATGCATACGTATAGTAATTTTGCAAGTTAGAATGAGTTTGTGATAGTGCTTACATGTGTTCTGAACCACGTGGCAAACTGCTCATCTTGTAATTGAAAGATCTGGGATTCAATCAGCTGTGAGTTATTGGACAGCAAATATTGTCGATGTTGCCTGCAAGTGATAATGATTATATGATATTACAATATATAATTAACAGTATATTACTAATAAAGTCTAATTAGTATAAACTTATTGAATAAAAGGTCTCAGCTCATCACAGTTAAATAGAACATAGTTGTGTGCTTGTTTGAACTCTATTTCCGACAAATATCTTCCTCTTACAGCATTTTTAGGTGTGGGTCATCCAGTATTGGAGAATATTGACAAGTTTCCATTGGAAGGCACTTCACCACCATCATCATGCTGTGGAACACGATTGATTCTCGTTCTCAAATGAAGTTCGAAATATTACGAGATAAATGTTGAGATCTCCTCAACAATATAGGCCTCACATATCGAAGCCTCAACATGCGCCTTGTTCTTAACCTTTTTCTTGAGATTAAACAAGTACCTGCATTGAAATATTAATCAAGTATTTTTAATTAAGAAAAACATATAAAATACTTTTATATATGAATTACATTGCAACTGTAATATCTAACTGTTCGAATGGGTACATCCATCTATATTGGACCGGTCCTCCAGCTTTTGCCGCGAACAGTAGATGTATAGGGAGATGCTCCATTGAGTCAAAAAATGATGGAGGGAATATCATCTCAAGTTTGCATAGTGTCTCGACGATATTCGTTTGAAGCCGCTCAATGTGATCAACATTCAACTTGCTGGAGCATATATCTCTGAAGAAATGACTGATCTTCGTGAGTGCATCCCATATTCCCTTTGGCAACAAATCACGAAAAGCTAATGGGATGAGTGTTTGCATAAACATGTGGCAGTCATGACTCTTCATTCCATACAATCTGCAGTCCTCTATATTAACCAGCCTTGATATGTTCGATGCATGTCCATCCAGAAAACGCAGACTCTTAAGCCATTTGTAGACTAGCAGTTGTGCGTTTTTCTCTAACACGAAGCTTGCTCTTGGTTTTGCGACCCGTGACTCATCATAAACCAACTCTATATTTTTACGGTTACAGTATAAAGCTATATTCAATCTAGCCTTGATGTTGTCCTTTGTCTTCCCCTTCACATCCATGACGGTGTTGAAAATATTCTCAAACATGTTCTTTTCGATGTGCATTACGTCAAGGTTATGGCGGAGCAGATTGGTCTTCCAATAAGGAAGCTCAAAAAAGATACTTCGCTTTACCCAATTATGGGTCAAACCAAAATCAAGAAACTTTTGCTTACCTGATTGAAGGCCAAACACAATGTCACCGTACTCTGAGACAACATCGTGCAATTCTTCACCAGAAAAACGCGGGGATGCAACATCTTTTTCAACTCTGCCAACAAAGAAATCTTTTCTGTTCTTTTTGTACCTATGATGAAGTGGCAAGAAGCGACGGTGACAGTCAAAAAAAGAAGCTTTACCTCCATTTTCTAGCGTGAATGCCTTATTGTTTTCCATGCAGTATGGACATGCGAGTTTCGCATGCGTGCTCCAACTAGAAAGCATTCCATAAGCTGGAAAATCATTGATAGTCCACATCAATGCCGCCCTCATAAGAACATTTTGTTTCCTCGATATATCATAAGTCAGAGCTTCGGAGGACCACAACAACGCCAACTCATCAATCAACGGTCGAAGACAAACATCTATATTCCGCCCCGGGCTTCTTGGACCGGGTATAACAGTAGATAAAAACATGAACTCCGGCCTCATACACATTCCCGGTGGCAAGTTATAAACTGTGAGTATGACCGGCCAACAAGAATAAGGAGCAGCAAATGACCCAAATGGGTTGAATCCGTCTATACACTACCCAAGAAGCACATTCCTTGATTCAGCTGAAAAGTGAGGATGAACACTGTTAAAGCGTTTCCATGCTTCGCCGTCAGAAGGATGAACCATCACTCCATCAACCGCATAGTGTGCTTGGTGCCATGTCATGTGCTCAGCAGTCCTTGGTGACATGAATAACCTTTATAGTCTAGGTGTGATCGGGAAGTATCTAAGTTTTTTATATGCCACTAGAGTCTTTTCCCTGCCAGTTCTAGGTTTGTAACGGGAATGCTCGCATGTCATGCACTCGGTCATCTCAGCATTTTCAAGGTAGTATAACATGCAGAAGTTAGGGCACATGTCAATTTTTTGGTATCCTAAACCGAGGGGTTTCATCATGGACTTCGCAGCATAGAAGTTCTCTTTCAGCCTGTTCCCTTCAGGTAAAATGCTTCTTGCCCATTCAATAATCTTGTCATACCCGGCCTCACTCAACTCGTTATCTAACTTGATGGTGAACACATGTGCTACGACCAATAATTTACTGTGGTTCGTGCAGCCATCCCATAATGGTTCGTTAGAATCTTTCAACAAATCAAAAAACCTAGCTGCATCTGCATTAGGTTCTTCTACGATTGGACATTGACTGCTATTACCTTGATTCATTCTCATTGCATCCATAACCATATTTCTATAAGGATTAGTGTTGTCATTTGCCACTTCATGCACGTCGTTGCTAGCACTAGAAGTAGACCCAACCACCGTTTCTTCCATTCTCCTCTCACTCTCGCTAACAAATACTTCTCCATGTGCATACCAACACTGGTAATTCTCCATAAACCCTTTGTGTAGAAGATGCATCATTACAACATCTTAATGCAGATACTTTTTATTTTCACACTTCCTGCATGGACACCTAATACCGCCTCCAGTAAAATTTCTAGGAATAGATATTGCGAAATTAATAAAACCCTAAACCCCGTTACAATAATCCATCCTCCGCAATCCTTGGGGTGAATCTCGATACATCCATGAACGATCATCCATGATTTATATCGAACCTCTATAAAATTATGATGACATAATGTATTAATTAACTAAGTTAGGTAAATAAATTTGCAAAAATATTACTTTACCTCGAGATTATCCAACAAACCAATCACAACTTCTCATAAATATTAAATATTCATTATCATTTATCAACGTTCATACAAATTAAAATATATAAATTTACAGAAATTACCACTCCGCAATACCATTGACAAAACTTTAAACGGACCCATTAAGTAAGCTATTAATTACAGCACATGTACTTCGGTAGTTCCATAAAGTTTTAACAGTTTACAAACAAATACAATCTTACAAAATCTAAAACAAACCATGACAGGTATAGAATTATACATTCATATACTACAAGTTTGTTTGAGAAATAACAATAAAACATGTACATTTGCTAACAAAATACATATACTAAAAAAACGATAAAATATAATTGACATTTAATTAAATATTAAAATTTAAAAAGAAAGAATTACTTACAAAAATTGATAAAATCCTTCGGTAAATCAGAACACGGATGCTGTGACCACAAAACTTCAAGAAATATAACTTGTTATGCTGATATGAGGAAGAATTTTTTTTGGGGGGGAGGGGGGGCTGGTTGTTTACAGATGGGGAGAGTTGGGATTAGGAAGAAGAAGGAGAAATAGGGGAGGAGAGGGTCGGCAGAGCTGACATATATTAACTTTTATCGACGGATTCACCGACGGATATTCCGTCGGTGAATCAGTCGGTGATCACGTCTGTGATTCTGACGGAAAAATAGACACGTCACCGTACAGATCTGCCATTTCAAATCCCTCAGTGAGTCCTTCGGTAATGTAAACGGCGCACCAGTCACGTCACTATACGGGCTGTTGTTTTTGAATTCGTCGGTGATGTCATCGGAAAAAAATGACCCGCCAAAACCTCCACGTCAGCGACCCGTCTTTTTTTTAATTCGAAAACTTTTCCGTCCGTAATTGCGTCGGTAACTACCGACGGAATATTTCTGTTGGTAGTTACCGACTGACGTACGGATGGAAAAGTTTTCGTCGGCAGTTACCGACTGAATTACGGACGGAAAAGTTTCCGTCGGTAATTCCGACCTCAAATTACCGACCGAAATATTCCGTCGGTAAATCCGTTGGTATTTAGCGAATTTCTGGTAGTGAGTGCCCAATGAATTAATTCAAAAATATTAAGGATCTAAGTAAATAAATTAATATGCAAATTTGAATTTTTGCATAAAACTACCTACTATCTAGTTTACAATATCAAACATAAATCTCAATTTAACTATTAGATTGGGTTGAAATATTATAAGAAGTCTCCTAATATATTTCTCTATCTTCAAATAAAGTTCAAGTCAATGGAGTACAGGAAGGTCTTGCAATTGTGCCAACAATAGAACAAAAATACAGAGAAATATCATATAGATATTTAGTAATGGAATTGTCATAATTTATTAAAACAATTTCCCACGGTACTTTTTGGGTACTATTTTAGTTGAAAGCTCTTTTAAGGGAGGAATTGACAAACACTCATTCAATTGAGTTTTCTAATTAAGTAAATGGAAAAAAAAAAGGGGGGAGGGGGAAATAATGATTAATTACCTTGTAGATGATTCCGATCCAGATGAAATGGCGACCTCGGTGAGAATATCCATCCACCTTCGCGCCTTCTCCATGTCTTCACTGAAATCTTCTTCATCCTTGTCGAAGACAATCGTGTAACTCTCTGCTTGTGCATCTACCCTTGATTGCTCGACATTATAAGAAACTGTTGAAACTGGAAAAACAGTGTCCGATTTCATCTTTTTCATGAATCCAACAATTTTGACAAGTTCGTCGAACCACCAAGGTGAACAAGCATAACCTCTTGCAAATATATTAATTGACAGCCCCGACTGTCTGATGTCCCTTAGGAGACTCGATTCAACTGCCCTTAGATACTTTAGTTCTATGTCATCTCGAATAATGCCTCTCTGGACTGGAGCTGTATACAAATGGGTGAAATTATTGCTAATGTGCTCACCTCTGAAGCCAAAGAAGACATCATGCATCCATTGACTGTAAGATGAAGAATTAGCTAAAGAATCAATATATGAAGAAGCTACTTCTTTGCTTGCAACAATAAGATGGCCAGTAGGTGATTCCCATGATGGAGTATACGGAGAATTTACCAAACGGACACCACAATTCTTCACCTTTACTCCTCGGTCGTAAGAATGAAACGACAACTCGAGTTCGCTATAGGATTCATTCTCCCGTTCCTTAAGCTCTTTCAGATAATCAAAAGATATATAGAATAACCACAGATGATCGGACAGAGCTTGCATAGAGTTACAACCTATATACATGGGCGAAGGATAATTCTCTTTTCCATGGACTTTGAAATGACAAAAGAGAGGGCTTTTACCATATGCATTGAATGCAACATATGCAGCAAACCCCATCAACCCATCCAGATAATTAGAAGGCACCTGCAACCTAATTGAAGATTCCTTACTTTGATGAGAAAACCAGCCTGGGATTTCATTTCCAGGAACAGCAATACCAAATCCAGGTCTTGGAGATGAGCCCTGTATCATAAAACAAAAATGTTTCAGAGAGAGAGAGAGAGAGAATGGTGAAGAGAAGACCTGGAGGTATTTTTCAAGCATGTTCAGATCCATGTTGTTTTGGCCATTGTGCTTGTACAGTTCCCAACAGTTAAGACATTTGAACTCTGATCTTTTCAGACTGCTTAGCTTTATTGGATCTGGAATTTCTTTTAGTTTAAAACAGCCATCCAATTTTACTTTTTGAACTTTCAAGGGAACCTCAGGCAATGATTCAAGCATCATGCAATCCTTCAAGGCAAGCTTTTTGTTGGTGAGAGAAACCACTAATGGTGCCTCTGATACCAATTGTTGGGGATTCTTGCTCCCCCTTGCGGAACGGTGGTGTTCATGATCATTGCTCAAAGGAGGCTAAGCACACTGACACAATATTTAACGTGGTTCGGCTAATTGCCTACATCCACGGGAGAGATCGATATTATTAGAGATAGAGAAAGAATACAACACATGGAGGAGGATCACATCCACTCAACTCCCATCTCTCATTGCTACACAGGGCAGCAGCTGTATACAGCAGCAGGGCTGCTGGTTGCAGTCCTTCTTTCTTTCTCTCTTCTTCTCTCTTTTATAGCTCTACTACTGGACTCTCTCTCTCTTTATGCTGCACTCTTGGTGTCTATATATAGGCTTCAATGATGGCTCCTCTTGCTCCTTTGTCAAAAATGGTGGCTGCCAAACTTACCAAACTTTGACATTAGACAATGGTTGTTGGCTGCCACCATTGTAGCCTCCTTCTTTGACAATGTCAAGGGGCTGCAAATGCTACACCAGCAACCCTCTTTGAGTCTCACATGGCAGCCATCTTCTTTGACAATGGTAGCCATCTTCTTTGACAATGACAGTCACATAATTGGCAATATTCCAACACTTTTCAAGCCTAGAAAGCTGATTTATGCTTTTAGGCAGACTAATAAAATTATTTCTGCTCAGATTTAGACTCCTCAATGACGATAAGCAACCAATATCTTCAGGAACTGCTCCTTCTCTTAGTTTACAAGCGCGTAAATCTAGTTCTTCTAAAGAACACAGACTAGACAAAGAAGGCACTACTTGATCCGTGAGATTCACAGCTACTCTTTTGCATCCGTTAAAAGACAATACTCTAAGATTCTTCAAAAGAAAAAAAGACGCTGGCAGCTGTCTAATTGAAGTTCCACTTGCATCAAACTCCTCCAAACTTTCTACTTCCCCCAAATTCTCTGGTATGTTCTTAAGTTCAGAGCAGTCAGACACATCAAGTCTTTTGAGGGATTTCAAACCACTTATGCTACTGGGAATACTTTCAAGGTTCCTACAACTGTTCATGCTCAATAGAACTAAACCAGCCAAACAATGAAATGATGAGGATAGTTCTGCAATAGCAGTCCCATCTAGACGAAGCTCCCTCAAGCAGTTCATGTTTCCTACTATATCAGGAAACTTATCAAGTTTCGAGTAGCCACTGAGAGTGAAAACTTCTAATAATTCCATTTCAAGGTAGCTTGGGAGAATCCTAAGACTATAGCAGTTCATGAAGAAGATTTGCTCAAATTCTAATGGTAACAATGACATTTCATCCAGACAAGAGCTTGAGGTCTATCCACTACGTCCACCAACAGCACTACTCAGTATTTTAGCCATATCTTGAGCTCTAGTGATCCAAATGCTCTGAAACTTTATGGGTGGAAAGATAAGATGATTGCCACAACTTTCATGAAGAACACGTTGCCAAATGCTGAATGGATCAATGTCATTTCATCCAGCCAAAGTGCTTGAGTGCTGCTGTCTACCAAGTCCATTAAATCAATAGTTGGCCACTACATCAATAATCAATTACCAAATGAATAGTTCTGAATTTTAGCCTATAAAAGGAGGCATTTGCCATTCATTTAGCATTCTTGGTTCTAAGATCAAGATCATGTTCTTGCTCTCTCTTTATTGTTGTAATACTTAAGTTTTATTTTCATTAATCTCTTGTTTATGCTTTTCATTTCCTTTACTATACTTAGTTAACTATGTTCTTATCTTATTTATTTATGTTCTTCTTCTTTATTATGTCTAGCTAAGTTAATTATGACAAGTTGACAAGGTTTCACTAATGGTGTTAGAAGAAGTATAATATGAACTCAACATGGACTTCAATGCTTAAATCCTAAACAATTTGCTATTAACGTGTCTTATCTTTTTTATCTTATGAATCCTTAATACCTTGCTTGTTAAATGGTTAATCTAGATTTGTGTTGTATAACACTTGGTACATCAAATACTTGATCCTTCATAGTGTTCAACCGACATCGTTATTATGAGAGGAACTTGATTTGTTGTCAACATAAGTTAGCATCATGAATGCTTGATAAAATTTATAAGTATGGTGTTACGTAAATAAGATGATTAATATAATCATGTTGATAATTTATAAAGAGTTTATACTTTACTTATCTCTAATACTATTAGTGGATCCTCTAACCTTGACATTTGTTTTTATCATTGTTTAATCTTCTCATTTATTTTACATCTCAAAGTCTTCTTTAACTCATCATCACCGTCATCATCATCTTCATTATTGTTCTCATTATTATTATTATTAATTATAATTTATATAGTTCACCTCCCTGTTGTTCGACCCCGGTCTTGCCGGGTTATTTATTACTGTGACACTCCTGTACTTGGGATAAGACATCAACTCTTTGATCGTTTCACTAGGCCATCTGCGTAATCTATCAGGAACATATCATAATCTAGTTATGACAAATTACTTCTGACTGCTCAGATGGTAAGCATGTCTATATCATTATCTCCACAAAAACATGTGCATATTGGTAGAGCAGCCTCAAGTTTTATTAGCAAAAGTGAGGACAGGCATGCGATCCCACTTTTTGTTTATCAAATATGCTTCATTCTTTTCAACTAATTAAACATCCTACTTTGAATAAACACCATAAGTTTTGTGTGTTCTTGCATGGTAGAAATGCGAAATAGCATGTTCTAGCTAGAAATTGTAGTTAAATTCATAAAAGTTTGTATGGTAAACGATGGCGTGTCTAATTGTTGAAGGGGGGCGGGGGGAGGCAACTATTCTTATGGTATTGAAGCACAGGGTGATATGTATGGAAAGACGACTTTCAGTGGAGAAAGTCCAAAGAAAATGATATCATATGGCACCAGGAAACGAAACATCAGAGAATTCTCTTATTTTATGGGAATAAAGAAATTAAAAACTATGAAACATTCAAATTTACTGCTAGCTTAATTGTGTTTTGAAAGCTTAATTGTGAGAACACTGCTAGCATTGAACATGTTTTGATAAAAATAGACGCATTTTGTAAGCCTCCTAGAAACTTGAGTTCGTGTTACTAATTTATTTATTAAAAATTATTATTCTATTTTTAGAGAATTTATATGTTAATTAATGAAGATTAAGAAAACAACATAAATGATTAGAATTGAAAACATATAGAATAATTGTGTTTTTGACAATTTTTCTGGTTGTCTTTAAACTCATTTAATTGATCGAGTCACATCAGGTTAATAAAATTTAAATTATTGCTTTTTTTTATATAAAAAATTAGTGTTATATAATTAAGTTAAAAACAAAGGTATTTCTATGATATATGATTATATTGAATATCTTTTATCTGTGTTTATTTTTCTTTTTCATGACTCGATTTTTAGTTAGTATTATGATCTTTTTTTTTTAATACAACATACAATCAGATATTTTTATCTGTATTTATTTATCATTTTCATGATTTTGTATTTAGCTAATATTATAATCTTTTTCATGATTTTGTATTTAGCTAATATTAAAACTACACGCAATAAACACTTTTATTATAATATTTTCACATCTCTAAACCAACTCCTAATTTATTTCTATCTTGAAATATTTCTAACAACATCAAATTCAAAATCATTATCATTTCGAAAATCTCCTTAGCTTGTTTCCTTCCTCTTCCTCAAGGACTATCATTTCCGGACGTTTAGCACAAACTCCAGATCAGTCCCGTGAAACACATTCCCAATCCATGTCGTCATTCACCCTGAAACAAGAATTCTTAGTGAAATTTAAAAATATATTCACTATATACATGGGTTTTGTGTATGTATCTTTCTGCAAGGTGAGCTTGTAAAATAACTGATCACCATAAAATCAGCACGAGAAACTTGGTTATTTTTCATGAATTCCCAGTTTCTATATATAGATAAAACAAGAATAAAGTCTTGCTTTTGCATGAGTTTCGAAAGCTCTTTAAAAAAAAATTCAAAATTTTTTATTTTTTTCTTCCCTTCAAATTAGTATTTTTCAATGTTTTAGATCATTTTAATATGATGATATTAAAAATGAATTTTTTAAAATTAAAAAAATATTATTTTAATACTTTTTTTAAATAAAAAATCCTTCAATAAATAACAACAACACCACTTTAAAAAATAAAAGCTCCTTAGTGGTTGGTAATTAAGTAGATGGAAAGGGTTAGTTACCTTTCCCATGATTCTATGAAATGGCGACCTTTGTACCTTCTCCCTGTCTTCACTGAAATCTTCTCCTTATCTTCACTGAAATCTTCTTCATACTTCTCTAAGACAATCGTCACTACTAAAAAATGGAGTAATTAGGAACAGACGATTCCGTTACAAATAATGTTAACATCCGTTGCTAAAATAATTTAGCAACGAAATCAGCAACAGCAAAAATCAGATGTAGATTTGTCGTTGCTGATTTTTTTGCAATGGATTTGTCCGTTGCTAATTTGGCAGCAACGAAAAATCCGTTGCTGACATTTAGCAACGGATTTGGCAGCAACGAAAAATCCGTTGCTGACATTTAGCAACGGATAAATCCGTTGCTCATTTTATGAATCAGCAACGGATTCTCCATTGCTGATTCATGCATAAGTTGCAATCACCAACGGAGAATCCGTTGGTGATTGCATTTATTTTTTTATTAAATTAATTTTTACTTATTTATTAAAATCACTTTTAATTTAATTATTTAATTATTTATGGATAATTTAAAAGTTGTAGAATATATATAACCAACATAAATTAATTAATATTAAAAATAATTATATCATTAATAAAAAAACAAAATAAAAATAATATTCATATCATAAAAATTTAGTTAAACTTGCATTAATACAATTAAGTTCAAATACAATAAAAAAAAACAACAAAAAATACAATCATGGTGCTGGTTACGAAGACGAACCATGATATTGTGGATCAACAGAAGATTGAGCAGGATATAAAGGTCGAGGTGTAGGCCGAAAAATTGGTTGAAATGTAGGACCCATAAGTGTCATTATCTGAGGAGCCATAGGTGGCGGTATTGATGGAATCAAAGGTGGTGGCATATCTTGATCAATATTTGATGTCCCACCATGGTATCCAAGATTGTTCACAAGATATTCTTTTATGGAATCCATCTGCCGTTTCATTTCAAGAATAAAATCATCTTTTTTCTTTATCTCCTCTTCTTTATCCTTTATCTCCTTTTGCAATGCTCGATACGATGAACTGGGATATGATGACTCCACCGAGTAGGAATGTGATGAAGAGCTTGTACTAACTTTTAATTTTGGCATACGAGGTGCACCATATTCCCTACCCTTTGTAACTCCTCCTGAAGCCACACACCAAGCTGCTCCATCAAATGAAGGATGATTTTCCCGATCAGTTCCATACTTTGAAATCATCTCCATTTTATAATTTTCCTACAAATGAAATACATGCAACAATAAATTAATTTGAATGTTGAATAATACTTAAGTTATATTAAGAAATAATCAAATAAAAATACATACAACCACTTTTTTAGACTTGTTGTCGACAAAGCTACCAGATTGCTTAGTACTTTGATGCAAAGTCAGAAAGACATCATCCCATGGAGGTTCTTTTCCACCAGCTTCCTCTTGCTTTCAAGATTAATAAATATTATAAAAGATAAATATACAAATTTTAATTTATTATCTTAAGCATTAAAAAAAATCCTTACCATGTTAGCTCGATATTATGCAAATGACACTGTTCCTCCAGAATAAGTGTTTATTTTGCCATCTGTTTTGGTTAATCGATTCCTCCTAGCAGATTCAGATCTCCTTTGAAATTCAGGGGTGGACCAAACATCTTTGATCATTTGATTCCAGTCATCATTGTTTATCTAGGCAGGACCTTTATCAAGACAATCTATAATATTTGTAGTGTTTTCTTTTGACATGGCTTTCTTGCGAGCTCGGGTCAATTGTTGATTCAAAGCTATCCTAGCCTTATCTTCCCAAATATTACGAACAATCGACTCATCTTCCTCAGGAAAGGAATATGTTTTCTACCAAATAATATATATACCAAGTAAAAAGAGTGCACAAAATTTCAAATTATATAAATAATTAATTATATTGTGTTATGTTGTTCAGAATTTGCAAGATGTTGTAATAACTAAAGAAATTAAATGATATTAAAGAGTAAACAAGAAATAAGAACAAATTATAACACAAATCAATCATAGCTATTCAGTTGATAATTTTCATAATTCTACATTAAAGTGATCAAAATTAAAAAGAATATTATGGCAATTAGTGTTGGTTCTTACCTTAAACTCTTTAAAGAGTTCATCCCTGCACATTGGATCTACTTTTTCCCAAGAGTGCCATGCTCCCTTAAAATTGGACCTCAAAATATCTCTGATTGCACGACCACATGATGCATTATTGAACCTGAAAATATATAATAACAAACTTATATTAAACAAATAATTACACAATAATAAGTAATTTTTTTATACTTGAAAATATAACCTTAATAAGTTAGTTATTGAAAGTTTGAACTTACTCTGTTGTTCCATACAAACAAAGCTCTTTTTTTCTTGTTATTGGATCTATTGACGTGTCAAAACCGTTTCTTTTAACACTTTGATCATAATTGTATGAGAAGATGTTGAACCGTGATATGATGGAACACCATCTTGATCCTCATCACATGCATCTCTCTCATCACATACACCTCTCTCATTACTACCGTCTCCCTTATCTTCATTTCTAATGTTCACATCATCATTATTACCTTCAACTCTCCCATAACTCCCATATAAATTATGTCCTCCATAAACAAGTTGGTTATCTCGAGAGAAACCTCCTTGAGTTTGAAGCAAATCTTGAAAACGAAAGCCCTCACAATATTGATATGCATCAACCCTCCCATAATCATGTTGAGGAGGATGTGTACTCCCCAAAGTAGGTATATAATACTCATTTGCGTTCTGATACACAGGTTGATGAAATGTGGATCCTTTGTTATTATGCCTTGATGTAGTTTGAAATGACTTGGATGAAGTGGACCTGTCACTCCTAAAATCTAATATGGATCCTCGTCGAGGCATGCTAAAAACCAGAAAAAATAACTAACATTTAGAATATGGCAATATATACAACATACCAATAAATTAGCTCATAGTTAAACTATCAGGAACAAAAAATTCACAGATATTTTCCCAAGACTGCCATAACTAGAATGAAAACAAACTGTTAAATCTCATTGACAAAACTCAGCCATGAAGTTTAAATTGTCAAAAGCCAATTACCACAAACAGTAATAAAAATAATAATCTAAATAATTAATTAAGCAGAAATCAAAATTTATGAGTATGCTTACCTTGATGTTTGGTCCTATAAATCAAAACATTGAGTAGGAAGAACCCTTTCTTTCACGCTTCAGCATCTATAAGCAAGAAAACGAATCACAAAATAAAATATAACATCAGAATCACAGTTTAAAGATTAATACTTAAAAGGTTATAAATGGTTTCAAAGGTGAATGAAAATGATTTATGTAATGTGATGCATAACCAACACTTGAATAAAGAAAAAAAAACATTGACAGCCTAAATATTGTCAAATAATATGAAATCATTCATACATATAATAAAGATAATTCATTACATATACTACAAAATATAATTAACTTGTGCTACTCATTATTATCATCATTCCTAACCATCACCACCATAACAATCATCCTCATCATCATCTTCTTCTTTCTCTTCACAATCACCATCATCTTCTTCTTCTTCATCTTCATCTTCATCTTCATCATCTTTGTTTCCCCAATTCATGTCAAGTTGAATCAATTCATGTTGCCTGATTTCTTCATAATAAGATGGTTCAACAAGTATATTTGGATCATCAAGTGTTTGAGTAGGAAGGACACGACATGATTGAGAAATCTCATCTGATTGATCAACATCAAATGATCTCACATTGTTGGCATCTTCAATAAATTCACCCATGTCAACATTATAACGACTTCTAGCAGTTGTCTTAATAACCATCCACCATTCAGATGATTTATTACCAGATGGATATGTATAGTAGACTTGTTGACATTGTTGTACTAACACAAAATCTTCATTTCCGTGTAGTCGAGATGTATGCTTGATTTCAACCAAACCATTCGAAGGATGCACTCTAATCCCTCGTTTTGTATCATACCAATTACATTTAAACATAAATAACTTGCACTTACTCCCCAAGTATTTTAGCCGAACAACTTCTTTAAGCATTCCATAATAATCACGTTCATTATCATCATAGCAACTTCCTTTCACACAAACTCCACTATTCATTATCTTTTTAAAACAACCATAACGTTGAGTATGAAATTTAAAACCATTCACATAATAGCCATTATAACATTTCACTAAAGTTGAAGGGCCCATAGCAAGTCCAAAGAGTTGATTTTCAATTCTATTAGATTGGTATTCCACCTAGCATAATAGTTAACTCCATAAGAAATAATGATTCAAAAGAGATTAATAATATTTTTAAAGTAGCTAATTGATATAAAATATAAATTAATTTTACTAAAATACTTACATTATTTTTTAACTAATTTGGAAAGATCACTTCGCATAATTTTTCAATTTCACCATCACTCGCATGTGGTTGTTGTGACTTTAGCTCTTGTCGACATTGCCTAAAATTTTTAAAATGTTAAAGTTAATAATAAATTATTATAAATTTAGTACAAATTAATATTTCATACTTACTCTAAATAAGGCTTCAGTTCTTGAGAATTGAATATCACATAGTTATGCGCAATTTGCATTTCAGCATGTGACAACTGCCTTTTATAAAATCTTTTGGATAATTTTTTCCCTGGATAGGAAAAAATAGAGAGACATCCATTTACACTTCTAAGGCCACCATCATCATTCCGTGGAACTCGATTCCAAATTGTTTGCACGTCATCACCAAAATAATGAGATGCAAAATTGGTAATTTCATTAATCAAGTATGCTTCACATATGGAACTCTCAACTTTAGCTTTATTGGTCACTTTCTTCTTCAAATAAAACATATACCTATACCATTTTTGTCAATTAGTTTATTTTTAAAAAATAAAAAATGAATAAAATTAACATAGTATGAAAACATACCGTTCAAATGGATACATCCATCGATATTGAACTGGTCCACCAACTTTTGCCTCATAAGGTAGATGTATCGTCAAGTGTTCCATGGAGTCAAAGAAGGATAGAGGAAAAATCCTTTCAAGTTTGCAAATTATTTCAATTATATTCATCTGCATTAACTCCATGTGCTGAGCATTTAAATTTGTTGAACAAATATCTCGGAAAAATACGGACAGTTCAGTTAATGCCTCCCATAGTGGCCTAGGTAAGTAAGGTCAGAAAGCAATTGGAAGAAGTCTTTGAATGAAGACATGACAATCATGGCTCTTCATCCCTGAAACCTTACATTGTGCCTCTTTCACACATCGTGAAATGCTTGAAGATAACCATCAGGAAATGATAATTCCTTCATCCATGACAAAACTTCTTATTGTTGTTTCTTGTGTAGACAATAAGTGCCTTTAGGTTTGTAAAGCCGACCACTCATATCTTGTTGCAAATGTAAATTTGGCTTCTGACAATACAATTGAATATCCAACCTAGCCTTTAAATTGTCCTTGCTTCTATTCGGACAATCCATTACTGTATAAAAAATGTTGTCAAAGATATTTTTCTCAATATGCATGATATCAAGATTATGACGAATCAAATTTGTATGCCAATATGGAAGCTCCCAGAAAATGCTCTTCTTCACCCAATTGTGCTTAACACCAAAGCCAGGAATTTTATCATTATATGATGAACCTCCATTATGTCCCTCAGTATACTTAGACACTTCATTTAACATTTCCAAACCAGATGGACGAGGTAAAGGAGGAAGCCTTTCAATTACTCCTTTCAAAAACTTATCATATTGAAATCTATATGGGTGGTCCATGGGTAGGAATCGTCGATGACAATCAAAAAATGTAGTTTTCCCCTCATTTTTTAATCTAAAAGCCTTGCTATGTTCCATACAATAAGGACAAGACATATTTCCATGAGTACTCCACCCCGATAACATGCCATATGCTTGAAAGTCACTAACGGTCCACATTAAAGCTGCCCTTAATTGAAAATTTTCCTTTTTGTATACATCATATGTTTCAACACCAAAAAACAACAAATTCTTTAACTCATCAATCAAAGGTCTTAGAAAAACATCAAGCTTTTTACCCGGATTCTTTGGCCCAGGAATCATCATTGTCAAAAACATGAATGGTCTAGTCATGCACTTCCACGGAGGCAAATTATAAACAGTCACAATTACTGGCCAACAAGAGTATGTATTTAAAGACATGTCAAATGGATAAAACCCATCAGTGCACAACCCTAATCGAATATTTCTCGGATCTGATGCCAAGCTTAAGTGGACACGATTAAACTCCTTCCATGCCTCCCCATCAGATGGGTGCACCATAACCCCATTATCAGACTTATAAAAATGATGCCATGTCATATCTTTGGCATGATATGGAGACATGAATAGTCTTTGAAGCCTTGGTGTTAGAGGAAAGTATCGGAGTTGCTTCTCCGCCTTATTGGAACCTTTACTAGTTGGATTTCTAGGTTTGTATCGTGAACTTCCACAAAAATCACAATTTATTTTCATTGCATCTACCCCATAGTACAGCATACAGTAATTAGGACACACATCATATTTCTCATAACCAAGTTCAAGTGGCCGCATAAATTTCTTGGCATCATAAAAAATTGAAACCAAATTTTCATCATTAGGCATGCAACTTTTTGTGAAGTCAATAAAATTGTTGAAGGCATTCTGAGTCAAATTTAAAGTTGACTTCATATTAAGCAATTGTACACAAGCAGATAATTTGGATTGCTTGGTACACCCATCCCACAACGGCTTCACGACTTTCAAAAGCTTAAAAAATTTAGTTGCCTCCGGATTTGGAATTTCCCATGCTACCATAGGACTAGACACATTATCATTATAGAATGCATCACCAACCCCCATTGCATCCATAACCAGATTCCTATATGGATTCTCTAGACAAACATCATTCACATCATGGCTCATTATAATAGATGAAGGTCCAGCCAATATTGGTTCTGCGACATAAGGCTCCCCATGTATAGTCCAATTTTCATAACAGGGTAAAAAACCTTTTGTCAATAGATGTTTACAAACATCATCTTCCTTTAAAAACTTTTGATTTTTGCACCTCACACAAGGACATCTAATTTTTCCCCCAGATATATTTTTATCAATTGAAAATGCAAAATTGATAAATCTTCTAACACCAGTAATGTATTCAGGACGAAGGCGACCATCCATAAGACGACGATACATCCACGATCGATCATCCATGTTAATCTAATTAACATGACAACACCAATAAGCATTTTTTTTTTTAAATAAGCATACTTCTTTAACTACTAGTACTTAAACAATCCTTTAAAATAAAATATGTACCACATGAATAAACTTTAATTATTTGTGCAGCTCAAACATATATGAAGCTAAAAAATGGATAACTGTTTTTCTTCTACGTTTTCTTATTGAGTTTTTAATTATATAGGTTGTTTAGTGTGACAATATGAGTGTGTGAGGAATTCCCACACACTTATATTGTCATTTATATTTTCTAACTAGTGACAAAAATATACTTTTTAGATTATGTTCGGTTAGTATTTTATACAGAATGAATGGATAAAAAAAAAATTTAGTTGAACAAATATTAAATAAATTTATCTTTATAATAGTTTTGGAGTTTATTTTCTTTTATTGGTTCTTCTACCTTTTGTTACCACCTGAAATAGTTTTTTTTATTTTATTTGGATCCTTTTATTTTTATTGGATCCATCAAACTTTTTATTTTTATTCGGATCTTTTTTTGCTCAACTAAATGGTAAATGAAATCATAAACATGCGAGGTAATACAAGATTAAAGAATTTTTTTTTATTTTCTTAAAAGATGAAAATGCAATATAAAAAAAAACATAATTTTTTTTGGGTTATAATAGTTACTCACATTTGTATCCTTGTCTCTTATCATATACATTATATCTATCTTTTATGTTGTAGTAAAATAATAATTAGATAATAATTATAATACTGGTGGATGAAAATATAAATACATTTGTTATATAAATTCTTTAAGCACAATCCAAATTAGTTAATTTCATGTACTAGTAGATTTGTTGTCTTCTTTCTTCTCTTAATACGTATGGAGCATAATATTATTGTTAAATAATTGACATGAGTAGACCGTAAGAGAAATGTTGTCTTCTCAATCTCAACGTCACAATATGTTTCAAGACTTGACAAATAGCACGACATTTAAATTTGCAATTAATTGATATATTATTCAGCCACCTCTAGGTTTCATTTTGGTCTCATAATTTCCATCCAAAATAAACTCAATATCAGATTTAATAAAAGAAAATCATTCAATTAGTTTTCTTATACAAACTATCAATATTGTCCCAATAAAAGACAAAGTTCCAACTACTTGACAAGATTACAATAGGCATGCCCAACAAAAAAATTATGCACGATATAATTAAGCAACCATGTAAAAATGGAGCAAAATAGACTTACCTAAGCCCCAAGAATCAATGGCACAAGGTTGAGGTTTTCTTATTGCAACCCAATCAGATTCAGCCAACTCTATTGGATTATATTGTGATCCAATAAGCCATTTATATTGTTGGAAAAATAAAAAAACATAAACAGTATGTTACACCCATCAAGTTATAACAATTGCTAGTCTTTAAAACAAATCCAAGTTAAATTGATTCCAAGAATGCGTCTGAAAGGGTGGAAAGACATGAAGGCAAATAAAATGCACAGAGGGATCGGATGCTTGCTTTGTGTAAAAAGCTTGAAATGATCCAAAAGACAAGGTCTTCCAGATATGTGCTAGCTAATTGGAATTTGTTGGAATTTAGTAAGAGAAAAAAGCAGACATCACAATCTCGTTTTTTTACCCTCTACAATTATTTCCATACAAGTTTGCTTGATTCATAGTTATATAAACGTACATAAAAAATAAAAAATAAAAAATAAAAAGAGGAAGGCAAAAACATTATGCACCAAGACTTGGTTTATTATTTACTACAATAGTAAAAAAAATGGTTTTTTTTTCAAGACTTGGTTTTTTTTTCCCCAAAAAAATCATTTGCCTTTGCTCTAGGAGTTTTTTTTCACAAGGCGTATTAATTATTAAAAAATTATTTAGAGATATATTTGTATTTTTTATTTTTTAAAATACAATAAATAATTTAATTACTCTCAAAATCAAAGATTTAGAACACTAACAAAAAAGGGGGTAATTGTCTTTTTTATTAATTCATGTATAGTAAATTGGTTTATCCTTGGAATCCAGTAATTTGAACCATAAGGTTCTCATTAGCATTTTTACTTATGTTTTATTTGTTTTAAATTTTATTCTTCAATTTTAATTTATCATGTGTAAGTTTTTTCTAATTTTTTCTAATTTTTAATTTTAATGTTTTATTTGTTTATGATACTGTGGTGAAGGATGTATATTAAAAATATTTTTTATATTAAAAATACATTAAAATAAATTTTTTATTTTTAATATTAATAGATCAAAATTATCAAGAAATATTAAAAAAATTATCAATCTAATACTTTTTCATACAAGTACAGTTTTAAAACATGCTCAAATCTTACTCTTTTATGATAATTTGTGAATTAATGATTCTTGGGAATTATCAAATGGGCAATCAACTGTTGAAGATACTCTACTTATGATGTAATCCAAAACTTTATTTATAAATTAAATAAATTAACCCACTAGAGTTATTTAAAAAAAATAAGTTTAAAATTATTTTAAAAAAGATCAGAATGAAGTTTTTCAATACTATTTAAATAAAATCTAAATAATATAGTTTTAAATTATAATAACCATGATTTGTTTGTTGTCTTTTATTGCTCGAAAAACTTATTGTTCATGCTTTATGATATTGCGGCAATAGCATGTTAACTAGGTTCTCCTTTTCTTTTTCTGGCTGTATTTATTTATTTATTTTGGGTGCTTTTATGCGCTCAATTAATTGCAGCCGAATTAGTAATATCATCGAATAATTAACACAGCTTTTCATAAAAAAATTTCTAAAATAATGTACAAATATCAGAGAAATATTGCAACGACTTAGTGACCAAACTTTGACTAGTTTTGTGATGGATGCCAAACTTTTTTTTTATTCTAAAGGTAATTATATATTTTTACTATATTTAAAAAAACATAAATTTTAATAAACAAAAAGCAATCCATTTCTTTAAAATGTCATAAAAAAATCTCACGAGGCCACATTTTTTAGCCTGTGACCCATCGCCCACACTAATTTTATGCAAAAACAGCTTAGAATCATATAATAAATGTTTATAAACTATTTTACACCTAAAAGATGCTCCAATACACTGAAGAAACCTAAAAATATTGAATTACATTAAAAAAAAAACAGAATCTTTTTAAAATCCTATCTATCATCTGTTGAAATGATTGAAGGGCTTTTTTTTTTCCAGGTTATATTGAACTGTTTGTGCACTCAGAATCACAAGAATGCATTTTCATAAATACAAGATTCGATGTTGACTAGTAAATAAAATCAAGATTCTATGAAAGAAAAACAGATCGTTTAGCACCTTGACAAATGTCACGCACATTCAAGAGCTTATTTCAGTAGCAAGTGACACAAAGCATCAGATGTGAGCACTAAAAAACAAAAACCTGACTTGGCTGCAACTGTGCTTGAACACTATTCTACAATAGATCACCAGGTAAATAAGAAGATACTTTATGTTGAAATGTCCTCTACTATCTAGAATACTTTGAACAGGAGAAAGCAAAATTTGTATACTTCAATGCTCTTCAGAAGAAGAAAACACAAAACATATATGTATTCATGTGTATATGTAAATACATATAGGTGCTTGTCTACATACATATGTTTGTTAGTCAATCAAAACCAAGCTTATGGATGCTCAAACTCCAGCTCTGCAATTTATAACGAGCATGCTAAACACAAAGATTTAATCATGGACTGCCTAACAGACAAACAATCTGATAAAAGAAATCAACTTGAAGTTAGTATTGAGCATATCAGCTACTTATACCTACAAGAATGACCCCTTGACCAATTTATCCCAAGCAATATAAGTGACCACACATTGAGTAAATTATATGCATTGAACACACCTTTCTCCCTGATTAGTACTTAAAAGTGCATTTTTATCAAGGTTTTATATCATCATTTTGCACTTGAAGTATCAATAACTCCTTAACTAAAGCATGTTTTATAATAATGTATCTAATAATATAAGATACCTTTAATTTATGGTAAATGTTCATCTTAAATGCAGGCCGATCACATAAATGAAAGAATTGATTGATGAGTTGAAGTACTTAAATTGAAAGGACAAAGAGATGGCCAAACTTAGAAAAGAGATGATTGGTGTAGTCCAAACTTGAACACTGTTCGGTAATCGGGTGATATCTGGAGCTGCAGATCTTGGATTTAGGTTCATTTTATATGGATGGAAAGATAAGACATAGGCCTACAACTTTCATGTGAAGCCCAAGATTTAAAAAGGCCGTTTTCAAGTCCAAATTGCAGCAACAACAAAGAAGTCCGAATCTGTCCTGCAGCCCAGACACTGTTCAGTGTTCAGCCCATATCTTGAGTTCTAGAACTCCAAATGATCTCAAATTTTTACCCTGGAAAGATGAGACAATTCTCTAGAACTTTCATGAAGTTTGTTCAAATTATGACGTCATCAATGACGTTTTTGGCAGACAAGAAGATAAGGATTGTCACCAAGTCAAGATGTGGCCACCCACTCATCAATTAGTCAACAAATCAATAGTTCTGAATTTTGGCCTATAAAAGGAGGCATTTGCCATGTATTTAGGCATCTTGGTGTTGAGATCAAGATCATGCTCTTGCTCTTTCTTTATATTTTGTAATGCTTAAGTTTTGCTTATATTAATTTCTTGCTTATGCTTTTCATTTCCTTTCCTTGTTTATTTATGTTTCTTTCTTTCATTATGTGTTGCTAAGTTAATTATGTCAAGGTGAAAAGGGTACACTAATGGTGTAAGAATAAGTATAATATAAATTTAACATGGACCTTAATGTTGGATACTAACATGCTTTATATTTGTTATCTTGTTCACTTTTAATACTTTGCTTGTTAAATGGTTAATCTAGATTTATGTTGTATAACACTTGGTACAACAAATACTTGGCACTTTCATAGCCCATACTGTATGGTATAACCGACACCTGAGCTATGAAAGGAACTTGATTTGTTGTTAACATAAGTTATAATCATGAATGCCTGACAACATTTACAAGTATTAGCATTATTCGAATAAGATAACTAATGTAATCATGTTAACAATTTATAATCCGATTGGAACCTCCTTTGTGTGTGGTTTCCAATTGAATAATAAGAGTTTATACTATACTTGTTTGAAATACCATTAGTGGATCCTCTAACCTTGACATGTGTTGTTATCATTGTTGAATCTTTACGTTAATCTTCCATCTCAAAGTTCTCATCAACTTCTTCTTTATTATTATTATTATTATTATTATTATTATTATTATTATTATTATTATTACTATTATTGTTGTTGTTATTGTCGTTGTTAACTATAATTTATACAATTAACCTCTCTGTGGTTCGACCCCGGTCTTGCCGGGTTATTTATTACTTCGACACTCCTGCACTTGGGAGAAGACATCAATCTTTTGGTCGTGTCACTCCTTCATTCTTTTCTCTCTGTCATATTCAAATTTATCTCGAATTTGGCCAACCTTTTCCCATGTATCACCTTGCCTGTTTCTCCCAAAATCCTGGTCCTGCATTCAAAACCCAGTCATATACATGTTATAACAACATATTTATTTACAGTAAAAAAGGAAGGCATATATGTGATGGGTCATCGCAATTTCATGTTTACTCCAAGAAAGGCTAGGTGTCTTTCTACCCAGATAAAGATGTGTTGATTGTCACAATTGGAGATCAAACACAAGTATTACAAAAATTGCTTAAAAAAAGCAGAATAATCACCCTAGGCTTTTTGTTCAGTACTACATCAATTTGTTTATCCTAAAACAATTCATAGTATATGATATCAAAAGAATCTATGCCCTCTTTACAACTGTGATAGTAATGATAAGGTATGTGTGGAAATTAAACTCAACATCATGAACATAAACATAAACAACCTCTAATCAAAAATTAATTCCTATACCTTAACTTATCATTATGTTCCCTTTATATCCAGTGACAGCTATTTTAGGTTATAGATTAAAAAATTTACGAACATCAAAAAATTTATTAACCGTAACCCTAAAAATTAAATTGGGGGTTTTGATAAATTTTCAAATACACATGCATAATTAGGTTATAGATCATGGTAAAAATATTTCATAAGCCCCTATATTATCGAATTAATAGCCTAAAACAATTATTCAAAGTATTGAAAAAAAAAATTACATGTGTTCTTGAGTTATGACACGATCAAAGAGTTGATGCCTTATCCCAAGTGCAGGAGTGTCACAGTAATAAATAACCCGGCAAGACCGGGGTCGAACCACAAAGAGGTTAATTGTATAAATTATAATTAATAAAACAACAACAACAACAACAACAACAATAACAACAACAACAATAATAGTAACAATAATAGTAATAGTAATAATAATAATACTCAGTACGTGGCGTTGTTATACCTGAGAATGATCTCAAAGATCGGGTCACAGGTTTCCAGCCTATATACTGAGTTTATGAAAAGATCAAAGAGATATATTGTATAATATAAATAAATTTCTGATGCGAATGAACAAGGCAAGACCAACAATGTTAGGATCCTTGATCAAACACAGAGCATACTTAAAGTACATAATAATAATAATAATAATAATAATAATAATATTAGTAGTAGTAGTAGTAGTACTAACAATAATAAAGAAGAAGAGGAAGAAATTAATGAGAACTTTGAGATGGAAGATTAATGTAAAGATCAAACAATGATAAAAATAAATGTCAAGGTTAGAGGGTTCACTAATAGTATTAGAGATAAGTAAAGTATAAACTCTCTATAAATTATCAACATAATCATATTAGTCATCTTATTTACGTAACACCATACTTATAAATTTTATCAAGCATTCATGATGCTAACTTATGTTGACAACAAATCAAGTTCCTCTCATAATAACGATGTCGGCCGAAAACTATGAAGGATCAAGTATTTGATATACCAAGTGTTATACAACACAAATCTAGATTAACCATTTAACAAGCAAGGTATTAAGGATTAATAAGATAAAAATGATAAGACATGTTAATAGCAAACTTGTTTAGGATTTAAGCATTGAAGTCCATGTTGAGTTCATATTATACTTATTCTAACACCATTAGTGAAACCTTGTCACCTTGACATAATTAACTTAGCTAGACATTATAAAGAAGAAAAACATAAATAAACAATATAAGAACATAAACATGATATAAGTTAACTAAGTATAGTAAAGGAAATGAAAAGCATGAACAAGAGATTAATGAAAATAAAACTTAAGCATTACAACAATAAAGAAAGAGCAAGAACATGATCTTGATCTTAGAACCAAGCTTCTTAAATGAATGGCAAATGCCTCCTTTTATAGGCTAAAATTCAGAACTATTCATTTGGTAATTGATTATTGATGTAGTGGCCAACTATTGATTTAGTGGACTTGGTGGACAGCAGCACTCAAGCACTTTAGCTGGATGAAATGACATTGCTCCATTCAGAATTTGGCAAAGTGTTCCTAATGAAAGTTGTTGGAAATCATCTTATCTTGTCACCCATAAAATTTCAGAGCATTTGGATCACTAGAGCTCGAGATATGGCTAAAATACTGAGTAGTGCTGTTGGTGGACGTGGTGGATAGATCTCAAGCTCTTGTCTGGATGAAATGTCATTGTTACCATCCGAATTTGAGAAAATCTTCTTCATGAAAGTTGTTGGAAATTGTCTTTTCCTTCCATCCACCAAATTTCACGTCATTTGGCCTTCTAGAACTCCAGATATGGGTAAAAGTCTAAGCAGTGTTTGGGCTGGATTACAGGACAGATTCTGACTTCTCTTTTGTGGCCAAACTTTGAATTTGAAAACGGCAGATTTGGGTCTTACACTATTCATGAACATTGTAGGCCTATTTCTTAGCTTTCCATCCATATAAATTAAGCTGAAATCCAAGATCTACAGCTCCAGATATGACCCAATAACTGAATAGTGTTCCAATTTGAATTGAATCGGTATCTCCTTTCTAATCTTAGTCGTTTCTTTGTCCTTTCACTCTCAATAGTTAATCACATCAATCAATCCTTTGAATTGTGAGATATGCCTGCATTTAAAATGAACATTTACCATAAATTAAAGCTATCTTATATTATCAGATCTATTATTATAAAACATGCTCTAGTTAAGGAGTTATTGATACTTCAAGTGCAAAATGATAATATAAAACCTTGATAAAAATGCACTTTTAAGTACTAATCACACCCCCCAACTAACTTATTACTAGTCCCTAGTAATCAAAGCATTAAAATAGAAAAACAATTTGTAAGTTCCACAAAGCAAGGCATTCATCATTTAACTTCCATTAATCTATCCAAGTAAACAAACTCTCATTAAATTTATATATCTGCTCAATACCTTTTAAACAAAATATTAGTAAACCTTCCTTTTTATGTGCTCAATATATGAAAACATAGATGATGGGGCTTTTATTGGAAGAAAACAAGATTTTTGTTCTAATGTTTCAGGTTAACTTCCTTGGGTTGGGATTATTATCTTCTTCTTTTTTTTTTCTTTTTTTTATATTTATACACTTAAAACAGAATGCTGCTTTAACCCATGTAACGAGCTTTCGGCTAATGACTCCCAGACCAGTTGGTCTTAGGGCATTAGGTGTTGAGACACCCCTTCGAGCTTAATAACTCGGGTTGCAGATACTGATACGTAGATAGTGCAATGTTTGATTCCCTTAAGCTTTTCTCATAAATTAAAGCTATCTTATATTATCAGATCTATTATTATAAAACATGCTCTAGTTAAGGAGTTATTGATACTTCAAGTGCAAAATGATAATATAAAATCTTGATAAAAATGCACTTTTAAGTACTAATCAAGTTACAGGTGACCAAGATTGTTCTACAGGACAGAAAGAAACTTGGATTGGGAAAGTTAGGTGAAAAAATTTTAGTGCAAGTTAAATTGCAACAAACAAAAACAAAAACCCTTAATTACTTGAACTATTGAAGAAAACCGTTAAACACCCAACTCGTTTACAAGGAGATACCTTAAATCAGCATGTTCGATGGTGATAATGATGGGTGTGGTTCGATTTTGTTCGGATAAAGAAAAGAAATTATGGGTGCTGAAGACGCGAAGAAGATGAAATGTTTGGGATAAAGGAAAATCACATTGATGAAGAGAGGGTGATTTTTCTACAGCTATGGATCGAGGTTGTTAGGGACGAAGGAGACTGGAAGAGTGGAAGATCATTAATTTTGGTTTTGTTCATTTCATCATCTCTGTTTGGCTTTCGGTGTGGGGGGAGATCGAGCACTGGTGTATATTTACCAAAGCCAGCAAACACTCAACGGTTGAGATTTAATCCTTGTAAATGTAATCAACGGAGTTCGTAATTTTAGTTTTATATTAAAATTTAAATAACTATTTTTTAATTAGCAACGGAAAATCCGTTGCTAAATTCAATGTAAATTTTGCAACGGATTATCCGTTGCTAAAATCCATTGCTGATATTAAAAAAATAATATATATGCAATCTGTTGCAAATCCGTTACTGAATTTAGTAATGGAATTATCCGTTGCTAAATTCAGATGCTAATACCCCATTTTTTTAGTAGTGCGTGTACCTCTTTGATTGCTCGACTTTATAAGAAACTGTTGAAACTGGAAAAACACTGTTCGATTTCATCTTTTCCATGAAATCATTAATCCTGTAAAGTCCGTCAAACCCCAAAGGTGAAATTATTACTATTCTGCTCACCTCTGAAGCTAAAGAAGACATCATGCATCCATTGACTATAAGATGAAGAATTAGCTAAAGAATCAATATATGAAGAAGCTGCTTCTTTGCTTGCTATAATAAGATAGCCAGTAAGTGATTGTCATGATGGAGTATATGAAAAAGCTGCTTTTTTGACTGCAACAAAACGATGGCCAGAATTTACCATACGGACACCACAATTCTCCACCTTTACTCCTTGATTATAAGAATGAAACGACAACTCGAGTTCGCTATAGGATTCATTCTCCCGTTCCTTAAGCTCTTTCAGATAATCAAAAGATAAATAGAATAACCACAGATGATCCGACAGAGCTTGCATAGAGTTACAACCTATATACATGGGCGAGGGATAATACTCTTTTCCATCGACTTTGAAATGACAAAAGAGAGGACTTTTACCATATGTACTGAATGCAGCACATGCAGCAAACCCCATCCACCCATAATCATCACCATCCAGATAATTAGAAGGCATCTGCACCCTAATTGAAGATTCCATACTTTGATGAGTAAACCAGCCTGGGATTTCATTTCCAGGAACAGCAAGACCAAATCCAGGTCTTGGAGGGGAGCCCTGTATCATAAAACAAAAATGTTTCAGAGAGAGAGAGAGAGAGAAAGAGAGAGAGAGAGAGAGAGAGAGAGAGTACCTGGAGGTATCTTTCAAGCATGTTCAGACCCATGTTGTTTTGGCCATTATGCTTGTACAGTTCCCAACAGTTAAGACATTTGAACTCTGATCTTTTCTGACTGCTTAGCTTTATTGGATCTGGAATTTCTTTTAGTCTTAAACAGCCATCCAATTTTACTTTTTGAACTTTCAAGGGAACCTCAGGCAATGATTCAAGCATCACGCAATCCTTCAAGGCAAGCTTTTCAAGCCTAGAAAGCTGTCTTATGGTTTTAGGCAGGCTAACAAAGTTATTTCTACTCAGATTTAGACTCTTCAATGATGATAAGCAGCCAATATCTTCAGGAACAGCTCCTTCTCCTAGATTACAAGCGCGTAGATCCAGTTCTTCTAAAGAACACAGACCAGACAAAGAAGGCAATACTTGATCCGTGAGATTCACAGCTATTCTTTTGCATCCATTAAAAGACAATACTCTAAGATTCTTCAAAAGAAAAAAAGACGCTGGCGGCTGTTTTATTGAAGTTCCACTTGCATCAAACTCCTCCAAACTTTCTACTTCCCCCAAATTCTCTGGTATGTTCTTAAGTTCAGAGCAGTCAGACACATCAAGTCTTTTGAGGGATTTCAAACCACTTATGGTACTGCGAATACTTTCAAGGTTCTTACAACTGTTCATGCTCAATAGAACTAAACCAGCCAAACAATGAAATGATGAGGATAGTTCTGCAATAGCAGTCCCATCTAGACGAAGCTCCCTCAAGCAGTTCATGTTTCCTACTATATCAGGAAACTTATCAAGTTTCGAGCAGCCACTGAGAGTGCAAACTTCTAATGATTCCATTTCAATGTTGCTTGGGAGAATCCTAAGACTATAGCAGTTCACAAGATTCACAAATTGAAGCTTCTTGTGACGTCCAAATGATGGATGGACCTCAGATAAACTTGCACAACCTTCAAGAATCAGACTCTCGAGATTTGGAATTCCAGTAAAATCTGGAGTATTGGTCAGGTACAATGAGTTGCTGAGATTGATGATTTTTAGATTAACTGAAATCTGCAATCAAGACAGGAGAGAGAGAACAAACATTAAATGGTGGTACCATATATGATTTAGTTTTAAATGGTAATATTTGACAAAATATGATAATTTCTTTGAATATTGATTATTGATAATTTCTTGTTTCAAAAAAAAGACGGAGATAATAAAAATAAAGAAAATAAGATATAAAAAGAAACAAAAACAAGATTGTGTTCTGTAGTGGTTTACTATACATAATAATTAAATGGTGGTAGTGTGCATTTATTATGTTTTAGTTTTAAATAATATTTGACAAAATATAATAATTTAGTACTTTGAAAATATATACTTTTGGATAGATTCTAGTTATTGTTTTAATTAAAAAAAAAAAAGATAATGAAGACAAAAGAAAAACAAGAAAGAAAAGGAAATGCAAAATGATTTATGTTTAGTAATGATATATAAAATTAAATTATTGTCTTTGTATCATGTTTAGTTATGATAAACAAGAAACAAAAAAATATATATAAAAAATCTATTTCGTGTTTAATATCTATTATTATACAATTTGTATATTTAAAAAACTATTTAGATTATTTTTTACTTAATTTATATAAAGAATTAAAATTAATAATATTATAATAACTCTAGTTATAAAACCCGAATTGACTCGGTAGGTCGACTCAATCCCACCTGTCCCTGAGCCTAAACTAGTCCAGGTTTAAAAAAAATAAAAGAAAGTTTGATCGGACCTAACCTAGTAAAAAACCCATATAAATTAAGGGTAAAAAACCTATTGATTTTTTTTTGAAATGTTTTTGGTCAAAATGAGGTTGTTTGGTTCCATTTTTATGAAAGATTTTGGGTCAACCCGAGTTGACAGTCCTAACTCGTAACTCAAGAATTGCCCCGGGTCGACTCTCTAGTAGGGTTTTAAAATTATGATAATAATTATTTTTATCTATATATTGACTTGTGTCAACCCAGATTAACCCTCCTGACTCGTGACCTGAGATTTGCTTTGGGTCGACCCTTGGATCAGGTTTTAAAACTACAATAATAATCACTTTTATCCTTACATTAACTTAGGTCAATGATCAACTCAACTCGTGACTCATGACTTGTCCCAGATTGACCCTTTAGTCGGGTTTCAAAACTATAATAAAACTTTTATTCTTACGTTGATTCTGGTCAACCCAAGTTGATCTTTTCCATGACCTGGGTCTTATCTCGAATCAACCTTCAAATTAAATTTTAAAACTATAATAATTATCATTTTTATTCTTACATGTTTTAGTTGGAAAATTTTTAAAAAATAGCTTTTTATAAGGATCTTTTAGTAATAAAGATAATAAATATTATCTTGGGAAATATATCCCTTCTATATCTCTTGTTTTGAAATTTTAGAAATTCAATCCAAAATTATCTTAAAAATAAATTTATTTTTATTTTTATATCTTTATCTTTTTAACCAATCCAGAACATGTAATTCCCTTTCTAGTCTATTTTGTTATAAGAAGAAGGAAATCTCGAAAATTTTGCCCCAATCCTAGAACATGTATCAAATAGTTACGATATTCAATTGACAAGCAAGCAGCCATTGATAGGTAATTTCAAGTTTCTTTGTTTTCTTTCTCCCTGTTGTAATTTAAATCTCATGTTTGACTGACTATCTATTATACCTTTTATTTCTTTTACAACATAATAACCCATTGGAGTCATTTTTTATTTTTATTTTTTACTTTAAATTAATTTTTCTAGTATTTAATTTTAAATAGTTTTGATATATTTATATTAAAAATAAATTTTAAAAATAAAAAATATTATTTTAATATATTTTTAAATAAAAAATATTTTAAAAAACATTCACGTTTGTCTATTATATGTTTTATTCTTCTCTCTAAATTGAAATCTTACATGAGAGCCGAGAGTACTGTAAGGGAATCCTATCACAATTTGTCATGTATCGGTTCTTTGTCCTATTTCTTTATTGCTGTAACTATACTGTAGCTTCATGTTCTCTTTTGTTTCACCATTCTCTTTGATGCCTTCTGTGGTTTATTATGGCTTATGAAAAGATACAAACAAATTTACAGAGCTTGCGGGTCTTACCTTACATCCGCACCATAATTGCTCAATACTGCTGCAAGACATGTAGAGTTCAACAAGCTCATCCGGACGGAAACAAGCTGGCAATGACTTTGAAGGGTAAGCATACCATTCAAGGAATCGTAGCTCATTCGAGAGATACTCAGGTCCTTCAGAAATATCCACGTTGTGAATTTTGAGCAATCTTAGCTTGGTCATTTTTGAGAAGGCTGTCATGTTCCATTGTGCCTCTTTTGCTTTGGGCAAGTCCAAGAATATACTTTCTATTTTTCCCTGTCGACCAAGAGGAAGGATAGGTAAGAAGAAGCTATGACAGAGCAGAGATGGAGCATGAAATCTTATGGATAATGAATGTTCTGTATATATCAGCTACTACTCACTGTGCTGTCCTTCAGTGCATCGCAGACATCCTTGTACGTGCACAATCTACTGCGTCCTCCAGGCTCTTCAGGGGATTCAGAACGAACAATTTCCTCACCCATTTTCTGTAATAGATTATGCATCCATATCTCATCTCTTGAGACGCTTATAAGGGATTTCTCAATAAGAGCCTGCATCCCAATATCTGCATGGAGCCCACAACTGTCAAGTAGCCTTGTTATACGATCCTTTTTCATCCCCTTCAAGAAGCAAGCGATATCTAAAAATATTTTCTTCTCTAATTCATGGAGGCCATCAAAACTAATCCGAAGAACATCAATAATCTTCCTGTAAGGAATGTCATTCATTCTATTAATTGCACTTTTCCATTCACGCAGACCTCTTTTATGCAAGAACGAACCTATGACTTCAAGAGCTAGTGGAAGGCCATTAGCATAACCCACAACTTGCTTGGATAGTTCCGATAAATCTTCGGCAGGCTGGTCTCTTTTGAAAGCTTTCCAGCTAAATAAGATAAGAGCATCTTTATCATTTAATTTCTCAGCCTCGTATATTCTAGTAACACCATGGCTATCCAGCACATGTTTATTTCTGCTCGTTATGATAATCCGGCTCCCTGCACCAAACGATCCATGCTCTGCAGCCAACATCTGTAATTGTTCTTCATCATCTACATCATCAAGAATAAGAAGAACCTTTTTAAGCCGCAGCCTGCGCTTTATCAAATCAATCCTTCTTGAAGAATCCCGTGCAGTGGGAAGCTCCATTGAGATTTCCGAAAGAAGTTGTTCCTGTAAACGACAGAGTCCATCTTTCTCTGCAAAAACTTCTCTCACATTTGCTAAGAAGCAGCTGCCATCGAATTGCCAGCGAATCCTATCATACATGACTCTTGCAACAGTTGTCTTTCCCATGCCACCCATTCCACATATCCCTATAAAGAGAGTATCATTTGCTTGTTCGTCTATATATTCATTCAATACCTTCAGACGAGAATCTATTCCAACTAGATTTTTGCTAATTGTTGGCAAAGTGAAGCTTAGTTTGCACTGTATATATTCAACTATCTTTTTAATTGACTGTGACTCGTCCCTGCGTAAAAGGGGTAAGAACATTAAGCATGCAGTGCGCGAAAACATGAAATATTGTTACTTGAAATATAGAATAGCATGCATGTAAGAACACAAAAAGCCACTAAGTATGGTTTTGACAGGCAAAAAACCAATCACTATCAATTTTTGTTGGCCACTAAGTTATCCTCTAATTGTTTTCCAAGAAAAAGCTCGATCACTTCTTAAATTGCCATGTCAATTTATCAATTTATCTTGCAATGATTAGCTTTTATAGAACTTTTTAGATTTTAAATTGTTAAGAGTTCTTTTTCGAAAAGATTATTCGACATAACATTTCTTTTGTGTATTGTCATTTGTCAAGCTCGCCATGAAAACTCAATCACTTGCCTTCAATATTAGTTTTTTGATATTATGTTTTTCTTTTTTTTAACAAACAATTAATTTGCTAGTAAACATTCGAAGAAAAGGATAAAAAGATATTCTACATCAAATAAAGAAATGATCAATTACTAATAAATATCACCCACCACAAGGATATTAAGTCTTTTAGGAAGTGCATAAACTCAATAATAAAATCTACAAGGATATCGAACTAAGACATGGGAGACAGTAATAACTCCTTCCAAAATAAATATAAACAGGCTTAGTTTACCTGTTCCGTACATCCCAGCCAGATAGATTGGCCACTGTGGAGAGACAATCACTCCAGCATTTTACCTTGTCCAGATTTCCCGAGTGCTTTTCCTTATGCTCAATGAAAGCCTTCTTATAATTCCCTTTCTGATCGGCTACCTCTGATGGATCCACATCATAAAAAACTGGTAGAACAGTGTGCCCCATCTCTTTCATGCACTGAACAATCTTGACAAGCTCTTCTAAGCACCATTGTGACGAAGCATAATCTCTTGAAAACACAACGATTGAAAATCTTGAATCTTCGATGGCCTGCCAGAGAGCAGGTTCGATGGTCTTTCCTCTCTCCAGCTCCCTATCATCCATGTATACATCGATGCCTCTTTGTACCAAATTTGAATTTAGATGGCTAGTAAAGTTATTCCGTGTGTCTTTGCCTCTAAAACTAAGGAAGACATCATACATCCATTGGGGAGGAGAATAAGAAGATGAGGTTGCTTTCTGTATGCTGGATGAGGCCATGGGAATCCCAGTAGCAATAATTTAATACTGATTGATTCCTTCTAGTTTTAGCTCTTAACCAGCCAGGGATGGTTCAGCAACTGGTTAACTTCCATGCCATTTTATATATAGCGCAAGTGGAATATAACGCGCATTGGACAACTGGCAGCCTGGCACCTTCCTAGCGAAAGCCAGGGCAGTGCCTCCGAAGTCAGAAATGAAACATCCAAGAATTTTCACCTGCTATGGTTTCTTCAGCCACTTCGTGATTTTTAATGAATTTTCAAGTCAAGCATTAATGTTTAAAATAAATCTTCTTGGGATTTCTTCCCTCCCTCTCCGACCCCAATATGGTAAATGCCCTGTGATTCAATGGATATAATTGTGTTTAATAATAACATATAAGATAAAAGACTGTAAGTATTTTGTACCTCGATCTTCACCATCTCCTTAGCTATCGCGGTGCTATTTGTGGTCATGATCGGGGACGGAACTAGGGGAGGCAAGCAGGGCTAAACATTTTAAAATTTTTATTATTTAGTATTTAAATATGAAATATATAATATTTTTTATTTTAAATAAATAAATTTTTTAATGATATAACTTATTATATTAATTTTGACCTCCCCTGTCGAGTACTGCCAGCTCCGCCCCTCGTCATGATGTAAGTGCTCTCTTCCCTCTCTACCCAATTATATAAATGCATAAATCCATGTTTCATGCAAGAACAAGGACGGACAGGCGATTAGATTTTTGGACCGTTGGACATGGTGCTCACGAAAAGGCAATTTTTTTACGTTATACTATATACAATAATATAAATTATATTTTAAAATTTTATTTAATAGCTTAACTTTTTAGTTAAATTAATTTTTGGGTATGATATCAGAATCTTAATTACCAAGTGGTCACGAGTTCGAATCTCATAATTTTTTTTTTATTTGATAAAAAATTAAGTATAAGGTAATGTGGATTTATGTAAATTTCAAGTCCAAAGGGCTTTTACTTAAAGAGGTGTGTTAGAGAATATTATAAATTATATCTTAAGACTTTACCAAACAGTTTAAGTTTTTAGGTTGAATTGAAGCTATTGGATTGAAATAGTTCATTGACATGATATCAGAGCCCTGATGACCAATCGGTTACGAGTTTGAATCTCACTATCCTTATTTATTTGATAAAAATTAAGTATAAGATAGTGTGAGCCTGTACAAGTTTCAAGCCTAAAAGGTTTGAGGGGATGTGTTAGAGAAAAATATAAATCATATTTTGAGACCTCACCTAAAAATTTAAGTTATTAAATTGATATGATTCTTTGACACATTCTCAAACCTCTACCTCAAATTAGTTTTGGAATCATTGCTATAGATTTTATATATAGATCACTTGTTATTCTAACCATCAAGTGGTCCATGTATATTTTGTTAAAAAAAAACTAATTCTAAATAAATATTTCAAAAATTCAACAATACTTTATAGTTAATTGGTCCATGTATATTTCTCTATTATAATCTATAAGCAAAATAAATAAAATAGTAATGTATGATTGATTGATTCTTGCCAACACATGCCAAGTCTACTTGAAAATTTCCAAACGAGAATTGGATTTTTTTCTTATAGTTATTTTACGATTCTAATTTCTTACAAAACAGGTAGGAGAAAAGTAATATTTTTACATTTATTACCATCACTCTAAACATAAAAAAGAAAAATAAACAAGCATTAATATATATATATATATATATATATTTATAGGTATTTTTTAAAATTTATGGGCATTTACAGCACTACTCATCTTAATGTGTAGCAAAACCTAATGTAAATTGGTTAATTTAATGTACTTTCATTGAAATGAACATAATATTTATACCTCATTTATTTTTATATTTCAAAATCGCTTTTAAAAAATTTTAAAAATTTTTATTTTTTATTTTAAATTAATATTTTTTTTTTTTTTTAGATCATTTTGATATGTTCATGTTAAAAATAATTTTTTAAAAAATAAAAAATATTATTTTAATATATTTCTAAATAAAAAAAAAACTTTAAAAAATAACTATAACTATACTTCCAAACATCCTTTTCTTAAACTAAAGTTTTCCATTTGTGGACACATAATGCATGCAGTTATGGACAGAAGATTCTCCTTAGGTAGGATTGGCACATATATGCCCTAATTAATTATCCTTTAAACTAAAACTAGATATGGATTGAGCGGGCAATTGATCTTTAAATTTTCATACTAAGATATCCAGAGCAAATTAACAATATTTAAATAGTATGGGAGAAATCATTGTTTCTCCCACACCTAAATCACCGTGGGTTACAATAGTAATCCACAGTGCTTCCCTCTCTCTTTTTTTTTCCTAAAATTAACTTTTTTTCGAACTTTCCTTTTTTTTTTCATTTAATTTTTTAAAAAAAAATTGATTGCTACAGTGTTTCTCCACATGGTTTTTTTGCTTTTTTATGATTTTCTTTGAAATTATCTTTTTTATTTTATTTTTTAATGTTGAGCTGTTTAAAAATTACAGTTACAATATATGAGAAAATCACTGTAACTTTCCTCACAAATTACTATGGGTTGCTACACTGTTTTTTCTCATATGGTTTTTTTTCTGTTTTGTTATGTTTTTTCCTAAAATTGTCTTTGTCAATTTTATTTTTTAAATATTAAGCTGGTTAAGAATTGCAATTACAAGTAAATACAAGTTTTTGCTCACAAAACACTATAGATTGATACAGTTTTTCCTCACATGGTTTTTTTCCAGTTTCTTTTGTTTTTTCTTTTTTGTAATTTTTTTTTTCAAAATTATCTTCGTCAATTTTTTTTTTTTAATATTGAGTTGGTTAGAATTTAACTTTGTAATAAAACTTAATCATATGGGGAAAGCACTGTAGCTTTCCTTACAAAACATTGTTGAAAATTACAATTACAAGTCATTACAAATAAGGTTAAATCATGTGGGGAAGCACTGTAGCTTTCATCACAAAACACTATGAATTGTTACAGTGTTTCCAACATGATTTTTCCCTTTTTTGTGTGTTTTTTTTCAATATTTTTTTTCCTAAAATTGTCTCTGTCGATTTGATTTTTTTTAATATCGAGCTGATTAAGAATTTAGTTTTATAATTTTTTTTCTTTAAAATACTATGAATTATTGCAGTGTTTTCCCATATGATTTTTTTAATTTTTTCTGAAATTATCTTTGTCCATTTTTTTTAATATTAGGTTGGTTAAGAATTATAATTACAATAAAGGTAAATCATAAGGGGAAAGCGATGTAGTTTTTCTCACAAAACACTATGGATTGCTACAATGTTTCTCTAAATAGTTTTTAAATTGATTTTATTTTATTGGGGAAAGCGCTCTAGTTTTCCTCACAAAACATTGTCAATTGCTACAATGTTTTTCCTCATGAGTTTTTTTCCTTCCAAAATTATCTTTGTTGGTTTTTTTTTAATATTAAGTTGGTAGAGAATTTAGCTTTGTAATTTTTTTTCTTTTTATTAACAGAAAAGCTAAATCATATGGCGAAAGCACTGTATCTTTCCTCCCAAAACACTATGGATTGCTACAAATCATTTTGTTCAGTCTCTAAGTTTTGATCACCAACACAACTTTTTTTTCCGTCATAAAATATTAGCTCCATCATACCTTTAGTTTCTATTACATATCTAGCGCTGGTTCACAATTATAACACTATTAAATAAATTTATTTTATAAACCCACGGCAGCGCGTGGGCATGCATCTCGTGACTAATAAATGGAAAACTGATTGGGGAAAGCTTACATAATGGATATTTTTAGACAATAGGTATAAGCAAGCAACAAAGCAAAAGTTGGACTTTATAATAACCATCAACATCTAGCGTGCCTGATGTAGAAACTTTATGTAAATTATTTTATCGGACGGAAACTAAAGAAACAATAAAAAAAGCACATAATTTTTTATGTGAAAAAGAGGCTGCTTTGAACTCTAAATTTGTTGATTTATTATCTTTAAAATAATAATATTGAAATTTGTTTTTTTAAAAGGTTTATCAAAACTTTAAATAGACTATAAACACTACCTTAACTAGAAAATAAAAACAAAACTTGAAATTACAAAGGAAAGAATAAAATATGAAAGAAGTAGGAAATCTAAAAATAACAAGGGAAATCAAAGAAATTATCAAAACCAGGGTCTTGGGAGGAGATTTTTAAAATGTAAAGATTCGACGGTCGGAGTAATGATTCTATATGGCTTTGAGGAAAACAATTTTTGAAAACTCACAACAAGATTTCATAGTTTTACAGACGGAAATATTCCGTCGGTGTGTGATTAGAAGTTTGTCGATGATTTATTTACCGACGTCTTCACCGACGGATTATGTTCGTCGGCTTTCCCTTCGTCAATGATTCCCCATTCTGTCACTATATCGGTCGGAAAAACAAAAAAATCATTTGTCGATGGTTTTACAGACGAAATTTACGCGCCAAAAAAAAGATTCCTGCTTGAAATATACCGACAGATTTTTATTCCATCGGTGATATCGTGATTTACCAACGGCTACTTACCGTCGGTAAAGCTATTGGTGAGTGTATGAAATACCAACTGAATATATTCGTCTGTAAATTCGTCGATAAGTGTGGCAGCTACTGTCAAATGTCAACGGATTAAGTCTGTCGGTAAGACTGTCGGTAAGTGTTTAAAATACCGACCGAATATATCCGTCTGTAAATGTGTCAGTGAATGCTACTGTCAGATGCCGACGAATTCATTCTGTCGGTAAAACCCTTGGTAATAGTTTTTTCTAAATTTTTTTTAAAAAAATTATTTAGAATATATAATATAAACTATATAAATTAATGGTAATAAACACCAATTATGCAAATAAAATTTATATTAAACATGAAAAAAATCAGTTAAATAATATTCATCACAAACTGAATATGTTTCAAAAAAAATATTAAATGAAGTTTTAAAGGTAAATAATGTTTATTACAAATTAATATAAAAGTGGAGCTGGAGGAGAAGGAGATCCTGAAGGAGGAGGCTGGTGGTTATATGGCCAAAAAGAATTAGGCGCACATGTTCCACTATGTGTTGCCATGTTCATGACCATTTCACGAAGCTGTTCATAAGTCGCTTTTTGTTATTCATACTCTACTTTTTGTTGTGCTTGAGAGGCTTTGATTTGTTCAGACTCTGCTCTTTGTTGTGCATGAGACGCTTTGAGTTGTGCGTACTCCGCTGATAGGTGGTCGTATTTGTCGGTGAGTTGAGCCATGTGTTGCTGCAAGGCCACGAACTCCTTAGATTGGGAGTTCGATATTGATTGGGAGCTCCCAATAGTTGAAACACTACGGGTTGACCGCAAGTTGTCTGCCGTGGTGTTGGAGAGCCCGTAAACCAAATTTTTATCGGTTCCACCTAACGATCCAATCTCCATTCACAAATTCGGATCGAATTCCGGATGGGTCAAAATATCATCCCTGTATCTCTCCCTCAACCAATTATTATAGATCTCCTGAAAATAAAAAAAGTAATCATCATATTCATTCAGTAAACATAATAACTTACAAAATAAAATGGTTGAACAAACATACCATGAAATGTTGAGCTCGGTTATCAACGAATTGTTGCGTCCCCTTTTGATGGTCTTAACTCCACACGTGCGTCTCCACAAACAGCTCCATCGGGCTCGGCTCACGTCCAAGAGACACAGCCTATAATGAAAAAAGATATATTAACAACAACTTAATTTAACAATATATTTAATTTAAATTAATCTTAATATCTGTTTCACATGTGCAGCAAACGGAACAGAGCCACCAGTGTGTGTTGTCATCAAGTCATGAATTAGCCGATTCCGGTTGCTAGCACTGGACTGTGAGCGTCGTGTGAACCGCTCAGACGTCATGTGCTCAAGATAGTGTGGCCATATATCTTTCGGGATGTATATTGGTTTGAAATCCCTCCAAACCACAACATCGTTCTAGCCTTGAAAACCCTATACCTCGCGGTTTTGTTTGCCCTTTTTTGTGCTTCATATCAAAAATCACGCAACAAAAAATTACATTTTGAAACATAAATTTTTGTCTAAAAAAAATATTGTATTGTTTTCAATCTTACCTAGTTGCCGCGTGATTTTCCTACACCCTCCTCACAACAGTGTTATGCTTACTGTTCCAGCAGAATTTGTGCTGTGTATAAATAAACAAGTTTAAATAAAAATAATAATTTATTTACAATAATATTAATAATTTATTAGACATAAGCTGAAAATTATAAATTAAAACCAACCTGAAATCTATCAAATCATGCATTGATTTGAGGCATCCATTTAGGATGCTTAGATATCTGACTCCATTGAAACAATGGAATCTCCATCGATTTAAACGCCAATGATATTACTCGGGTGGCCTCAATGTTTGTGAACCTAAAAACAAATGAAATAAATTAAATAGTGATTACTTCATAAATTATGTTATAATTGTTTTAAAAAAAATTAAAACCTTAACAAACTTACATTGAAAGGTTGTCCTTCCACTGTGCCTCGTACTTGAGGGTAAATTGATTCCGCTATGAAGGCACCCTGCCTCTGCGCTGTGAAGTAGCGCTGGAAGAGACAGCATTAGTTGATGGTGTAGGTGGTGCAGGTGCCTCTTCTTGAGTGGCATGTAAAGAAATATCATCATCGCTACTAGACGAACTAGCTGCGACCATACATGAGCGACCAGAATAATAGAGTAAAAAAATTAACAAATCATGCAATAATAGAGTAAAATTAACAATTATTTCAAAATATTCAGTTACTAATACTAAGGTAAATTCAACATTAACAATTACGATTCAAAAAATTATTCAATAATTATGCTAATACAACAAAACAATAAATTTTTTTTAAAAAACCTCTAGAATAACAATCAAAATAAATGCAAAAAATTAAACACAAATTATACAATAATAGAGTAAAATTAATAATTATTCCATCATATTCAATTACTAATTCTAAAGTAAATTCAACATTAACAATAAATATTCAACAAATTAACTAATAATAATTATGCCAATTTAACAATAAAAAATATTCAATAAATTAAAAAAAAACTATAGACTTTAGGAATGAAATATGCTTACTTTAATAATGTGTTGAATTCAATACTTTATCTACATTACAAAAAATACACCAAAACAAAAAACATAACAAAAAAAAAATAGCAAAAAAAAACCCTTAAAGTAAAATGAAATAGAAGAAACACATACCTTTTAAATTGATGAAGATTCATAAGAAAACTTGCTAGAGATTGTAGGTGAAAAATTTGAAGAACGAAGAGGAAAAGAATCGAAATTTAAGGTGAAAAATTTAAGAGAAGAAAAAGTGAACTGAAGGGGCAGTTGCTGGAACTTATATGGCAGTTTTACCGACGGATATAGAATTAATTATATTTTAATTTATTCCGTCAGTGAAGTGTCAAAAATCCATCGTTAAGTTTTGAATTTCGCACCAAAATTTTTAATGACCTTCCATATTTTTCGTGGTCCGTCGGTAATTCTGTCGGTAAGATGACACGGTTAAAGATGCATTTAATGCACAACCCTTTGGAATTCGCGCCATCCGTCGGTAATTGTGTTGGTAAAATTGACCCACCAACAACCTACTGACGGACGTATATCCATCAGTATTGATGTCGTTGATTGTGGCATTTCAAGTAATTATTTTTGAACTCTCTGTGAAATGCCGACGGACTTAATCCGTCGGTATTAGGGTCGGTGATTATGGCATTTCAAGTAATTATTTTCGAACTCTTTTTGAAATGCCGACGGACTTATATTCGTCGGTCGGCATGGACATCGGTGATTGTGGCATTTCAAGTAATTATTTTCGAACTCTCTGTGAAATGCCGACGGACTTATATCCGTCGGTATGGACGTCGATGATTGTGGCATTTCAAGTAATTATTTCGTGTTACAAAATATATCATCCATGATATATAATTATTTCAAGTAATTATTTTATGATGGTGGCATTTCAAGTAATTATTTCAAGTAATAAATATTAAGGTCGGTGATTGTGGCATTTCAAGTAATTATTTTCAAACTCTCTATGAAATGCCGATGGACTTAATCCGTCGGTATTAGGGTCAGTGATTGTGGCATTTCAAGTAATTATTTTAGAACTCTCTATGAAATGCCGACGGACTTACACTCGTCGGTATGGACGTCGGTGATTGTGGCATTTCAAGTAATTATTTTCGAATTCTCTGTGAAATGCCGACGGACTTATATCCGTCGGTATGGACGTCGGTGATTGTGACATTTCAAGTAATTATTTCGTGTTACAAAATATATCATCCATGATCTATAATTATTTCAAGTAATTATTTCAAGTAATAAATATTTCGTGTTACAAAATATATCATCCATAATCTAAATTACATGAAAAAAGGGCTTTACACAGGGCTTTATTTTGGTAGTTAGTTAGAATTTTCTTCTTCTTCGTCATCAATTGAATTGTCATCACCTTCATCACAATCTTCAATATGGATATCATCTTCTTTATCGACATTGCTTGTCCGCTAGAGCTCAAAACAAAATTCAACTCCTCTGTGTCAACATCAACAAGACTCATCGAAAACATGAAAATTTGAATTTTCTTCCAATTCAATCGAATGAGCAACTCAATATGGTTCAACCAACTCACTAACTTGAAAAACTTCATCTTGCACACTTGTGTCTTCGTTCTCATCCTGAGCAACCTCGACACGACCCCAGGGTTTTGTTTTTAAAACGGACAACCAATCCACTCTTGATCGATCCTTTCTAAATCAAAGGGTGTATGTGTAATAAACTTGTTGACATTGCTTTGCGAAAACAAAGCCATAGTTTATGTTGCAAAGTCTAACTTTTGAGTTGATTTCGACTAGACCATAGTGCGGATCAATTCTGATTCCTCTGTCAGTCGTGTCATACCAATTGCATTTGAATAAAAACACTCTATTCTGCACAAACTCTTCTAATCTACCATAGTAGTCAACTTCTAACTCACTACTAGTGGATCCGTAACACAAACACCGTTGTTGTATGTCTTTTTTCCTTGCCCGTATTCTTCAGTATGGAAAACATATCCATTGACAAAATACCCGTTGTAGCACTTACATTTTCTTTCAGGCCCCAGGCTTAGTGAAGACAATGACTTAGGCGCACTCCTTCCCATTTGATAAACCTTGTATGTAATGTACATCAATAAACAGTAAATGAACGAGAATCTCATAATGACATGCATACGTACAGTAATTTTGCAAGTTAGAATGAGTTTGTGATAGTGCTTACATATGTTCTAAACCATGTGGCAAACTGCTCATCTTGTAATTGAAAGATTTGGGATTCGGTCAGCTGTGAGTTGTTGGAGAGCAAATATTGTCGATGTTGCCTGCAAGTGATAATGAGTGTATGATATTACAATATATAATTAGCAGTATATTACTCACAAAGTTTAATTAGTATTACACATATATAAACTTACTGAATAAAAGGTCTCAACTCATCACAGTTAAGTAGAACATAGTTGTGTGCTTGTTTGAACTCTATTTCCGACAAACATCTTCCTCTTACGACATTTTTAGGTGTGGGTTGTCCAGTATTGGAGAATATTGACAAGTTCCCACTAAAAGCCACTTCACCGCCATCATCATGCCGTGGAACGCGATTGATTCTCGTTCTCAGATGAGGTTCGAAATAGTATGAGATAAATGTTGAGATCTCCTAAACAATATAGGCCTCACATATCGAAACCTCAACATGCGCCTTGTTTTTAACCTTTTTCTTGAGATTAAACAAGTACCTGCATTGAAATATTAATCAAGTATTTTCAATTAAGAAAAACATATAAAATACTTTTATATATGAATTACATTGCAACTGTAACATCTAACCGTTCGAATGGGTACATCCATCTATATTGGACCGGTCCTCCAGCTTTTGCCTCGAACGGTAAATGTATAGGGAGATGCTTCATTGAGTCAAAAAATGATGGAGGGAATATCATCTCAAGTTTGCATAGTGTCTTGACGATATTCGTTTAAAGCCTCTCAATGTGATCAACATTCAACTTGCTAGAGCATATATCTCTGAAGAAATGACTGATCTCCGTGAGTGCATCCCATATTTCCTTTGGCAACAAATCATGAAAAGCTAATGGGATGAGTGTTTGCATAAACACGTGGCAGTCATGACTCTTCATCCCATATAATCTGTAGTCCTCTCTACTAACTAGCCTTGATATGTTCGATGCATGTCCATCCGGAAAACGCAGACTCTTAAGCCATTTGTAGACTAGCAGTTATGCGTTTTTCACTAACACGAAGTTTGCTCTTGGTTTTGCGACCCGTGACTCATCATAAACCAACTCCATATTTTTACGGTTACAGTGTAAAGCTATATCCAATCTAGCATTGATGTTGTCCTTTGTCTTCCCCTTCACATCCATGACGGTGTTGAAAATGTTCTCAAACATGTTCTTTTCGATGTGCATGACGTCAAGGTTATGGCGGAGCAGATTGGTCTTCCAATAAGGAAGCTCCCAAAAGATACTTCGCTTTACCCAATTATGGGTCAAACCAAAACCAGGAAACTTTTGCTTACCTAATTGAAGGCCAAACACAATGTCACTATACTCTGAGACAACATCATTCAATTCTTCACCAAAATGATGCGGGGATGCAACATCTTTTTCAACTCTGCCAACAAAGAAATCTTTTCTATTCTTTCTATACTTGTGATTGAGTGGCAAGAAGCGACGGTGACAGTAAAAAAAAGAAGTTTTACCTTCGTTTGCTAGCGTGAATGCCTTGTTGTTTTCCATACAGTATGGACATGCGAGTTTCCCATGCGTGCTCCAACCAGAAAGCATTCCATAAGTTGGAAAATCATTGATAGGCCACATCAAAGCCGCCCTCATAAGGAAATTTTGTTTCCTCGATATATCATAAGTCAGAGCTTCGGAGGACCACAACTGCGCCAACTCATCAATCAATGGTTGAAGACAAACATCTATATTCCGCCCTAGGCTACTTGGACCGGGTATGACAGTAGATAAAAACATGAACTCCGACCTCATACACATTTCCGGTGGCAAGTTATAAACTGTGAGTATGACCGGCCAACAAGAATAAGGAGCAGCAAATGACCCAAATGGGTTGAATTCATCTGTACACAACCCAAGACGCACATTCTTTGATTCAGCTGAAAAGTGAGGATACACACTATTAAAGATTTTCCACGCTTCACCGTCAGAAGGATGCACCATCACTCCATCAACCGCATCATGTGCTTGGTACCATGTCATGTGCTCAGCAGTCCTTGGTGACATGAATAACCTCTACAGTCTAGGTGTGATCGGGGAAGTATCTAAGTTTTTTATATGCCACTAGAGTCTTTCCCCTGCCAGTTCTAGGTTTGTAATGGGAATGCCCACATGTCATGCACTCAATCATCTCAGCATTTTCAAGGTAGTATAACATGCAGAAGTTAGGGCATATGTTAATTTTCTGGTATCCTAAACCGAGGGATTTCATCATGGACTTTGCAGCATAGAAGTTCTCTTTCAGCCTATTCCTTTCAGGTAAAATGCTTCTTGCCCGTTCAATAATCTTGTCATACCTGGCCTCACTCAACCTGTGATTTGACTTGATGGTGAACACATGTGCTACGGCCAATAATTTACTGTGGTTCGTGCAACCATCCCATAATGGTTCTTCAGAATCTTTCAACAAATTAGAAAACCTAGTTGCATCTGCATTAGGTTCTTCTTCTATGATTGGACATTAACTGACATTACCTTGATTCATTCTCATTGCATCCATAACCATATTTCTGTAAGGATTAATGTTGTCATTTGCCGCTTCATGCATGTTGCTAGCACTAGAAGTAGACCCAACCACCATTTCTTCCATTCTCCTCTTATTAACAAATACTTCTCCATGTGCATACCAAAATGGTAATTCTCCACAAACTCTCTGTGTAGAAGATGCATCATTGCAAAATCTGAATGCAGATACTTTTTATTTTGACACTTCCTGCATGGACACCTAATACCGCCTCCAGTAAAATTTTTGAGAATAGATGTTGCGAAATTAATAAAACCCTGAATCCCGTTACAATAATCCATCCTCCGCAATCCTTGGGGTGAATCTCGATACATCCATGAACGATCATTCATGACTTATATCGAACCTCTATAAAATTATGATGACATCAAGTATTAATTAATTAACTAAGTTAGGTAAATAAACTTGCAAAAATATTACTTTACCTCGAGATTATAAAACAGACCAATCACAACTTCTCATAAATATTAAATACTCATTATCATTTATCAACGTCCATACAAATTAAAATATATAAATTTACAGAAATTACCACTCCGCAATACCATTGATAAAACTTTAAACGGACCCATTAAGCAAGCTATTAATTATTTTAAAACAGCACATGTATTTCGATAGTTCCATAAAGTTTTAACAATTTACAAACAAATACAATCTTACAAAATCTAAAACAAACCATAACAAGTATAGAATCATACATTCATATACTACAAGTTTGTTTGAGAAATAACAATAAAACATGTACATCTACTAACAAAATACATACACTAAAAAAACAATAAAATTGACATTTAATTAAATGTTAAAATTTAAAAAGATAGATACTTACAAAAATTGATAAAATCCATCGGTAAATCAGAACACAGATGCTATGACCACAAAACTTCAAGAAATATAACTTGTTGTGCTGATATGAGGGAGATTTTTGTTTGAGGGGGAGGGGGGCTGGTTGTTTGCAGATGGGGAGAGTTGGGATTTGGAAGAAAAGGAGAAATAGGGGAGGAAAGGGTCAGCAGAGCTGACATATATTAACTGTTTTTGACGGTTTCACCGACAGAAACCCCGTCGATGATTACATCGGTGATTCTGACAGAAAAATCAACACGTCACCGTACGGATCTGCCATTTCAAATCCCTCGATGATTCCATCGGCAATTTAAATGGCACACCGGTCACGTCACTGTACGGGCTGTCGTTTTAAATCCGTCAGAAAAAATAACCCGCCAAAACCTCCACGTCAACGACCCGCCTTTTTTTTAATTCGGAAATTTTTTTGTCTATAATTCAGTTGGTAACTACCGATAGAAACTTTTCATCGGTAGTTGCCGACTGAATTACGAACAGAAAAGTTTTTGTCGATAATTACCAACTGAATTACGGACAAAAAAGTGTCCGTCGGTAATTTCGACCTCAAATTACCGAGGACATATTCCGTTGGTAAATCCGTTGCTATTTAGCTAATTTTTGGTAGTGACTCTTATAAATATTTGAGCGCGATCCAACGATCGGATCAAAAGTTATGGTCTTTGGAGCCATCATCCTGGTTTGGCATGACCAGACTTCCTCTTGGATCTAGACCTGTTCACTGGTCTATAAATATGTCTGTTAGGCCATCTGCATAATCTATCAGGAACATATCATAATCTAGTTATGACAAATTACTTTTGACTATTCAGATCGTAAGCATGTTTATATCATTATCTCCACAAAAACATGTGCATATTGGTAGAGCAGCCTCAAGTTTTATTAGCAAAAGTGAGGACAGGTATGCGATCCAATTTTTTTTTATCAAATATGCTTCATTCTTTTCAACTAATTAAACATCCTACTTTGAATAAACACCATAAGTTTTGTGTGTTCTTGCTGGTAGAAATGCGAAATAGCATGTTCTAGAAATTGTAGTTAAATTCATAAATGTTTGTATGGTAAACGATGGTGTGTCTAATTGTTGAAGCGGGGCGGGGGGAGGCAACTATTCTTATGGTATTGAAGCATAAGGTGATATGTGTCATAACCCAATTCTGGGTTATTCCCCAAAAATTTATTCATTTCTTTATTTTCAAAATAAAAATAAAATAATAAAATAAAGGCTGGCAACGTGAAGAAAGTGGGCCGGGAAATCAAGCTGCAATATTTGGAGGAGATTCAAGGATAATTGTACCCCATTATGCCCAAAAATAGAAAAAAAAATGCAAATTCAAGGTCAAATTAAATGATTATTGGACAAATTTACATAAAAATAAAGTCCAATAACATAATTAAATTTTTAATAAGTCAATTTGATTTAATCATGGGCCAAATTAAATTTTAATTATGTTTAAGAATTAATTTGGGTCCAATTGAAGGATTTAATTAAGTGCAAGGACTTAATTATACTTTAATTGGGTCAAATTAATTTTATTTAGGGCTTAATTGGTGAAACATTAAGTTTGGGGCCCTAATATGGGCTTAATTGAGAAGATTGGAATTTTAAGAGACCAAATTTAATTTTTACCAAGTTATTTGATTGAAATGAGGGGCCAAATTGCAAGAAAATTGAAGTTTTGGGGTCCATTAGGGGTTAAATTGAAGAAATTCGCATCTAGGGACCAGTTTGCAAAAGGCAGCGGACTATAGGGGCCTAATTGACAAAAACCGGGGACTAAATTGAAGAAATTAAAAGTTTAATGGTCAATTAGGGGTTAAATTACAAAAATCTGAGACCAGGGACTAATGTGCAAAAGGCGCGTAAATCCAGGGTTCCAATTAAAATTCGGCAAGGGTGTAATTGCATTAAATCAAAAGTTTAGGTCAATTAGGGGTACAATTGCATAAAAGTGAAAGTTGGAGGACTGCTTTGAACTTCGGAGAAATCCCTATTTAAAACCTAAAACGGCGCCGTTTTGAGTAAAAAAAAAAAAGAGGGACCAGATGACGCGTCGTCTGGTCACTATTCATTATCTTCCTTACTTTTTCGGAAAAACTGGTCCAGTCACCTCCTTTGCAGGTAGGGGCGAGCAAAAAAACCGAGAAACCGAATAAACCGAGAAAATCGAGAAAAAAATAACCGAAAAAAACCGAACAAAAAAAACTGATTAAACTGATTAAATTTTTTGCAAAACTTTTCGGTTCGGTTAGGTTTCGGTTTAGAAACCTGAAACCGGAAAAACCCCAACCGAACCGAACCGGTTCAGTTTAAAGGGTACTCTAAATACAAAAAAAAAATTGCGTTACTTTTCTTAACCCTAGCTTCCATACTCCTACTCCAGTCATCCTTCTCCTTGCTCCTGAGCCGTTCCCTCAACTCACAATTCACAATTTCACATCTATAACGAAATCAATCCATCTTCATCTACTGGACCACAGCCAGCCACATCCCTCTCCCAGCATCTTCATCTTCAAACGCCAGCCAGCCACATCCTTCTCCCACCATCTTCATCTTCAAACGCCAGTCAGCCACATCCCTTTCCCACTGGCCAGGCGACCACCATCTTCATCTTCAAACCCCAGTCAGCCACGTCCCTCTCTCACACGGTCACACCCGATCTTGAATCGTAGGACACACACCACACCGGCTCATCGAACCTCAAGAGTCCAACTCCAGATCCAGTCAGGCAGTCACCTCCCTCTATCACACCCGACCTTGAATCATGTCACACCAGGTATGGTTTCTTTTTTGTCAATCCCTGTTTTTTTTTTTTTTGAACATATGCTCTGTGGTTCCGTTTATTTTTTAATAAACTTCTTAAGAAGAAATTTATGACAGAGACAATGTGTTTTTCTTTGCTGAGAAAGACAATATGTTAATGAATTCGTGTTTTATTAAGGTCGTGAGTAGCAATGAAAAAATAATGGAATCTAGATTAATATCGGAATGAGGGTTAATTTAATAAACAAACTCTTGCATGTTAATTTAATATACAAAACACAGATTGATTGTTCCAAATGCTAAAGCTAACAACACATCACTGAAAGAAATGGGAAAATAGGAAAAATTAGCACTGGTGGTGGTAAAACTTGATTATTACTAAAGAGACCTCTTTGTGCTGTTTTAGCTAGAAATTAGAGATCAAATTCCACTCATACTCTGAGGTGGAGTACTGGTAAAAGATTAGAAAAATTATCTCATTATGTTAATAGCCAAGCAACTAAAGAAGAAAATGATACTAAAAAAATGATAAAAGCTTGTAATACTAATGCGATGAATTGGTATTATGAGCCTGATGTTATTACATCAGGGAGGAAAATGGGAAAAGATAGTTTCCCCGAGAGGCATTTGTTTTAAATATCATTGCTAATCTATTATTATGGTGTGCTGTGTGCTAAAAAAATAGAGAATAATGTTTATTATCTGTGTTAAAAAAAGAAGGGGTTCGGTGGATTGTAATTTATTAATTCTGAAAACTAAATTTTTTTTATTTTATGAAAAGAGAATAATATATATATATATATATATATATATTGTATTATATTGTATTGTATTATTGTCTATTGAGATTACAAATTACAATCTCAACACTCAGCAACATAATTTGTTTTACAACATATCAACCAAAATAAAAGAACTTAACTTGTGAAAATAATCTTTAAAAGTACAGTTGAACTTATGCATGTCATATTATTGTTAATCTATTATAAATTATTGGTTTTTAACATGTTTTCATTATGTAATAACAGATGGAAACTACTCAAATTCAAAATGATTTATCCACGGGCACTACACCAACATCAACTACTTCTCCAACTTCAAAACCTAACGCAGAATCAACCAATGCAGGATCCACCACAGATACAAAAGGTAAACAACCTCAAGTCCTTACATCTAGGAAAAGAAATGCTGATGATAAAAAGAAGTCACAAATTTGGGATCACTTTACAAAACTTGATGTTGATTTTAAAACCCCTGGAGCTGAATGTAATTATTGTGGAAAACATTATGCATGTCATACTATTGTTAATGGCACAAGTAATATGTGGAGTCATTTAAAAGTGTGCAAGAAGTTCCCTTTTGTGGTTGATAAGAAACAAAAGGTTTTGGTATTAGAACATAAGATAGAGAAGGGTGAATTGGGAGAACAAAATGTGGGGAGTCTTAAGGCAATAGGTTATAATTATGATGAATATAGACAAGCACTAGCAAAGATTGTTATAATTGATGAGTTGCCTTTTAATTTTGTAGAGGGTCGGGGATTTAAATTGTTTGCTAGGACTATGCAACCTAGATTTGACATTCCTTCTTGTTTTACAATTATGAGAGATTGTTTGAAACTTTATGTTGAAGAGAAGGATAGATTGAGGACAGCTCTTAGGAGTCAACAATTGTGCTTGACAACAGATACATGGACATCAATCCAAAATATTAACTATATGTGTTTAACAGCTCATTGGATTGATAATGACTGGAATTTGCATAAAAGAATTCTTAATTTTTCTCAAGTTTCCAATCATATGGGTGAGACAATTGGCCAAGTTATTGAGAATTGTTTGTTGGAGTGGGGAATTGATAAACTGTTGACTATTACATTAGACAATGCAAGCTCTAATAATGTGACCATTTCATATTTAAAGAATGCAATGAAAGATTGGCCAACTAGTATATTGTCAAATGAGCACTTGCATGTTAGATGTTGTGCACACATTATAAACCTCATTGTGTGTGATGGCTTAAAAGAGATTAATGATTTAGTTGTTAAGATTTGAAATGCCATTAGGTTTGTGAGATCTTCATCGTCGAGGCATCTTGCATTTAAGAAGTGTGCTGAAAAGTTGCATATAGTGTGTAGGAAATCATTGTGTTTAGATGTTGCAACTCGATGGAATTCAACTTATCTTATGCTAGAAGCTGCTGAAAAGTTTGAAAAGGTGTTTGTAAGGTTAAGTGAAAAAGAACTTAGGTATATGAGTTACTTTTTGGAGGTTGATTCAAAGGGGAATAAAAAAAACAAAGGGCCACCTGGTTTGGAGGATTGGGAAAATGCAAGAACTTTGGTTAAGTTCTTAAAGATCTTTTATATGGTTACATTGAGATTTTCTAGCTCATTGCATGTCACATCAAATTCTTTCTTCAATGAATTGATTTACATGCATACAAACTTGTTGCAATTGTGTAAAAATAAAGATAGTATTTTAAGTGGAATGGCAATGAATATGATGTTAAAGTTTGAGAAGTATTGGGGGTGTGAAGTAAATCAGAATTTTTTGTTATATGTGGCTAATGTCTTAGATCCACGTTTGAAGTTGAAATATGTGAAATTTTATTTTGGTGATTTGTATGATTATGACAAAGCACAATTGCTAACAAATAAGATGAAAGATACTTTGGTGAGCTTGTATGAGTTTTATTTAAAAATTGATGAAGTGGTGGATAATAATAGGCATAAACAGAATGTTAATGCTATTGATGATATGGAGGTAGATGTTAACATTTTGGCTCGATTCAAAAGACATTTGCTAGAGGTGGATAGTGTGGAAAATAAAAATGAGGTTGAGAGGTATTTGATTGAAGGTTGTGAGGATCCTAATGATGATAAGTTAGATATTTTGGGTTGGTAGAAAAGTAATGCTTTGAAATATAAGACACTTTCAAAGGTTGCACAACATGTTTTGGCTATTCCTATATCCACAGTGGCTTCTGAATCAGTATTTAGCATAGGTGGTCATGTACTTGATCAATTTCAAAGTTCTCTATCTCCAGCAACTGTTCAAGCACTCATTTGTTGTCAAAATTGGTTACATCATGGATCAATTCCAACTGATATTAGAAGCTTGATAAATGATCTTGAAACCTACGAAAACCTTGAGTCAGGTAATTTTTTTTAGAAACTTGTACCTTTTATTTTGTTATTTATTAATTAAATTGTTTGCAGTCATCTAACATGTCTAATTTTTTATTTTGTAGAATTTGGTGGAAAGTTACATTTAGTAACGGATGATAATTAGTTCAAAAGTTACTTTGATGGTAAAATACTACTTTTTATTTTTACATATTCTAATTTATTTTATCATGTTATAATTTTAGATCTTGATTTTCAGGTTTTGATGTCAATGGTATTACGGAATCAAAGTGCAATGTTCTTGTCATTTTGATGTGCTTTTTGATTGAGATGATGTACACAATGAAGATTTATATTTTTTGCATGAAGAATTTTATTTTTTATGGCAATGTTATTTGTTGTTTTTTTTAAGCCCTTTTGAAGGCAATGCTTTGTAATTTTAATTTTAATTTGATGTGTGTGTTATTTTAACTTTGATGCATGAGGAGTCCAATCTCCAAAACATAAGTATTAGAAAGACTTGCAACATATTAAACATAATATTAGCACTAATAATTTAATATAAATAAATATTTGGTGACAAAAAATATTAAATATATTATAGAATTTTGTAATAAAATTAGATAATATTTACATTAATTACAAGCCCATCAGAAAACCATTAAAAGGCCCAAAAAAGCCCAAAAATAATAATACAGGTTTTCTGTTAAAAAACCAAACCGAACATACCGAACCGAAACCGGTCGGTTTGAACCTGTTTCAGTTCGGTTCCGGTTTGAATTTTTAAGTTTTTCAAAATTTGATTTTGGTTATTTTTTAGATAAAAACCGAACCGAACCGAATTTGCTCACCCCTATTTGCAAGTGCATTTAATGCACTTAACGTCCACCAAATTTGCCAAACCGTGCACGAAACTGATCACCAGACATCCCTCTACATCTGGGTATGGTCGTCACCGGTTCACTAGCACACAAACGAACGTGGCACCACTCCAAAGAAGCCATCTCAGGCAGCTTGCAGCTGCAGATTGACAGTGCACCATGCCTACTTTGAGCCAACGGTTGGGATCCTTCTCAATCGAATCAAGGGTTGGAATTTATTCCTATGTGAAGACAAGATTACCCTCTTCCACCGCCTATAAATAGAGGCTCCTTTAGTGACCTGGGGGAGAATACAATCGAACGCAAAGTTGGCTGAAAACTAGCCTTCCTTGCTCAGTTTTCCTGCAACCAGCCCTTTCTCTTCTTTTTCTCTCCGCCGTGGCCTTCAACCACCACCACCATCATCACCTGTCTTTTCACCATCATCCCCACCTCAAGTAGCCATCAAACCATCACACATGGTGGTTGCACCATTTCGCTCTCTCCTCTGTAAAAATCTTCTTCTTTGCCACCGTGAACCCGGCAGCAGCAGCCCCAACATCGGCAGCAACAACCACCTCACCCAAAAGCTTTTGCTTTTCCCAAAGGCAGCCATGACAATATCTCTCTTCTCAGCCACTCCAACAGTTCCAGCCATGAGCTTTCCTTCTCCTTTGTAGGACTCTACTCCTTCTTCTTCCAGCTATGACCAGAGCAAGCCACCGGCCTCACCACCTCCAGTTGCACCTTGCGCCACCAGCCAGCTCCTTCCACGCTAGGTAAGCTTCCCTCCTCTCTTCTTCTTCTTCCTCCCTTTTCTGTTATATTGCATGTGAACAGTGCAATGTGAATTAAGTCATGTTACACTATTGCGTGCAACTTAGTCACTAAGCTATGCCAGTGACTAATTGCTTTAGGCTGGACTTGTTCTGGCCCAGCCTAGTTGGCTGGGCCAGGTCTAGCCCATCCCTAAAATTAAAAGAAGAAGAATCTTGTGGGCCGAGTTCGGCCCAACATTTTTGGGCCAATATTAGCCACTATTTTTTGGACTGAGCTCGGCCCAGCTATCTGGGAAGGCCCAGTCCACATATGTTGTAATATATTAATAACATATTATCTATTATTATTATATTTTAAAAAAAAAACAACAAAAAAATTCAAAAATTTTCAAAGGGGCACTTTAAAATATTTGTGATTTTCTCAAATATTTTTCTACCAATTTTGCTTAATATTGGGTTGTATACTTACATTGTAAGATACAAGTCCGGTATTAAAATACCCAGTTTTCTCCGAAATATTTTCAAAAAAAACAAAAAAATCTCAAAAAACTTTTAAATCAATTTCTCTCTTTTAAAAAAAATTATTTTCATGCATACGGCCAAATCTTAAAAATTTTCCAAGCATATTTTCATTAAAAGATTACATCTTTCTCATGTTTTGAAAATAAAAAATGGATATCGTAACCAGTTTTTGATTATCTATTAGGATTTGGCCAACATGTCAAAAATCTTTTCCCGATTCTTTTTTTAAGGATTTAGATGTAGACTTTAATATTTGTGGGGTGTAAAATTACACAATAAAGTACACCCTCAAGTATTAAAGATACAAGGTGTAAATAGATGCAATGCTAAATTTCAGACTTTAGAACGGTTAGGATTTAACCCGATAAGGTAGAGACTCTCTCATGAAGAGAGATCTACCTTGAGCCTTAGAAAAGACCAACGAATAGAAACCTGACTTGGAAAAAAACAATCAAACAACAATGCAGCTTACCTTAGGTAGGGTGCACTGGGGTGATGCGTCTTCCCCTTGCACAACCAGTCCCTTACCCAAGACTCTCGCAAACCATAGGTTCCTAGTGACCATAATACTAGGTGGCGACTCCTAAACATTAATCATAATTTTATGATTAAATCCAAAAACCCTTCCCAACACACAACACCCCTCATCAGGAGGCACGACACGAGCCTCCGCCATCACCAGATGACGTCGCGCCTCCCGCAATAGGATGGCGACTCCGCTGGGGACATCTTGTTTGGTCGGACTAAGCTTTGCTTGTTTAATTGCTTGCCTTTTTGTTAGTCTTTAATTTTAGCTTGCATTTTACTGTATTAGCATGTAATTTTGTGAATAAACCCAATTCTAGGTTAGGTGGGGAGTAGCAGTCTGCCTCATGACTTTCAGTTAGGGTTCAGATTCGTGAAACATCTAACTATGAGCTGAGTGTTTACTCGGTGATGGCGGTCACACAGTGCCCCAACTATCCCTTGTAAACCCCCATACTGCCTTCATGAAAGGTAGTCACTGGGTAGTTCATAGACCTTTTGAGATTAGTTAGAAAACATATCCCTCATATAATAACCTAGAACTTGTTTAAACTCTGTAGGATTTTTTTTGAGCTAAGACCATGACTTCCATTACCTTTTCGGAATACGGGGAAAGATCTGAGATAATGCAATTAGTCGAAGGGGATTGCTTAAGAACCAAAGTTGAAGAATTACCACACATAACCAAAGTGCACTGCTCCATAGACAGAATAAAGAAGTTGGCCCCGATTGTGGGATATATAGATGAGAATCTGTTTGAGAAAAGGTATGGAAGGATCACTCATCTAGTAAGAATTCATGTTCAGATTTCAGCAGTCAAAGCCTTGATACATTTCTAGGATCCGAGCTATAGGTGTTTCACCTTCGGGGATGTTGATATGATCCCTACTCTTAAAGAATATGCCCAGATATTGAGTTTCCCGAATGACCCTTACAAAGTGTACTTCAGGCAAAGAATTGAGAGTACAGCTGCAGCAGTTGCAAAACTTCTACATTTGGACCAAGTTGATCGATACATGACATCCAATTGAGGGTTCAAATGGAAAATGATAGAGAGTAAATTGAAGACTGATAAAGAAAAAGGGAAGTTAGGTGAAGAAAGATATCAGATAATTGTTTTGGCCATCTTTAGGCTGGTCCTGTTTCCTTCGGAAGCTGCTGGAATTATTAGCATTGAAGCTGCAAACGCTTTCCTAGAATTTGAACAAACAAAGAATAACCCTGCTTCAGCTATCATAGCTGAAACCTTCCTATCTCTAAATCATTGCATACTGCATGGGAAAGGGGTGATGTGATGCTGTATTCCTCTCTTATTCATGTGGATAGTTAGTCATTTGGAAACTTCAAAAGAAGTCTTTAATAATTTTTAGTGGTTTAACATGAGGCCTCTTGAGTTGGTGCTGACTAAAGAATGGAGTGATTTGGATGAAAAGGCATGGGTAAGGAAATACCAAGCACTTCCCCCAAAGTAATTTTAGATGGAGAGCTCCTTGGGTAAGCGATTCATTTTACCTTATGGGTTGTGGCGACAAAGCATGGGTTCCATTGATTGGCTTAACTGGATATATCAGTTACTCATCCTCATTGGTGGCCAGACAGTTTGGAGGAGTACAATACGTGCCAAGAACTAGGGAGTTAGCCGAGTACACCGGTCTGTTTAAAGAAGCTAGCTCTTTGGATATGTTAGATGCCATCAGAAATGATTGGAACCAGCCTGTTTTGGTCTATAAGGAAGAGCATCAAAAAGAGTTCTCAGTCAGCCCTGCATATTCAATATGAAGGAGTGGCAGCTCATCTAAGATACTTCAAAAGGCAAAAGAGCAAAGAAGAGCCCAAAATAAGCCATCTGTGACATTGGAGCTCAAAAGAAAAAGGGTCAACAATGATGAAGATCTCCAAAAAGAGTTGGATAAGCTGAGAATTGAGCTCAGCAATAGCAAAAATCATCAGAAATTCCTAGAAAACCAACTTCTGAAAGAAGAAGAGATGAAGGCCTCACTAGATCAGCAATTGAAGGAAAGAGATGAGCAAATTGTTAAGTTAAAGAAGAACCAGCATGAAGCAAAAAAGCAACTGAAGGAGGGGAAAGCCAAGTATGACGAGCTGGTAAATAAGCATGTAATGGTGGAGCAGGAATTGGTGACTCTAAAAAGGGCCTCAGAAAGTAGAAAGTCTGCTAACAAAGAGACAATAGCTTCTCTGAAGAAAGAAAGGGACCAGTATAAATTAAAATAGGAAGCTGGAAAAGAGAAGAACAAATTAGCTGATCTCACCATTAAAGAAGAAAGAAGCTTAAGAACTCAATATCAGATGCAGGCTAAAGATGAGAGAGAAGCAAGGAGGGTAGCTAAGTCAGACATGAAGGAATACCTGGACAAAATAAATGGTATGAGAAACTGAGTTTTTGTGATACAAGCCGAGTTTGAGTCCCGAGAGGAAGAAGCAAAGAAGATGCAAGAACAGTTTGAGGAATGGCAAGACTATATCAGCAATCTCGATGTATAACTAAACACTAAGGTGGTCGAGCTTGATATAGAGAAGGAGGAATTGCAAAGGGCCAGAAAACAGATTCAACAGTTGGAAAAGATGGTTCAAATCTTGGAGAAAAACAATGAATCATTAGCTCCCAGTAATGGAACATTGCTTCAAGATAACACCTTGTTCCATTACAAGATTAAACAAACTGACAGACTAATTAACATGGTGGCTCGAAAGGCAAATGAGCTACGAGTGAAGGCTTCCAGGATTGGCAACAGCCGTCATAGATATGAGGAGTACTTGAATGAAGTTTCCTCTTTCATCAGGAATGTAGCCAATAGAGGAATAACATTTGAATAAAGACACTTTGTATGAACCATTTGTATAGGCCTAAGCCTACTTTTGAACTTTTATGATGTGTATGGAATTCAATCAATCAAAGGACTTGGGTAAAACCTCATTGAGTATATCAAACTTCATATTCTACTTGAATTTGATAAAGGAAGTTATGGATTAGCTCTTTAATCCATATACATGCATCTTTTTCATTTTGAATTCATATTCATACATTCATTCATTATAACACACATGCATACGCTAGGTCAAAATATAGATCTCCAAAGAGTCTATAACACTCGACTCTGAGAAAGGAATATGGAAGACGAAGAGCGTGCTTACCGTGAAGCTCATTTCCAAGAAGAGTTGGATTCTCTAAAGGTTAGTGTGGCTCGCCTCACCAGCTTACTCGAGTAAGCACTAAGGAATACCTCTGGTGAAAGCCCTTCCACTAAACCTGCCACTTTCCCAGCAAATCAACCTGAAGAAATAACAGGAGAACAAGCATAGGAGCCCCGGCACAATCCAGCATTTATGCAGTCAACAACACCAGTACCAACACCTACAGTCGCAAATGTAGTTGCTAATGAGTCTCACAAAACCAAGCCATTTGATGACATTGATCAAGACAAGATGGCAGCATTAGAGGCTAGGATTAGGGCCATTGAAGGAGTAGACTTATACGACCTAGTACGAGCTGCAGAAATGTGTCTAGTCCCTAATATGGTGGTACCAAAGAAATTTCGAGTTCCTGAATTTATCAAATATATCAGAACTCAATGCCCTATTATCCATCTCAAATCTTATTGCAATAAAATGGCAGAAGTAGTGCACGATGAGAAGCTACTGATGCACTTCTTCCAAGACAGCTTGAGTGGAGCAGCGTTGAGTTGGTATATAAGATTAGATAATACCAGGATTCATGCATAGAAGGATCTTGTAGATGCTTTCATCAAGCAATACAAATACAACATGGATATTGCTCCAGATAGAACCAGTCTATCTAATCTGGAGAAAAGAGACAAAGAGAGTATAAGGGAGTATGCCCAAAGATGGAGAGATTTGGCAGCGCAAGTACATCCCCCTCTCCTAGAAAAGGAAATGGTTGCTCTGTTTGCTAAGAAGCTAAAAGCGTCATACTACGAACACGTGATGGGTAGTTCGGCTCATTGATTCACTGAGGCTGTGGCAATAACAGAACGAATAGAGCAAGGGGTAAAGAGCGGGAGAATCTCTACACCCATGGAAGAAAAGGGTTCTGGAGTAAAGAAGAGGGAGATTGATCATGTCGAAAGTAGCTATAAAAGCAAAAAAGGCCAATTCCAAAGATATAACACTCCATCCCTTTCATCCCAAATCGCCAACACCAATTTCAACTTCCCGATCCCAGTTAGAAAACCTGAACCCCAAAACCACCAAGTAAAAAACCAAGATGAAAGTTTTCCCAAAAAGAACTACCAAAGAACCCAAGAACAATTGCCTCCATTGTCGTTACCCCTGAATGAAATGTGCCAAAAGCTACTAAGTATCGGACAAGTAGCCCCTGTACCTTTAGCACCCCTACAACCGCCTTACCCTAGCTGGTATAAGTCAGATCTTACCCACGAATACCACGCTGGTGTAGCTGGGCATATCATCCATACTTGCAACGCTTTTAAGAGAAAGCTTCTACAATTGACCAAAGCAGGATTGATAACATTTGAAGATGCCCCTAATGTGAATACGAACCCTCTACCCAATCATGCTTCAGGTAGTGGGTCTGTAAACATGTTAGAAATAAAACACTCAAAAAGCTTGAAGGCATCAATGGATAGGATCTACCAAATGATGGTAGATGCAAGGTACAAAGAGCATAGCGAGATGTGTTGTGAACATCATAATATAGAAGGCCATGTAATTAGCCAGTGTGAGGGTTTTCACAAAAAGTGATGCAAATGATGAGTCGTGGATTGCTACGAATCAAGAAAGCAACAGGTGAGGAGGTGTCCATGATGGAGGCACCAAAAAAAGGGGTATGTCGAATACAATTCATTATAGGGAAGCCACCCAAACTGGTCTTATCTAAACCAGTAGTGGCGTATCAAGGGAATTACAATGCCTTACCTCATGACTATGGGTGTTCCTTTAAAAGCACTCAGCAGCCGCCTGTTTTTCAAGCAGAAATTAGAGGATTAACCCGTAGCGACAGATGTTTCACTCTAGAAGAACTGGAAAAACAAAGAAAAGCTAAGGGTAAAGAGGGGGTTGACGTGACCGAGGAAATAAATAAACTTGTCACGAAAGAGGAAACCAATGAATTCTTGAAGCTGATGAAACATAGTGAATATAGTGTTGTTGAACAGCTCAAGAAAACTCCAGCAAGAATATCATTGTTGTCTTTGATTCTAAGCTCTGAGCCACACAGGAAGGCTCTATAGAAGGTATTGAATGAGGCATACGTTCCTCAGGACATCAATCAAGAAGCTATGGAACATTTGGTGGGAAGAATCCAAGCCTCGAATTATATATACTTCACTAAAGATGAATCGGGTCCCAATGGTACTGGGCAAAACAAGCCACTATACATTACAGTGCGGTGTAAGGATATTCTAATCGGAAAAGTACTCGTCGATAATGGTTCTGCACTGAACGTACTACCAAGGCATATGTTGAAAGAAATGCCTATCGATGAGTCATATATGAAACCTAGCACATTGATGGTGAGAGCATATGATGGTTCGCCAAGACAAATAATTGGAACCTTAGAAGTGGAGCTATATGTAGGGCCGCAGATGTTCCTGATAACATTACAAGTAATGGACATTCACCCATCTTACAGTATATTATTAGGAAGGCCATGGATTCATGCAGCTGGAGCAGTGGCTTCTTCACTACACCAGTGTTTAAAATATATTGTGAGTGGAATGTTGATAACTGTCAAAGCTGAAGAGACAGTTTCCATGATAAAAAAATATAGTCTACCCTTCATTGAAGCGAAAGATTATAGAGATGGGGATATTCATGCATTTGAAATTGTGAATACGGAATGGGTTCCTGAAGGTGCAGTGCTGAGAAAGCCCAAAATCCCTGAAGCAGCAAAAATGGCTGCTAGATGCTTTCTAAAGAATGCGGCTCCTTTCCAATATAATCCTAAGACTGGACCGATCAAGCTAAAGAGTGTGGATCAAAGATTTGGGCTTGGATATAAGCCCAAGAAAGATGACTACAAACGGGTTGCCCAGATTAGAAAGGAGGCAACAGTGGCAAGGATTGAAAGAAGAGAGCCAGAAGAAGAAGAATTTGTCATCCCACTGCTCCAAGTATCTTTCCCAAAGGCTATAGAAGTGATTAGATCCAGCATCGTAGATCTCCACATCAGTACCCTGGAGAGCGAAGAAGGAAAGCAGATAGAGGAAGCGGATCTCGAAGTGAAGGATGAAGTTCTACCATAGTTTTCCATTCACACTATTGACGAACCCCCTGCAAGATTTTTTGTGCGAAGATTGGCTGAAGGAGAGGTGTACCAGAATTGGAAGATGGAGATTGCCCCTATTGTGTTTAAAAAGTAATTGCTCTTGTTTGATCATGTTTGGATTTGTTTTGCTTTGTTTTGACTTGTGCTGATCTTGTTTAGCTCATGATACCGCAAGATTTTCTATGTTAACCGAGCACTTTTGTTTTAATGAGATCATGCATTTTCTTTGTGTCCAATGTGTCTTCATCCTCTTATCCTCTCACAAATCACACTTACACGAGCACACCTTACACTTTCAGGAATCCTGAAAGTTCCATCGGTTCACAAAACCACTACACTAAGAATAATTGGCCAAAATTTTATAATATGGTTGCAATGGGCGATGAAGAATGGGAGGAAGAAGATATAAAAAAATTTATTAGGTTGGTAGAAAACTCTGAAAAGTCCTGGGAACCTGTTAGTGAGAAACTAGAAGTCATCAACTTGGGAAATGAGCAAGAAAAGAAGGAACTAAAGATTGGCACCCTTGTTACAACTAAAGAAAGAAATAAACTAGTCTCTCTTTTACATGAATATACAGATGTTTTTGCTTGGACTTATGTAGATATGCCCGGTCTAGATACTAACATAGTAGTACATAAAATTTCCTTAATAGAAGGAAGCAAACTAGTTAAGCAGAAAACCAAGCGAATACGCCCGGACATGTTGCTCAAGGTAAAGGCTAAGATTCAAAAATAATGGGATGCAGGATTTCTAGATGTGGTCCAATATCCTCAATGGGTAGCTAATGTAGTTATAGTCCCAAAAAAAGATGGCAAGATCCGGGTGTGTGTGGACTATAGAGATTTGAATAAGGCGAGCCTAAAAGATGATTTTCCTTTACCTCACATAGACATTCTACTTGATAATGCTGCAAGAAATGCCACATGTTCTTTTATGGATGGGTTCTCTGGTTATAACCAGATAAGAATGGCGAAAGAAGACAAAGAGAAGACCACCTTTGTCACACCTTGGGGAACGTTCTGCTATAAAGTAATGCCATTCGGATTGAAGAATCTTGGAGCCACATATCAAAGGGATTGGGTTACGCTATTCCATGATATGATACACCGAGAAGTGGAGGTTTATGTGGATGATATTCTTGCAAAATCAAAGAAGGAAGAAGATCATGTGCAAGTATTAAGAAGACTATTTGAAAGGCTGCAAAAGTACCAGCTAAAGTTGAACCCTGGAAAATGCTCATTCGGGGTAAAAACAGGAAAATTGTTGGGCTTTATAGTAAGTGATCGAGGAATAGAAATTGATCCTGATAAAGCCAAAGTTATTCAAGAGATGCCTGAACCTAAGACAGAAAAGGAAGTAAAAAGTTTCCTTGGGCGCCTAAATTACATAGCTCGGTTTATATCTCAGCTAACAGTGACCTGTGAGCTAATTTTTCGCTTGCTTAGGAAGAAAATCTTGGAGTATGGGACAATGACTGTCAGGAAGCCTTTGATAAAATAAAGAGGTATTTGCAAAATCCACCGCTGCTAGTACCTCCAACATCAGGGAGGCCTTTGATCTTGTATTTGATAGTAACAGAAACAGCTATAGGCTGTGTATTGGGACAACATGATGAATCAAGAAGGAAAGAGCAAGCTATTTACTACTTAAGTAAAAAATTCAATGACTGTGAGTCAAGATACACAACAATTGAAAGGTTGTGTTATGCCTTGGTTTGGAGTGCGAAAAGACTCGGGCAGTATATGTTGTACTACACAACCTGGTTGATTTCAAAATTAGTTCTGCTCAAGTATATCTGTGAAAAACCTTACCTGTCAAGTAGAATAGCAAGGTGGCAAGTGTTGTTGGCAGAATATAACATTATCTTTATAACAAAAAAAAAGCTGTAAAAGGAAGTGTAATCGCCGATCATCTTGCAGATCATGCCATGAAAAACTATGAGCCTCTAAACTTTGACCTCCCAGATGAAGATGTGATAATAATCGAGAATGGAGGCGGGGAAAGCGATACGTGGACCCTTTACTTTGATGGTGCAGTAAATGTATCAGGAAATGGGGCAGAAGTGGTAGTAATTTCCCCAGAAAATAAGCAGTATCCTGTTTCAGCAAGGTTACTGTTTGAATGTACCAATAATACAGCCGAGTATGAAGCCTGCATTATTGGCTTGGAAGCGACTTTAGAACTTAAAGCCAAGAAGCTTAAGGTCTTCGGGGATTCCTTATTAATCATCTACCAAGTCAAAGGTGAGTGGCAAACCAAGGATGAGAAATTGAAGTTGTATCAAAATTATCTTTTGAGGTTAGCCATTGAATTTGAAGAGATTAAATTCACCCACATAAGTAGAGATAAGAATCAGTTTGCTGATGCCCTGGCAACCTTAGCTTTAATGACACAAGTCGATATCAGAAGCAAGATCTAGCCAATAGATATCTAAGTTAAAAGCTTCCAAGCCCATTTTTGCTTAATTGAAGAATCTCCAGATGGGAAACCATGGTATAATGACATCAAGAAGTTTCTCCAACATCGAGAATACCCTCAAGGGATTTACAAGACAAATGAAAAGACTTTGAGGAGAATGACCATGAATTTTTACTTAGATGAAGAAATTTTATATATAAGGTCATTTGATGGGACCCTGCTCAGGTGTCTGAATGAAAATGAGATTGAACAAACATTAAAAAAAGTCCATGAGGGAATTTGTGCTACACATACTAATGGGCATACAATGGCAAAGCAAATACAAAGGTCAAGATATTTCTAGTTGACCATGGAGAGAGATTGTATAGACTACGTGAGAAAATGCCACAAGTGTCAGATATATGGTGATAGAATAAATGTGCCTCCAACACCTCTGTTCAATATGATCTCACTTTGGCCTTTTGATATGTGGGGTTTGGATGTTATAGGGCCACTCAACCCTAAAGCAAGCAATGGACATAAATTTATTCTGGTGGCCATCGACTATTTCACCAAATGGGTAGAAGCCAATTCTTACGCCCATGTAACGCAGAAAGTAGTTAAGAGATTCATTGAAAAGGATTTGGTCTATCGTTATGGTTTGCAAGCAAGATTGGTAACTGATAACGCTCAGAATTTCAATGGGAAGCTGATTGACGAACTATGCACCAAGTGGAAGATTAAACACCTCAATTCTTCCCCTTATAGACCAAAGATGAATGGGGCGGTGGAAGCAGCCAATAAGAATCTCAAGAAAATCATCCAAAAAATGGTGGTCACCTACAAGGATTGGCATGAGATGCTCCCATACGCACTTCATGTATACCGCACCACAGTTAGAACTTCTACAAATGCAACCCCATATTCGTTAATATATGGAATGGAGGCAGTTATGCCCTTAGAAGTTGAAATCCCATCACTGTGGATCTTGAAGGATGCAGAACTAGACGAACCAGAATGGGCGAGGTTAAGATTTGAGCAGCTAAACTTGATTGATGAAAGAAGACTAGTAGTTGTTTGTCATCACCAATTATACCAAAGCAGGATAGCAAAGGCTTACAACAAGAAGGTCAAACCAAGGGTGTTTAAGGAGAGGGATTTGGTGTTAAAGAAGAAGGCTTACAACAAGAAGGTCAAACCAAGGGTGTTTAAGGAGAGGGATTTGGTGTTAAAGAAGATCTCACTAACATCAGGAGAAGGTCAAAGTAAGTGGGCACCAAACTACAAGGGGCCATATGTGGTGAAAAAGGCTTTTTCTAGAGGGGCCTTAATTTTGACTAATATGGATGGAAAGAATCTACCTAGACTTGTAAACTCAGATGTTGTAAAGAAGTATTATGCCTAATGTATTTTCCTTATCATTCAATAAAATTGAAGTTTGGCCAAGATTTAGTGTGCTTTCCCTAAAAGAAGCTAAATCAATTTTAACTAAAATTATTTTTTATAAAATATTTTTTTTTCAAATCATAATAATTACCGCAATATCAAAAACATTATATATATAATAGTATCACTTGTTATTCTAACCATCAAGTGCTCCATGTATATTTTATTAAAAAAAAGTAATTTTAAATAAATATTTCAAAAATTAAACAATACTTAATAGTTAATTGGTCCATGTATATTTCTCTGTTATGATCTCTGAGCAAAACTCAATGTATGATTGATTTCTGCCAACACATGCCAAGTCTACTTGAAAATTTCCAAACGAGAATTGGATTTTTCTTTCTTATTGCTGGCAGCCTGGCACCTTCCTAGCAAAAGTCTTGGGCAGTGCCTCCTAAGTCAGAAATGAAACATCGAAGAATTTTTAAATGTTATGGTTTTTTCAGCTACATTGTGATTTATGGGAAATTTCCTGTGATGTTTAATGAATTTTCTTGGAATTTCTTCCCTCCCTCTCCGACTCCAATATGGTAAATGTCCTGTGATTTAATAGAAATAATTGTGTTTAATAATTATTTCTATTAAATAAAACAAAATGATATAAAAAACAAAATGACGGTGGACAAATAATGCATCTAGATGTGAACAAAAGATTCTTCTAAGGTAAGCCTAGTTATGTGGCCCGCGCTATACTGCGGGTTCACCTTTTATTTTTATTAAAAATTTGGGTTCTGGTGCTGGCACGACCCATCGCTATTTTGGATTATGCATATTGCCGGACTCAAGGCTATTTGGGTCTTACATTGGTAGCATTAAAGTCTATTTTGGGTCTTGTGCTGCCAATGACCCAAGGTTATTTTGGATGCTGCAGCCTACGGGACCTAAAGATAGTTGGGTTTTGGCACAGCCCAAGCACCACGTGTGCGCTTGTTTTGCCAGCACACAGGCAGGCAATCCAAGCGCCACATATGTGCTTGGTCTGCCCAACACACAGGCTAGGCAGACCGAGCGCTAGGTGACCAAGGTCGGGGGCATGGCCAGCGGGTGTGGCCTGCCCAGCGCCAGGTGTCCGCAACCCCAATGGACGCGCCACCAACTTGGCGCTTGGGTCCTGCATGCTACAGCCTCTCCACATGCCCCCACCAAATAGTCCAAGGCTATTTTGGGTCCTATTTTTAATCATTCTTCAAAAAATATATGGTGTCTCTTTCATGGTATTAATATTTTTTTTCAATTTACTACTGATAATAATAACACTAATAATAATTTATAATTCTACCGTCCAAATCAAATCTATTATTGTTTTTAATAATAATAATAATAATAATATTTATGATATTAATAATACTATTTTTAATTTTAATACTTCTAATTATAATAAAAAAAATATTTATAGTACACATAATACTATTTTTAAATTTAATACTTTTAATTATAATAAAAAACATTAATATTTATCATACAAATAATAATATTTTTTAGATGAATTTTTAGAATTATAATAAAAATAATAATAGTTGGCACCTGCCACATGAAAGCTAAGCGCCACGTGCGCGATTGGACAACCCAGCACTCAGGCAGGCAGCCCAAGCGCCACGTGCGCGATTGGTTTGCCCAGCACTCGGGCAAGCAGCCCAAGCGCCATGTGTGCACTTAGTCAGCCCAGCACTCAGGCAGGCAGCCCAAGCATCACGTGTCCCCACGTAGTAATTTTTAATTTTACATTTCAATTCAAATCTATGGTTGTTCTTCAATATTAATAATATATTTTTTCTAATCTAGTAATTATTTTATTAATAATATTAATTATTATAAAAATAATAATATTTATAACACTAAAGATAATAATATTAATTATTATAAAAATAATAACATGGAGTTGGTCATGGTCGCGTCCGGGTTCAACATGGGCGTGGCGCGTCGCACCGACATGGGGTTAGACGCGAACGCGTCCAGGTCCAACGTGGGGTTGGGCGCATGTAAAAATATTGATATTTATAACACAAAAGATAATATTTTTAATATTAATACTTTTGATTATAGTAAAAATAATAATATTCATAAAACAAATAATACTGTTTTTAATTCCAAGAATATTGATAACACAAATAATAATTTTTTAATATTAAAATTTGAATTATTATAAAAATAATAATATTATAACACAAATAATAATTTCTTTGATATGAATACTTTGAATTATAAGAAAAATAATAATATTTACAATGCAAATTATAATATTTTTTATATTAATATGTATAATTATTGAATAATTTGAATAATACTACGTTGTGGGCTCACTTTTATTTGTATAAAAAATACCATAAAATTTTATAATAGAAATAATAATATGTTTTCAATATTAATAATAATATTTTCTTTCAAATTTAATAATTTTTTTATTAATAATATTAATAAAAATAAAAATAAAAATAAGAATATTACAAAAACAAATAATAATATTTAGAATCCAAGGACTCAGGAACCTTGAGTCTTGATGAAGGACCCAAACCACGTGTGTGCTGGGCTGTGCCCAACACTGAGGCAGGAGCTCAAGCGCCACATGTCCCCACGTGGTGTTTCTTCGATTGTAATAACAGTTTTTAAAAATTTATTAATGTTGATAATGATGATAATAATAATAGTAGTAGTAATTTTAAATTTTACCTTTCAAATCAAATCCATGGTTGTTTTTCAATACTAAGAATACTTTTTTTTCTAATTTAGTAATTATTTGATTAATAATATTAATTTTTATAAAAATAATAATATTTATAACACAAAAGATTATATTTTTAATATTAGTATTTTTTATTATAGTAAAATAATAGTATTCATAACACAAATAATACTATTTTTAATTCCAAGAATATTTAGAACACAAATAATAATATTTTTTAAATTAAAACTTTGAATTATTATAAAAATAATAATATTATACACAAATATTAATATCTTTGATATGAATATGTTGAATAATAAGAAAAATAATAATATTTAGAACACAAATAATAATAGTTTTTAAATTAAAACTTTGAATTATTATAAAAATATTAATATTATACACAAATATTAATATCTTTGATATGAATATGTTGAATTATAAGAAAAATAATAATATTTAGAACACAAATAATAATATTTTGATATGAATAGCTTGAATTATAAGAAAAATAATAATATTTAGAACACAAATAATAATATTTTTTATATGAATACTTTGTATTATAAGAAAAATAATAATATTTACAACACAAATTATAATATTTTTTATATTAATACTATGAATTGTTGAATATTTTAAATAATACTACGCCATGGACTCAATTTTATTTTTATAAAAAAAATATCATAAAAATTTAGAATATAAATAATAATATGTTTTTAATATTAATAATAATATTTTCTTTCAAATTTAATAATAATAATAATAATAATAATAATAATAATAATAATAATAATAATAATAATTCTCACACATGAATCATCCCAAGCGCCATGTTCGCGGTTGGTCTACCAACACACTAGCAGTCACCCAAGCGCCACATGTGCGCTTGGTCTGCCTAGCACACAGGTAGGCAGCCAAAGCGCCCAAGGCTGGGTAGACTGAGCGCCAGGTGGCTGCAGCCTGTAGCACGGCCAGCGAGTGTGGCCAGCCCAACGCTCAGGCTTGGTAGCCAAGCACCAGGTGTCCGCAGCCCAAGTGGGCGCGCCTCTAGCCTAGCACTTGGGTCCTGCAAGCTGCAACCTTACCACAAGCCCCCACCAAACAGTGTAGTTCACAGTAAATGCACTCACAGTCTCCAGTACCCGCACTACAGTGCAGAACAGTACTATTCACAGTAAATTCACTCATAATGCATAGTAGTCCGTGCTATAGTGAAACAAACAGTGCATATGCCCTTATTATCCTTTAAACTAAAACTAGATGGATTGAGCGTGCAATCTTTAAATCTTTATACAAATGAACTTAGGTACTGTTTGTTTTTGCATTTTAAAAATATTTTTGAAAAAAATTGAATTTTTTTTAATTTTTTATTTGTTTTAAATTAATATATTTTTTTGTGTTTTCAGATCATTTTGATACGCTGATATCACAAATGATTTTTTAAAAATAAAAAAATATTATTTTGATGCATTTCCGAGTGAAAAACACTTTGAAAAGCAATTGGAACCACACTCGCAAACACACCTAATTGGCGTAGCACATGATAGGGGGAAAGCTTACATCATGGATATTTTTAGAGAATAGGTATAAGCAAGCAACAAAGCAAAACTATGACTTTATGTAAATTATATGATACGGGTGGAAGCTAAAGACAATAAGAAACAAAGAACACATGTTTTTTTTATGAGCGAAAAGGGCGGCAGATATAAACCCTAAATTCATTAATTTATTCTCTCTAATTAATAATACTGAAGTATGCCTCTTTAAAAGGTTTACAAAGCCTTAAACAGGCTAGAAATCCTATCTTAACTATGAAAAAAAAAAACAAAAACTTGAAATTACGAAGGAAAGGATAAAATCCAAAAGAAGTAGGAAATCCAAAAATAACAAGGAAAATCATAAAAATTATCAAAATCAAGGCCTCAGACGAGATTCTTGAAATCTAAAGATCTGACAGTCAGAATAGCAATTTCATATTATTTTGAGGAAAGCAACCTCAGGATACTCTTGTAAATATTTCAGCACGATCCAACAGTCAGATTAAAAGTTTTAGTCTCTTGAGTCGAAACCTGTCCCACTGGTCCATAAATGTATTTGCTACACCATTCATATAATCTGTCCAGAGCAGATCCTCATCTAATTATAGTAGAACCACACCTGACTGCTCGAAATCACCTATTATCATAAGCCCAACTATATCATTATATCCACAAAAACATGTGCATATTGGTAGAGCAGCCTCAAGTTTTATTAGCAAAAGTGAAGACCATCATGCGATCCAACTTTTTGTTTAACAAATATGCTTCATTCTTTTCAACTAAACATCCTGTTTGAATAACATCGTAAGTTTTGTGTGTTCTTGCATGGTAGAAATGCGAAATAGCATGTTCTAGAAATTGTAGTTAAATTCATAAATGTTTGTATGGTAAACGATGGTGTGTCTAATTGTTGAAGGAGGGCGGGGGGTGCAACTATTCTTATGGTATTGAAGCACAGGGTGATGATATGTATGGAACATTTGCAAGAAAATTTAAAATTGATTACTAGTGCTGGAAACACATGCAACCCTAATCTAGTTTGAAGGGGGAAAAGAACAAAAGAATAGCATTTGCATGAGGATCGGTAAGAAAAATGAAAAACTATGGGTTGCTCAATACATTTAGAATCCATGAATCAGCAAGTAAAATCAGAATCGGAAATTCCATGAATCTATTTTGCTAATTTAAACACTGAGCCATTAATTAACAGCTTAATTGAGCCATTTGATTTTCTTAATGATGATATATATTATTGATAAGGTTTCATTCCTCAATAAATTGATCAAAACCAGAAAGTTAACTACACTTCAAGTGAGCTTCCAATACCTTCATATGGTGTCTTGTTGTGTAAAAATAATTCTTTTATAAGATTACAATCAGCTTGAAGGTCTCTTATAAGACTTGGAGAACTCTTCTTCGAGATTTTAAAACCGAAACAGTGCATGTTTTTTCATCACAAAAAGTGTAATGTAGTTGATAAGTTCATTTATAATAGATTTGGGATTCATTTGAAGATATTCAAGTGTTTCTATGGATGCTTTGATGCATAATACATTTGAAGATATTCAAATTATATGATTTCTAGCATAACAAATGGGTGTACTTGTTCTATAAAATGAACATAATTTTCCATTTGAAAGAGAATAATTAATGAAGTGGATTCAATATGGGATCAATGATTGATAAAATGATGCTGCAACAAGAGCATCAAAGTTGCAGACGCAGTTGAAATGGCAATTTGGAGATAAAGCATGCATGGGAAAGAATGTGCCTCTGATCAATGCAATGTCTCCTTGCCACGCTATTTTTTAATTGGTTGGCTAACGTCCTCATGTGCACAGGGCTGAGAGGACTTGGTTGAGGTTATTTGCTTTTCTGTTTCGCTGTTAGGTACATCCCCAACACTAGTGGACACCGAAAAATTATTTTGAGTAATATTTAGCTCAGCTATATGAAGCAGTTTGATTGCAAAGTTAGAAATAGAACAACATCTAAGCAAGAGTGATCTTAGCAGACATGAGAAACTGGCCTTTGATGAGAAATGCAAGAATCAAAATCCAGTTTCCTTTTTGCACTAGTTGACATGGCATGCATGTGGATTCAACTCTGTTTCTATGGCAGTTTCTTTGAAAGATACAGGAGCTATAGGCGCTGCGGAATAATATTTGCTGGATTGATTAATTTGATGTTGCTGTGCTTGATGAGGCAGCACCTGTACCAGCTTTTGAAGGCCTGTCTGATGCATGTGGCTGGCGTTGTTATGTGTTAAGGGTCCCCTCGATATTGTCTGATGCAACTTCACAGCGATTACTACCAGACATGAATGCTCTAAATTGAACCTGAGAAATCCATGTTTTGTTGAGCTTGTTTATCATTGGAGGTGCGATCATATTGGGGTTTTTGAACTCCCTATCATAGCCGTAATGATGTACGGTTGAGCCAAAGTAGTTTTCAGCTGGTTTACTAACGATGAGAAACTTTGCAACATCTTCTCCATCAGTTACAACACAATTGACGCAGAACTTATAACAGTGTGTCTGAAAAAGCAAAGCAAAGGGAAAAATTTTAAGTGTATAATAAAATTTGTAGACATACAATTTGCAGATTTGTGAAATCAAATTTTTGTTTTATTTGGATGGAAGCTTACCATGGCACATGCTGATAGGCAGATGTTGGAGCGAAACGATTAGGATTAGGATTATTAATACCCCTTGGATGGTTAAGATTCCTTGGGCAACTAGGTTTTCTTGGGAGGTTTAGGGTCTACTATAAATACATATCATGTAACTCTATTTCAACATAGTAAAAAATAGAAGCTCCTCGCTCCTGTAAATGTAGACACATTGTCGAACAACGTTAAATCTTGTATACTTTGTAGTTTCTCTCTTATTGCAATATTCATTAATAATTGCTATAGGTTTTTCACAATAATTGGTATCAAAATCTGTCTACGATGTTAGGGATTTCTTCTGCAAAACTCAACATGCTTAAAGTAGTATATTTTGAGATAAACATGATCTTTTGCTCAATGAGATGGTATAAATAATATCCAACTGACTCTTTTGGATATTCAACAAACTTATAATTATCTAACTTAGCTCCTAACTTTTCAGATACTATACGCTTCATATAAGCGTTACATCCCCTAATCTTTAAGTATGACAAATTTGGTCTCTTATCATTTCATATCTCATATGAAGTCTTATCACCAAATTTTAATAAAACCTTATTTAAAAGGTAACCAGTAGTTTGCAAGACATGACCCTAAAATGAAGGTGGAATGTCTGCATAACTCATTATAGACCTTTTCATATCCAATATGGTATGATTTCTCCTTTCAAAAACTCCATTAAGTTATGATGTTCTAGGACATGTCCATTATGAGAGAATCTCATTATCTTTTAAATAATCTTGAAATACTCGATACAAGTATTCACTACCTCAATCCGATCAAACTATTTTAATACTCTTTTCAATTTGTATCTCAACATCATTTTTAAGTTATTTGAACCTTTCAAATGATGTTGACTTTCATCAAATACACATGACCATATCCAATATAGTTATCAATGATGAAACATGTATATCAATCTATGACACGAATCATTATTGGTCCACATATATCCGTATATATTAGACCAAATAATTCAATAGATCTTTCACTTTTTTAGTAAAGAATGTTTTGGTCATCTTAACCAATAAACAAGCTTTACAAGTTTCATATGATTCATAATCAAAAGGTTCAAATATCCTTCTTTATGTAACTTAATTATTCTTGTTTCATTGATATGACCTAGTCTACAATGCCATAAATAATATAGATATTGATTATCTAATGTGTTTTTCTTGCTATTTATATTGAATTTGTGCATCTCAAGATCAAATATGTACAAACTATTTGTATAAATGCCAGATCCTTAATAAACATCATTATTATAGAAGGAACAACATTTGCCTATAATAATAATTTTAAATCCATTTTAAAAATATATATGATGGTTCTAAAAAAAATACTAGAACATAATAACAATTATAAATTCTAATATCAGTCTATTTGGCAAAGTTAATGCAACAACCTTTGCTTTATTACCAATTTATAGGTCCATTTTACCTTTATTCAATAATAAACACACATGAAGCATAAGCTTCAATAATATTTTTAGCTTTCATGAATATAAGACAATATTTCTAGTTCCATCTTTATTGGCTTTCCTTACCACAATGATGACATATACCCCTAAACTGCAAAACCAAGTTAACGCTTAACTCATGGTCCATGATAAAGCTCTATTGGCCTAATTTATTTAAAATAGTTAATCATTCTCAACATATAGGTGTTCATCGGGGAACCCTCTTTTATCCTACAGTGGAACAATTTTGTAGAGGCCTCATATCTCTTAGTGCATCTAATTGTATCGAATAACTCTTTGAGATGTTTAATTATTATATGGACATCCATATTCTCGTGATGTATTTAAAGTTGAAGTGATATGCTAGATAATATCACACATGTAGCCTACTCATCGATATCAATATGACATTGATATTCATTCCTAACTTTATTATTAGTGTCCTCATCAAGAACATGAGGAATCAAATTTTCAAGAACATATAATTTTTTTTATTTAAAAACAATTTTTATATTTTAGTATCAGTCCAAGAAGTTTAGTTCAATCAATTTATTAGCATCAAGTATGCTATGTAGGGATAAATACTTTTTTACTCATGATAATCTATCAACCTATTCATAGCTAGTATTGATTTTATGCATACATATTTATAACCAAATTAAAATAAAGTCTTTAATCTTAACTTAGTCTCCCCCTATTTTTTGCAAATTAATAGCCCTCACAATTAATTCAAGAAATCTTTTTGAGATCTCCTAGTAGGCTAGGATCTCATTTAATTCATATGACTTTAAGTAACTTAACAAAAAATAAATAAATTGGGTAGATAACATAACTTATCAATCTCATTTTTATGTGATTCCTAGATGGTTAGGTGATTACTCTTTGTCTAAACATATCATATATGTTTCACTTAACTACTGTCTCTAATCTTATATGCACATAAGTAACTCATCCAAATCATATATGTTAGTTAAGTATATTAATGAGAGATTTATTATTTTAATTAAGTCTCATTCCATGGCATAATTGATATATCATTTGGATTCGCAAGTTAATAAAGGTTGACTTAGGTAAATCCATTACATTTTTGTCTTAATATTAGATAAAAATATCATCCAGTATGCAGTTGATTTTGAATTCATGATTAAAATCTATTTAATTTTTTAGGAAACACGTTAGCGATGTTTAAACAATTTTTTTTAGCATTAAAACAAATTAGCTTTGACGCTCGACACAACATGAACAAATTTTGTTATCCTTTTATTAAATAAAGAATTTTCTATGAAACAAAGTTATTAGATACAACTGTGTATATAACACATGTTACAAGATTAAATATCTTAATTTATATCTATCTCTTTATTTTTTGAATTTAGTCTTTAGCTATCTATAATTATCTTTTTTTACATTTTGTGAACACAGATAATTGTTTGATTAAATGAAAGATTTATTCAAAGAAACAAAGTTATTAGGCACAACTGAGTACATGACACCTGTTGCGAGATCAAATATCTTAATTTATATCTATCTTTTAATTTTTCAAGTTTAGTATTTACTTATCATCAATAGCATTTTTATATATTTATTAACATGAATAATTTTTAATTTATTTAATTAAATACATGTGTAAGCTTTTCAATTTCTTATTGGGAATTTTTTATCACAAAAAACAAGTTGAAAATGTCTATATATTTATATTTGAAAAAATAAAATAAAACTATCACTCACAACAAAACACTTATATGGGATTTAGGGTTTTGTGAATATTCACCTAATTGTCCTTCTATTAAAACGGAGATGTTAGTAGAAAAAAGAATTTAAAAATTATTCTTTTTATTTTTATATAAAAATATTGGAATGTCAATATTCCAACCAAAACTTTTTATATTGCAAAATTTTGCACCAATCAATCATCTTAAATGCTATAAGATCCATGAAGCTATTCTTCCTCCTAAATGTTATCTCATAGACGTTTAACTTCTTCTTTTTTTAATTATTTTGACCATTCCACGATTTGATTGTGGTAACATTTTGTCTACATTTCTTAACAAATTATATTTTATATATCATGTCAATGTAAAATTAAAATTTTAATAAAAAAATCCTTTTTTCTCCCTTTTTCTTTTTCTCCTTTTTTCTTTTTTGATCTTGGCAGACCAAACCAGATAGATAAAATTATCCATTTTTTTCTTCCTCTTTCTTTTTCAATTCCACTTGGTTTCTATATTTTAAGATTTGAGTTTTTCAAGATTAGAATTTTTTTAGGATTCTTGCAATTCTATTTGTTTTTGTAAGAATTTGGGTTTTTCAAGATATGAGCTTTTCATTTTGAATTGTATTATGGGGTTTTTTTTATTTATGATGGGAGTTGTGAAGATTATGGCGATAGTTTTTTTAATTTTGGTAATTTGAAATAACTAATTATTTCAAATTGGTGAGCTAATTAATTTCAGCATTATAGGTGATTTTGAGCTTATTTTTTTAATGCACTATTTTACTTAAACGAATATAAATTTCAATTTGATCGTTAAATTGAGGTGAAAATTTACCAAAAGTTTCTAGAGGTCTTGTAGGGTTAAAATTTCTAAGAAATTAAACATCAAAAAGGCCTTGTGATAAGGTCCAAAAACTATTGTGCAAGACTTATATTAGTTTTCTAGTTGATTTAGGATTCTTTTTCCTATTTTATTTAGAGCTTTTTTTATTGTTTTTCCATCATTATTTAGGATTTTTTTACTTGTTATAAATAGGGTTATATAACTTTTATTTAGTTTTTTTTTATTTTATGAAAGACTTTGATTTCAACAATTATTATTGTGTGTGTGATGTTTTGCTCATACTTTTTGGTTCTTCATTAAAGTATTCTGACTTATCAAAGAATACACCAACCTTCGTAGCTTCTTCTATACTTCATTTCTCTTTATAGGTGTTGGGTTGGGTCTTAGTTACTTATAATTTTGATGCCTCAATATAGGTTATTGTTGTGTTAAACTCAATTACAAACATGATCTTAGCTTTCTTAAGAAGAGTCAATTTGAATATGAGTTTCTGAATCTTTATATCCACTGGGTTCGCATCATTTTATCTCCTCATCATTTTTCATTCACTTCCTCTCTTTTTTTTCAACATTTAAGCACTAAAACATGACAAAAATAAAATTTTAGATTGAAACATAAAAATCTAAAACAAACAGGGCCAAATGTGTCAAACTCAAAACATGAGGAATGAATTTCAATTTTTTATGGTTATTTTAAATGTTATGTTTTTTTTATTGTTGTTAATTTTGGTCTTTTATATTCTTCTTTTTTACAACAAACTTAAATTGTATTTTATAAAATAAATCTTTATGGTAAGGTGAAAATACTTCATGACACGCTGGGTATAAGAAAGAATATAAATAGAAATTAATATTAGCACATAAAATAATAACTACTGCTATGGAATCTTCTGTAACAAACTATTCTCTAGGAGCGGATTCGTGAAAATAGAATTTGAAAAGATGAAATTAAAAAGAAATTATGTGCAACGAACAAACTGTAAAAAAGTAATAATTTCATGAACCAAATTTTTTTTACTATGAACAATGATATAAACAATGAAATATGAGGTTGGCTACATTGTATGAATACCAGTTACCCCTAAATTTTTTAGTTTATGTTTTAGAAACAAAACTTGAAAGAATAACATTAAAAAAAACCTATAAACAATGATATAAATAGTGAAATGTGAGGTTGGTTAAAATAGTAGTTACTCTAAATGTTTTAGTTTTAGTTAACTAGATTATTAACCCACACTACATTGCGTGTCAGATTAAACTTTTTTTTAACGTAAAAGAAATGTCTAGGCATTGCTAATGTTTTTTTCTAGTAGAAAACAAATATGGCCTTAGCAAATTTTTTTATATCTAAAGATCTAATGGTTTGCATAATGACGAGGTGTACAAGGTAAACCTAATATAAAATCCATGCTCGCATTTAGCCACAGACCATCAGGAACCGATAACGGGGTGTACAACCTAGCATTCAATAAGGCCCCTCTGAACCTCTGACATACAACACACTTCTTGACAAAGTTAGAAACCTGACTTGGTAATTTAGGTCAATAATAATCTGCAAGTGTCTTATCCCATCCAAAATACCCCTCACAATGTAATTCACTAATTATATTCTCTCACAAAGAACAATATGGAACACCAAGTTACAAATAATGAAAAAGATAACCATTTAAAAACATAAAGTTATCTCATTTAACTCCATTTGATAACTCGACATAAATTTAACTAAACGAGGAATCATCTGAATACAGCTCATAAAAAGTATCAAATCCCAGCACATGGGCACATATAGTGCTAAGAAAAGTTACTCGTCGACTGAGAGCATCAATCACCTTGTTTAGGCTGCCCCATTGGTGTCTCAATGAAAAAGTGAACTCCTGCAAAAATAACACCTACTTCGCATGTAGATGACTCACCTTATGCTGCCCATTTATGTAGTTTAGAGCTTCATAATCAATAATTAAAATAAACTTCTTGTACATGAGATAGTGGCTCCAATGCTTTAGAGTCTGAACAATAATGTAAAACTCCAAATCATAGGTGGAATAATTCTTCTTCGAACTAAACAGTTTCTTACTAAAAAAAAAGATAAAAACTCCCTCAATGCTTACCCAGAAGCATCATAATTTACTTCAAACAACTTCTGAAAGTTTGGTAATGTCAAAACTAGAGCTTCAATCATCTTTTACTCCAATAATTGAAAATTGGTTTAAACCCCATCTATCTACTGAAAAGTACGTACATCTCTTTAGGCACTCTGTAATGGGTGTGATAAAGAAACTAAGTTCTTGGTGAATCTTCTATAAAAAGATACAAAGCCATGAAAACTCCAAACATCATAAATGTTTTTCGGTGTCAACCACTCAATAATCATAAAAATCTTACTTTGATCAACTTGAACACCATCAATAGATACAATAAATCCAAAAAAAAACTATGTTAGTAAAGAACTTACATATCTTTCAGTTAACATACAACTATTTCTTCCTTAATGTATTGAAAACAACTTATAGGTGCTCCAAATAAGACTTTAGAGTGGACTATAAATTAGAATGTCATCGAAATAGACCTAGATAAATTTGCCTATGAATGACCTCAATACTTGATGCATGAACCTCATTAATGTGCTTGGAGGATTAGAAAGTTCAAATGGCATGACCATCCACTCATATAACCCCATGCGAGTTTTGAAAGTTGTCTTCCATTCATCCCCTAGTCTGATTATGATCTGGTGATACCCAATCTTGAAGAATACCTTATACCCTACCAACTGGTGTAACATGTTATCTAGGTGCAGTATGTTATCTATACACATACCTCATGACCCATCCTTCTAGGGGACTAAAAAGGCTAACACAACACAAGAACTCATACTTTTTTCTGGATATACCCTTTCTCTAACAATTCCACTACTCGTCTCTACAACTCTTTAGCTTTTTTAGGGCTAAGTTTATAACCTACCTTGTTTGGGAGGCTGGAACCTGGCATCAAGTCAATCTGGTATTGTATCTCTCTCATAAGAGGTAAACCTTGGGCAACTCATTCGACATTAAATCTAAAAATTCTACCAACACACCTCGTGCCTCATCGGGATTGATATCTTTTTTTTCTCTTCTCCCTGACAATATTTCTATGCATTAGGGTAAACACCACTCACTCTTTAAGGATAATAAATTCTTCCCACCATTAGCCTTCATCTCCATCTTCTCCCTCATTGGTGCCAAAATTAGTTAACTTGCCAAATCCGTGATCTGAGTAATGAAATATGAATAACCTCATAGAAAGTAGATCGAAACAAATCATGAAGTCTAATTCCCAATCAATCCAAAGTTAAAAGATGAAATTGAGAAAAAAAAGTTAATTAGAAAAAGGAAAAAAAAGGCTCAAGTCAACCAAGTTAACCTGTTAAACTCGCGATCTGGGTCATGAGTATATGATAATCTCATAAAAAATAAATTGAAAAACAATTACCAAGTTCAATCTCCAATAATTTTAATATTGAATGATGAAGTTGAAATTGAAAAAAAAATTAGAAAAAGAAACAAGGGAAAAAAACATTATTCCAGTGATTAATGTTATGTAAGTAGTGGTATAGTAAAACTCTTTCCTCCTTTATTTTCTTATTAATTTCTAATAAATTCAATGTTGAAATATAAAATTGAGAAAAAAATCAATTAGATAAAAAAATGAAAAAAAACTCGAGCCATTCAAGTTAACCTGTTAAACTCATGGTTTGGGTCACGAGTCTGAAATAATCTCAAAAAAAGTAAATTGAAAAAAAATTATAAATTATAATCCCTAATAAATGTAATTTGAAGGATAAAATTAAAATTAAAAAGAAATATATATTAAACAAAATAACAAAGAAAGAAAACTATTCTAATGAATAATAAACTCCAAGGTTGTCAAAAATATTTTTTTGACACGACACAAAATATATAATATAAACTCGAATAGTAAAATCATAAGTAAAATATTTTAACTAATTACATATTAACAATTCCAATCAACTAGTAAATAATAATATAACATAATTAAAATAAAAGTGAAATAAACAAAACAAAAGTCCAAACACCTTCATAATTCAAATAAAAATTCATACATGGTTTAAATATGTTTTCTGTTTCCATAATATTTCATTTCTGCAAATCAGAATATATGCAATCTCAGGATGAATGTTGCATGTTCCTGGTCCTAGAGTTTTAACTGATATCTAAACAAGGAATAAATACAACTCATGGTCTGATATTTGTAAAACCATTATAGAAGTAATTAATATCTAAACAAGGAATAAATCAAGTGTACCTCTTCATTCATAACCATTCTACGCAATTAGTTTTATAATACAAACATAATCATCTCGCTTAATCATCCAAAGGAAAAAAAAAACAACAATGCAAAATTAAAGAGTTCACAATATATCATTGCTCTATTCATGTTTGCAACTGAATAATGTATCCTCTCGAACAAGTAAATGGAAGATAAAAGCAAGACTTTATTTCTAAGTGTTTGTGTAACGCAGAAGTTGTAACTAAGAGGCATTTGTTAAATAATACATTTATCTTGTTTTATTTTATTAAGGGTGGAATAATATTTTTAGCTTAACCTATATACAAGCTCTTTATATTTAGGTTAAATGATGTACTTTTTACAAATCAATTAAGGAGAATTCTAACCTCCCTCTCTTTCATGTTTGTATTTATTTTGTGCTAATTAATTTTTTTAAACATGGTATCGGAGCTGGTTTTATGGAACGAGACTTAATCTCAAACACAATTTTCATGGCTAGACTTATTGATAACAAGACTGTAGACACTCCCATTGAAGTTAACACAAGGTATTATTCTTCTGATGGTTTACTTTTGATAGATCCTATTTTATATCATACTATTGTTGGGAGTTTGGTATACCTCACCATTACTCGTCCAGATATTGCATATATTGTTCACATTGTTAGTCAGTTTGTTGTTTTTCCTACTACTGTTCTTCGTATTTTGCGATATCTTCGAGGTACAGTCTTTCAAAGTCTTTTACTTTCATCCACCTCTTCCTTGGAGCTGCGTGCAAACTCTGATGCTAATCATAACAATGATCCCACATATCGCAAATCAATTACTGGTTTTTGTATCTTTTTAGGTGATTCTCTTATTTCTTGAAAGAGTAAGAAATAATCTATTGTTTTTCAATCCTCAACCGAAGCAGAATATTATGATATGACATCTACTATTAAAAAGATTATTTGGCTACGTTGGTTACTTGCGGATATGAGAGTTTCACTCTCTCATCCTACTCATATGTATTGTGACAACCAGAGTTTTATTCAAATTGCTCACAACTCGATTTTTCATGAACGAACCAAGCACATTAAGATTGATTATCATCTTACTCGTCATCATCTCAAGCATGACACCATTACTTTGCCTTTTGTTACTTCTTCCTTGTAAATTGCAGATTTCTTTACCAAGTCGCATTCTATTTCTTGTTTTTGTTTTCTAGTTGGCAAACTCTCAATGCTTATAGCTGCCGCATCGTAAGTTTGAGGGAAAATGTTAAATAATACATTTATCTTGTTTTATTTATTAAAGATAGAATAATATTTTTAGCTTAATCTATATATAAGCTCTTTATATTTAGGTTAAATGATGTACTTTTTACAAATCAATTAAGGAGAATTCTAGCCTCCCTCTCTTTCGTGTTTGTATTTATTTTGTGTTAATTGAATTGTTTTAACACCATTGTTCCAAGTGCTTATAATAACCATTAAGCTGATACTTTGCTCAAAAGAAAACAGTATAACAAGAACAGGACATGCTTTGATGAAAATCTAACACATAAGCAGCTCCATTTCTAGACTATCTAGCTCTTCTCCTCACTTGCAAGAGTTCAAATAATGGCAGGAAACTAAATGGAAGTAAAACAACCTCAACTCTATTTCTAGACTATCTAGCTCTCCTCCTCACTTACAATAGTTCAAACAATGGCAGGAAACTAAATGGAAGCAAGACAACCTCCGAGAACTCAACATCAAAATAAAACAAAACAAAATTAAGCAAATGAAAAGCAATGACAAGAAATATAAATTTAGGAAAAATAATGGCAAGAAGAATAATGGCAGTAATTTACATCAAATCCATCTCCAGAAACAAGTCTTCAAGAATCAAGTATACAAAGAGGTGAGACGCGAGAGCACAGAAGATGGAGAGTGGAGACTTCAGGAAGAAAAAAGGCAAATAAAGTAAAGAAAAAAATGGGTTTTTTGATAGAAAGAGTGTGAAAGTTGTGGAACCAGCTAGGGAGAACTTGAGTTTTAAGAAAAGACAAAAGGGAAAGGGGAGATTGGGGACTAGGGAGTAAATGATGGCTTGACGGGGAAGGGAGTCAATTAATTTTTTTTTACTTTTATCAAACTCATAAACTCGGTTTGAGTTTATTAATTTGACCGAATTTAACCTAGTTTGACTGAATTTGCTACTTTTTGAGTTTTTAACCCGATTTTACATGTTATATACGATTTTACGAGTCAACTCACGATTTTGACAACTTTGATAAACCCTCTCCTTTAGTTTTTTTTGTTTTTTTAATAATTAATGTTAATAAAGGGATTAAGGTTGGACTGTTGGTGTTTTTAAGTGAGTATGCACTTGTTTGTTTTTGTATTTTAAAAATATTTTTTAAAAGAATTTTTTTTATTTTAAATTAATTTTTTAATGATGTTTGGATGTATGATATTAAAATAATTTTTAAAAAATATTATTTTAATATATTTTTAAATAAAAAATATTTTAAAAATCAATAAACAATAAACACCTCCCTTCTAAACACCTCTTCCAAATCTAACGGCAGTTAGACGTAACTTAAAAAAATTGAGCAGTATTTATTTCGAAACAACCGTCATCGGCACAAAAACAACAGTAGCTGGTCGAAAGATTTTTCAAACTTCAAACAAACGCGAGAGCGAGAGTCGAAAGATTTTTCAAACTTAATCAAACGCGAGAGAGAGAGAGAGAGATTTGAAAAAAAAAAAAAAAAACACAAATTGAAAACGCAAATAAATAGTAGTCGTCTTCCTTCTCGGACACTTTGATAGAAGGCGGGACGGGAGAGAAGAAATAAAGAAAGAGAGAGGAAACATGAAAACTAAAACAAGAACTTGTTCTTCTACGTGTATATTTCCTCTCCCAAAATAAATAAATAAATAAAACAAAAAACAGTTCCGTTCCGTAGCTCTTTTTCAAAATCTGATCTCTCTAGAAAACCAATCAGATCTCGTCGGTTTTTAGGGTTTTTCGATTTGCTCGATCGGTTCGATTTTTGCTATTTTAGATCTTTGATTAAAAAATGGAAGCGATCGAGGAGTTGTCACAGTTATCGGAGTCGATAATGCAAGCAGCGGCGTTGCTTGCCGATGAGGATGTTGACGAAAAGTCGAGTTCAAGTTCAAGACGGAACTCAACTTTTCTTAATGTTGTTGCACTTGGCAATGTAGTAAGTGACTTAATTTTAGATTTGAATTTTTTTTAAGTGAAGAAAGGAGCTTGTGTTTTAATTTAGTTTTAGATTTTTCTTGATCAGTGACTACAAGGAAGGAAGGGTTATGTACTTGTTTTTTAGGTGATTTTGGTTTCCACGCGAGTGGTTTTTTTTTAGGATTTCTGTTGTTAGCGAGGATCTTATGAATGGAATACGTTGCTTTCGGGGTAATGATTTCTTTATCATTGAAGGATGTTTGTTTTGGCTCCTTTGTGTATAATGATGCGAGAGATTTATGACTCTTTTTAGGAGTATCATCTTCCACCTGCGGTACATACAAGCAAGTGATATTGTTAATACCAATAGTTTGAATCAAAGTTTCTCCACAAAAGTGAAATAAAAATAATAAGAATAAAATTCCATGAGATGCCATTACATACCTCCTGGATAAGTATGCAATGAAGCCAAGCAGGTGTTGATGGTGACAATTCATCAGTTGATGCAGCACCGCCTTAAGCACCAAGAAAAAGAATGAATCTGGTTTCTGATAAACGTGGTTTGTTATTTATTTTATTTTTGCAATGCAAGCATTAGGAACTTTGATGGTATGGTTTTAAATGCATTCTATCTTTACGCTGCTGTCATGTGAGCATGAGTGTGTGCGCGTGTGTCTGTGGAGGTATTAGCAGCAACGTTTGTTAAATATAACTAGATGATAGGGTATTCTTTATTTTGTGACATTTCTTGCATTGGAGATGCTCATATTAGCTAGATGTTTAACTCACTATCTGTTTTGGATGTAAATTGTGGTTATGAGCCATGAGGAACCGTTGGAGATGAGATTTTAGAGCCTACTCAACTCTGAGATTATCTGCTGCTACAGCTGCTATTTTTGTGCTATGTCTATTTTCACTTTTTTTTTCCTTTAATGAACACCCCATCTTTTGTTTTTGTTTTTGTTTTTGTTTTTTTTTTTTTTTGGGGGGGGGGTTTCATGGTGTGGAGGGGGGGGGGTGTAATGTCATCCTTGTTTGATTTCCTCTTCCCTGTTTGTGGACAAATTGGTTAGGGTGCTGGTAAATCTGCGGTTTTGAACAGTGTAATTGGACACCCTGTTCTGGTAAGTTGATCTGCATGAGGTTCTGTATTTTTCTTCCCTCTCCTGAATGTAGTTTGATTTCTGATATTCTCTTCGTTTGCTGCAGCCAACTGGTGAAAATGGTGCCACTCGGGTCCCTATAAGCATTGGCTTGCAGAGGGATGTTTCTTTGAGCGGCAAATCAATTATCTTGCAGATTGACAATAAATCTCAACAAGTTTCTGCAAGTTAGTAACTGCAATTGAATGACTCAAATTGCATTATTTGTGTCTTGTGTTTTATTTATTTTGTTCTCTTTGCCAGTTGCTGTTGATTATATGGTTAAAAGATAACTTCTAAAACAACCTCTTAGGATTCTCATGTTATGACTGATATTTTTTTGAAAATTTCACCAACTTCTGCTGAACTGGCAGCTTTATGATTCCTGCCATAACTTACCACCTCCTCTCCTCAATACTAACATGGTTGGAGGACAGCAAGACCAATGCTTTGAATATTTATCTTCTCTGTATTTATTTTGGACGTGTAATGGTCATCCTGAGGCAAGAAGTTATTTTTGTAGTTGACTCAAAACAAACAAACATGACATGCTAGAGTTAGTGGTGAAAACAGGGATATGCATTGGACTTGACTGAGGTGGAAAATTGCTTTTCCACTATGTGATCCAATGTCAATAAACATTTAATGATAAAGACTCCTTTCAGATTATCAGATGTTGGTACCTTTTAATCTAAACAAGGAAATATGATATTTGTTATTTTGCAGGTGCTTTGCGGCATTCTTTACAGGATAGGCTGAGTAAGGGTGCTGCTGGCAAGAGCCGGGATGAGATATATTTGAAACTGAGCACAAGCACAGGTTTGCTCATTATTTAACTGTGTAATCTAGTTTAGTTTATGCATAAAGATTCTAAGATTTGGTAGTAGCTATTGCTTTGTTAAAGACTTTTGTGACAGATCCATGATGGGATAGGAGATACTATGATTCAGTTAACTATTCAGATTCATTTAATCACATGCTCTTGTGGCTGTTAGCGGACATACTGATTCTGTTGTTACCATTCTTACTCTTATCATGGTTTTTCTCAGCACCTACCTTGAAATTGATTGACTTACCTGGCCTGGATCAACGGGTCGTGGATGAATCTATGGTAAGAGTTGATTAATGGTTCTAGACCTCTATTACATATAAGGATTTACATCAACCAGCATCACTGTCACGGTGATCAAAACATTAATTTTGCATGTAATCTGTGAAAAGAAAGAAACTCCTTTTTCTTTATTTGTTTACTTTTTGCGTATGCATTTAGCTCAGTATGGCACTCAAAATATTATGGCGATAATTTTTCAATGTGGCCATTGCTTAGGTTAGTGACTATGCAGAGCACAATGATGCCATTTTGCTAGTTATTGTACCTGCGGCCCAGGCACCTGAAATTGCTTCATCTCGAGCCCTTAGGATTGCCAAGGAGTATGATGGAGAAGGTAAATGGCTGTTAAAGCTGATTGTACGGAGATCTATGATATTTTTAATGGCAGTACATGAGATATCAGACACTTCTCTCATATTTTTGTACTCACACTTTCCTCCATTGTGTATCTGCATCATCTCTTTTTGTTAGGTGTTTTATTATTAAATTTAAGTGTTCGAAAGTTCTTTTCTTATGTTGCTTTGCTACATATAAAAAAAATTGCTTAGAAATGTTACAAGAATAAATGTTAAGGTGTAAGTGTTAATGGTGTAAATGATACTGGTTTAGTAGATCCAAAATGTTTAAGGGTGCGCATAAAAGCTGTTGGTGGGACTTGTACTTGTAAAAGAGATAATTGATGTAAATTAGTGGGACTCATGCTTTAAAAGGTGTAAATAATAAAACTTGATTGGACTTGTGCATAAAAAGTGATGAGGAAAACTCCTTTTAGTGGGTCCCATTTTATCACTTTTTGTGGGGGTAAAACTTCATAATGTTCCCTCCCATTTTTTTGTTTCAAACTCGTTGAACAGGGGGAAATGTTATTAAGATAACTTCTGAGCCCCCTTCACCCACTAAAAAAGACATCTTTAAAATGATTAAGTAGGTACTCTTCTGTCAATGACAGGTAATAGAACCGTTGGTGTAATTAGTAAAATAGATCAAGCTGCTTCAGACCAGAAAGCTCTTGCGGCTGTTCAGGCTCTCTTACTAAATCAGGGGCCACCAAAAACTGCTGATATCCCATGGATTGCTTTAATTGGTCAATCAGTTTCAATTGCTGCTGTGCAGTCTGGGAATGAAAGCTCTCTGGAAACTGCTTGGAAAGCAGAGAATGAAAGTCTCAAATCCATACTGACTGGAGCCCCTCAGAGCAAGCTAGGTAGAATAGCTTTAGTGGATGCTCTGGCACAGCAGATTCGTATACGCATGAAAGTTCGGCTTCCAAATCTCCTCTCTGGGTAATTGTTTTATACTTCTCTTATGGCCTTTTCTCTTTCTTTAAGAAATTTTATTGTTTCCTTACCTTACCTCTTATTTAATTAATTCTCTCTATTGTCAGTGTTCCTTGTATTGCCTCTCAATGTAATGTTCTATTACATGTGCTTGTCTTGTTATTAGCACACAGCCAAGGAACTTCTTGACATGGATTTTGTTGTTATTACTGTTGATCTCCCTTGGTACATAATTTCCACTTTGGAGTAACTGGTGCATTTTTGCCTCCTGATAATGCCACAGTTGGTCTGTAGACTGTGTAAGGAGACAAATGAAAGTGCTTTGTTCTGTTAACAACATTATAGATAAGGGTGGGATAAATTTAATCAATTATTTTTACCTTTTTTTCTTTGTTCAATATATGAAATTATGCTTCCTTTGTAGGCTTCTATTTGTTTTTTGGTTACTCACATATTTGTCCTTTGTATCTATGCAGCTTACAAGGGAAGTCTCAAATAGTTCAGGATGAATTAGTGAGGCTTGGGGAGCAGATGGTTCAAAGTGCTGAGGGAACAAGAGCTATAGCTTTGGAGCTTTGTCGTGAATTTGAGGATAAATTTCTCCAACACATTATGACGGGAGAGGTGAGTAGGCAGATCAGTTATGTATTGATGTTATACTTGTAAAAAACGTAGTTCTCCATGGAGCTTTATACCCATGCTTATTGTTTTCTTGTCATCAGCTATTTCCTTATTCCTTGTGTCACTCCAATGGCCGAGGTTTTTTTTTTTTTTCTGGTTTGAATGGTAGATATCTTTTAAAAAAAATCCTCTGATGATATTCTTGGTTTTGTTTCTCTATGTGCGCCCTTGTAAAAATTTTAACATTAGCTATTTGCTTCTGTTCTATGAATAATCAAAACTAAAATATGCTAGGTGATGCAGTTAATTAATATCTTAGTTGTTACAAGTATTACTTAAGAAATGGTTTCAATGAAGTTTCATGATCTGAAATATTAGCTGTTATTTCAAATATTCTGCTGCAGGGTTCTGGTTGGAAAATTGTTGCAAGTTTTGAGGGGAATTTCCCAAATAGGATCAAGGAACTTCCTTTGGATAGACACTTTGATATCAATAACGTGAAGAGGGTAATTGTGCTGCTTTTCATCACTTCCTATTTTTGCTACATGCTCTGTTGCTTTTAGGAATATTTGTGTAGCATCACAAAATGTTTTCTACTGTGTGTGTTCTATCAGATTGTCTTAGAGGCAGACGGATATCAACCATATCTCATATCCCCTGAAAAGGGTTTGAGATCCTTAATAAAAGTTGTGCTGGAGCTTGCTAAAGAACCATCACGTCTCTGTGTTGATGAGGTAAATTACATTTTGTGTACCATTACATTGTAACATGACACTTCACTCTTGTAGTTAAGATTTGAACATTTCCACCCCTCTTTTCTCCCCATATTTGACATTGATGATGATTATGGTGGTTGTGAACATCAAATGAATATCTGACTTCTGATCTATTAATGTTCTATAACACTTAGTTTAATGGTGCACTGAGTTTTGATGTCATGCTTTGAGCAATCATATGTTGTGATTTTGTGTTTTATGAAGGCATTATGTTAACTTCTACTTGTTTCTCATTTACCACTTGAAAAAATGACTTGTACAATTTTTTATTTTGAAATTGACTTTCTGAAATCAGATATTCATTCAGATGAAACTGATTTGAGGTAGAACTTTTTTATTTCATTTTGACAATTTGTTTCAAAGGTCTATGATCAATATCTGGTTCTGTTGTGTGCTACTGATGGAGTTCCTTCCTGACTTATAACAGGTACATCATGTCCTGGTGCATATAGTTTCTGCTGCTGCAAATTCCACACCAGGTCTTGGACGATACCCTCTTTTCAAGAGAGAGGTATGTTGCTCTATAATTACATGTTCTATGATTTATGCCGCAGACTCTGAACCTGCACAAGTACCCATCACGGTTCAAATATTATTCTTTTTGTAAAGTCTATCGTTTCTTTATTCCTTTTGTAAGGTTGTGGCCATTGCAAGTGCTGCTTTAGATGGGTTTGTGAATGAAGCAAAAAAGATGGTTGTTGCATTGGTTGATATGGAGAGAGCATTTGTGCCCCCACAACATTTCATCCGTTTGGTGCAAAGGAGGTATTGTGAACAAGCTTGGCTGGTATAGATCTGAGTTGCAATCATGGTTTTCTTGTAATCTCTTGGGTATGGTGGCTCAATTTCTAGGATAACTGTGTAATTGTTTTGCTATGTGATGGCATGATTATCTATCTCTGGTTCAATCACTTGAAAAAGTGCAAAAATAGTAAAGCTGTTTAATGTAGCGTTTCCAACTTCTGAATTAATTCTGTTGTCTGTATATTGCGTCTGTGTGCCTGAGCATATCATATGTTTTGGTGCATATGCAAGGATCTTCTGTTCTATTGCGCTGAGAGTACATCTCTGAATGTTAATCTCCAGCTTAATTATTATCCTTTCATTTTTATCTACTATAGGATGGAAAGACAGCGCCGAGAGGAGGAGCTTAAGAACCGGTCCTCAAAGAAAGCAAATGATGCTGAGCACGCCATATTAAACAGGGTAGTGTGTTCATTTCAATGTTTATTGGAAATTTGGAATAGGAATTTTAACAAATATGTGTCATTTATTTCTGTTCTGTTTTGTTGATGCTCTACCCGTTTTATACATTCTCCTTAGGCAACTAGTCCTCAAACAAGTGGAAGTTTGAAATCATTGAAGGAGAAATCCAATCCCGCAGAGAAGGAAGTGCAGGAGGGTTCTGGTTTAAAGACTGCTGGTCCTGAAGGAGAAATAACAGCAGGTTTATTGGGTTATAGTATTTCTTTAAAGATGTCTATGGGTCCTGTATATAACTGTTGATTACATCTGTGTTTTGTGTTCTATGCCAATATTTTCTGAAATTTAAAGCTTGTCGCTTTCTAAAGTTGAAAAATCTTTTGGGTCATGGACATCATAATTTCTTCATTTCTTTTATGTAATTATAGAATTTGAACTACCCTAGAATTTTAACTACCATTTCTTTTATGAAAGTTGGCTTGGCCATTAGTTTTTCTGGATTGTTACACAGAAATTGGTTCCTGAATTTACGCAGGGAACTAGTTTAGAATTTGATCTTCACATGAACAAGCCTTTGATTTATAATATGTGCAGTGTGGAAGATGTACATATTTAGTATTAACTTTCAAATATCTCAAATTACATTTTCAAAAACAAGCTTGAAAATTATATATATATATATATATATATATATATATATATATATAAAATTGAATATCTTTTGCACTTGGGACCCTGCAACCACAACTATTTATTAATAAAGTTGTCTTTCCTGTCCAATCTTCCCCTGAATAATTCCCTTAAATTTCCTAATGAGAAAGTTTTAATTTTAGTGAGCAGTTTGCATGTAAATTTGCAGGTTTTTTATCAAAGAAAAGTGCAAAGACTAATGAATGGAGCAAGCGATGGTTTGTTTTGAAAGAGAAGACTGGGAAGGTTTGTAATTTTGTCTCTGGTAAACTTTGTTGCACGTTTCTTCTTACATATTATTTTGTGAACTCTGTTTTTATTTTGTTTATGATTACTGTAAGACTAGTTTTTATGTCTCTGTATATGTGCTGGTTTAGGAAACTTAATTTCAGGCATTCACTTGATAGTGTCACTTCAGTTTTTCTTGCTGCAAATCACTTATAGATGTCAAGTTTGTTAGAGAATGATGTCACAACATGTTAAATGTGCGCACCTCTATGGTCTAATGGTGTGAAAGATACCTGTGTTTGCACTCTCTCATGTGCATCATCCATGTATCAATTTTAGAAAAATAAGATTTGGAAAGTAAGTAGTGCGGAAACAGTTAATCTAGTTGCTATAATTGGTACTATTTAATCTAGTTGCTATAATTGGTACTATTTAATCTTGCACGTCTCTTATGTAGATGATTGGTAGGATTAAAACTCATCTATTTTTTATTTAACAGCTTGGTTACACAACAAAAGCAAGAGGAGAGACATTTTCGCGGTGTCATCACTTTGGAGGTATGGTCAATTATCACTCTTTTGCTTCTGGATCACCCCTAATTTCATGGTACTCGATTTTAGGTATCCTTTTCAGCTTTTTATTTTTATTTTTTTTTAAACTAGTTTTGGACTTCTAAAATTTTTAATTAGTAGTACATTATGTAGACTGCAATGGAGGAGAGCCTTTACGGATGTGTGTTTTGTTTTGGGGGAGTTTTTAATCTCTGATGAAGTATTGGTCTATGGTGTGTGAGGTTTCTAGAAACAAAAATTATTTAGGGATTGGATAGGAGCAGTGCATGAAATGAAAATTCATATGTTAGTAGATGTGCTTTAATTTATTTGTCTGTTTACTACACAATGTTGGCTCAAATATCAAATGTTCAGGTGTTAAAGAATAAAATTGATGTTATAATCACCATCTGAATTCAGGTCTGTTTTAGAGATTGAAAAAGACTGCATCTTTAGATCCTTTTCTGGTGTAGGGGATTTTTCCTTAACATGCAATTTATGTTAACAAGCATTATTTTGATCCAACTGTTGAATCAGACTGAAATTTTATTAGAAGAGTGTAGAGGCATTGTTTCCTTTAGAATTAAAATTCATACCTATTGGAGTTTAGGGGGGCCCTCAACTAAGGTCCAGAAGTTACTGCTCGGAATTTGCTATATTTTCTTAATTGATTTAAGATTCCTTTTTCCTATTTGAATTAGAACTTTTTTATTATTTTTCCAGCTTTGTTTATGACTTTTTACTAGCATATAAGCAGCCATGTTGTTGAACTGTTTTTTCTTCTGGTATTTGTGATATCTAGTTTTCCTTTTAAACAAGTGAAGGCCGTGTCAATACCTTTTTTATTTATTGTTGCCTTGTGTGTCCTCCCAAATTGGCTCTGTTTCTATTTGCACTATACTTGATATAATTCTACTGGACACTACATGCATTTTGCAAAGTAATAACTGGATTAATCTATGGTCAATTATATGGCTGTGCATGCAAATGATTTGTCTCATCTGATCTATTTATTTTGCAGGAATGCAATATTGAAGAGGTTCCAGATGAGGAAGGACCTCCTCCAAAGAGTTCAAAGGATAAAAAAGCCAATGGACCAGATGCTAAAGCACCCAGTCTTGTTTTTAAGATAACCAGCAAGGTTCCATACAAAACTGTTTTGAAAGGTATGCATCTTTTGTACTTCTCAAGTGGATTTTCTTTCTTCTTATGTTGTTTGAAGCTGCTGTTACATTTCTAATTGTCCTTTTATCTTGCAGCTCACAGTGCTGTTGTTTTGAAAGCTGAGAGCATGGCTGACAAAGTTGAATGGATGAACAAGATATCAAAGGTTGCTCAACCTTCTAAAGGAGGGCAAATGAGGGGTGTATCTCCTGAAGGTGGTCCTGCAACGCGGGAGAGTCTTTCTGATGGTTCATTGGTATGATTACATACTGCACATTGGTTCACCTTTAGTGAAATCCTCCATCAGATTAATTCTCTTGCTAACTCCAATGTTTTCTTCGCTATGTATTCGGGTTGGTTTAGTTATGTATTCTGTGAAGCAGTTTGGTCCAGTAAGCATGTGCATAAAGGTTAAAAGTACAGAACTTGAACATTTCTGAGTTAGGCTTTGAAATTCATCAGAAACAAACTTGTTTTTTTGTGTGCAGGATTTGATGGCTCGAAGGCCTGTGGATCCTGAAGAAGAACTTCGATGGATGTCTCAAGAAGTGCGTGGATATGTAGAGGCAGTTCTGAATAGCTTGGCCGCTAATGTACCCAAAGTAAGCTTGTCATCATTTTTTTTTTTGTTTTTATTTTCTCCTTATAGCTGCTCACTTATGAGAGGCTTTTATAATGCTTCATAATTGGTCAATCAGGCAGTTGTTCTTTGCCAAGTTGAGAAAGCGAAGGAAGATATGCTGAATCAGTTGTATAGCTCTATCAGGTATGGTGCAGTATCTTTTTCTGTATTTGATTACTTTTGTCCATTGCTTTACTAGGAAGCTCATACATAGCTACTTGTTGGATCAGTTCATGTGATTATTATTAGTATCCTGTTACGGCCCTTACAGGTCACATGGATGCCTGTTCTACAGGAATTTTCCTGTGACTGAAACAGAAATTTTGAAACTGTTTTTAAGGGAATTGTAACGATCCATTTTGTATTTGACTATGATTAGTGCTCAAAGCACAGCCAGAATTGAAGAGCTTCTTCAAGAGGACAAGAATATAAAGTGCAGGAGGGAGCGTTACCAGAAACAGTCCTCTCTCCTTTCAAAGCTAACACGCCAACTCAGCATCCATGACAACCAAGCTGCTGCTGCTGCTTCTAGCTGGCCTAATGGTGATGGAGCAGGTTTGTAGTTGAAAATTGTTGTTGAGATAGAATGGACACTGAAATGTTGAACTTTGATGAACATTGAACTGTTGAATTTACTGGTGGAATTATTCAAACCATTTCATGCTGTCTGCCAACAAATGTTTCCTAATTCTTCATGAGAAAGATGTGGAGTGGTCTATTTGCACTCTCCAAAGTCTTTCTTCACAATAATAATAATTGAATGGAAGAGAATTACCTTACCTAGCCTTTACTGTACTATTTGGAGAAGATTATAACTAGAAGAAATGTGATGAGGGGTGGTCGTCATCTGATAGGGTTGGGTAGCCCAATGATTAGCATATTAGGTGTTTTTCTCTTCATGTGATAGATGAAGCTGCAGTTTTCCTGCAGACGTGTTGTGTTTTCTCCACCTGGCATGACGATCACTTCGGTTTAAAGTATGTTTTTTCAATGGATCAAATTTTACCTGGCCATCCATATGGATCATAGCCTCTGATTTTTGTTCAATTTTTCCTTTGACCCTGAGCTGCCATGCCTCTTTAAACACTTAAGAGTCTTCATCATTGATTGTTTCATTACATTTTCATTTCTCCTTTCAAGGACTCACTGTAGTATGTCTATTTTCCCATCCTCACTCACTCTCTTGAAATGTATGGAGGGAATATGTATTATGACTAGTTCATAGAAATAATTTTTCCGGGATAGTAATTTGTCATTATTATTAATGTCCTTTAAATTCTTGGATTACATTGCAGAGAACAGCCCAAGCCCAAGGACAAATGGTTCAGCTGGCGATGACTGGAGATCTGCATTTGATGCAGCTGCAAATGGCGCTGTGGACTATGGCAGCATATCCAGATCTGCATCAAATGGTCATAGTCGGCATTACAGCAATACAGCACAGAACGGTGATGTGAGCTCCCGCTCAAACTCCAGCAGCCGTCGTCGGTTGCCACCCACTCCTCCACGGTCTGGTTCTTCAGGTTACAGAAATTAAGCGGTGGGGAAGACTGATTCTATTGACAATTCATACTTTCACTGCATTGTAGATTCTGCAAAACACCCATCATGAAGCATTGCTTATTCCGAATCCTATACTTCAGAATCTTTAGAAGAGAAGAGGGTGTTTGTGTACATAAGACTATAGCTCCTCAATACCGGGTTCTTACAGCTTGCCCCAGATAGAACAATGGATGCAAGGAGTCCTTGAAATCCATTTGTTGTATATTTTTTGCTCCGCTCCCTATTCTTGGAGTTCTATTTTTTATTTTTGAAATTGCTGTGTCATTTTTGCATGGCTTATGTGCAATTTTGCTTGTATGGATTCTGTTACATTTTGTGCCTGGTAACTCTGTATAACATTCGCGATATTCTCATCAAGGAAACCTTATTGTAATTTCCAATTGCGACTACTGACGACAACCTCTTCACTTTGAAGTTGGTGGTTGAATGTCAGTGGTTGCTAATTCTGATTTGCTGTTACTTTCGTTTCCTGTTGTTGATGACTGTAAAATTGAAGAGCTTGTAAATGGTTACTTTGAGATGGATGTTTTATATGTATATATTCTCTACAGGTATTGCATGAAAATCAAGGGAGGGAGAGGACAGAGGGAAAAGAAGAGAAGAAAGAAAATGGGGATATCGGAGCTGTGTTGTTTCTCCATTGACAACTTGAGCCGCCATGGGATGCAGAGGATAACAAGATGTTTTCCTTGGATAAAGCTGCATGGTGCCGCCTTCTCACATGCTAGCACTAGCATATGGTTGTCAACTATTTTTTTTATATTTTTTTAATTCAGCCCCTTGTCATTGTTTTTAGTCCTTGATTCTTTGATAACTATTTAAGTTTTTGATTTGATCCTTGATTTTTTTATAGTTTTTTAATTTGGTTTCAAACTTCATCTCTCTCATATGGGGAGAAAGGAAGGGAAATGATTAGAGAAATTTTTTTTTATTTGGTCTTTGGTTTTGTTGTCCCTCTATAGTTTAGATCCAAACTTCATCCTGCACAAGGTCAATGAAGGCTTGACCATGGAGAAAAGAAGTAAAGGAAAATGAAAGAGATATCTGGCTAAACTAGTTTAGCTCATTATGATCTTTTTATGACCCTAACTGTGTATGTAGTGAGTTAGACTTGGTTAACAGAGGTTGATTCAATATAATGTTTTTTTTTTGTTTTTTTTGTGAATTTTTTCTTTAATATTTTATTTTTTTGCGCTTAAATCTAATCAAGTTAAGTAGAGGTTAGAACAACAACGCCTTGAAATTCTTTGTTTTGAATAGGGTGAATGAGTTGGAATTAGAACTTTTGGTCAATTAGCACATGCCGAGCCAATTTCAACTCAATTAGATTTGAAATCCAGGCTATCTAATGGCCTATGACATGGACAACGCTAGACAAATAAAAAGCAAATGAATTATGTTAGTAAATTATTTTTGTTTTCAATTTAAATTTTATTTTTTATTTAAATTTTTATTTATCATTAACAACTTTTTTTTAGCTTTTCTTTGCACAATTTTTTTTTAATTTTACTCAACTGTTGATCAAGCTTTCGATGCATATTTTGGATTTTTTTTTATTTTCAACTCAAAATTTAACACAGTTTTTATATTTCTTTTATTATTGAATTGATCTTTTATTCGATCCACGGCATAGCACGGACACCCAAACTAGTTACTACTATTACTACTTCTATACTAAAACAAAATATTCTTTAGTTGTTCATTGAAGAGTGAAGGTGTTGGTCATTGAATGGGAAAAGTGTTGTTTATTGGGTTGTGGAAAAAAATCTAACTTTGATCCTTGTTATTTTCAACATTTACAATTCAGTCATAAAATTTTATAACATTGTATTGTTTACTATACAGAGAAAAAATCAATACTAATATACCAAAACAAAATATTATTTTGTTGTTCATTGAACAATAAAGGTGTTGTTCATTGAATAGTAAAAGTGTTGTTTATTGCGTTGTGGAAAAAAAATTATTTCTCATTTTGGTCCCTGTTGTTTTCAACTTTTGCAATTCAGTCATAAAACTTTGTTTTATTCATGTTTTGGTTCTTAAATGTTGGGAGAGGAGATAAAAATTTACCTTCTGAAAACCTATTTTCTTCACTTTGATCTATTGTTTTCAACATTTACAATTCGGTCATGATAAATATTTTATTCATATTTTAGACCTTAGATATTGGAAGAGAATAATGAAAGTTGTTGGAAAGGGGAGGAGAGATAAATCGATGATATTCAAGTGAGGAAGAAAGCCAATTTTTGTATTAATGAATTTGTTTTGATTGACGGTCCTATGTAAATGGTTTGCATCTCTAATCATTGCTAATAAAAGTAAATTGGAGTATGAGAAGTGTGTTTGATTTTAAGTTTAAAACTAATTAAAGTGTGCTTTGGACTTGGAAATGAAGTTATTGAGGTTATAAGGATTTTTAAGGTATAAAAATAATGAAAATTTAGTTTTAAGGGTCAAAAAACTCGAACCCTGATTTTTTGATCACTTAAAATATGTTCTAGTTGACAATAAATTATCTACTTCGGTGAACAACATGTCCTCTATCCTATAAAAATAAAAATCAGGTTCACGTGTTTTGCTTTTTTTAATGGTCCTCAATGTTTTTTTTAATTAAAAAAATGGAATAAAATTCTCTTTAAATAAAATAATTAAAAAGTATTTAAAAAATTATTTAATTATGCCATACTTTTTCAAATAAGATTAGACATTTCTATGGTAATATTAAAAATCATTTTATGAATAATTATATATGAACCTAATATGCATAATTATTTAAAAAAATTATCATGAATATTAAATGAGAATAAGATATTTATTTTTATTATAATTTTTAAAATTAAGTATTCTTTTTTTTTTTCATATAATCACTTAAAAATTATGGAGTAATGATTTTGTTTTTAAAAAAAAAACACTTTATTTTCAGATGATGATACATTTTATTTAGAAAGCAACACTTCTAATAAAAAACAAGGTTTTTTCAAAACAAAAAAGGAAATGCATGAACTAAGAAATGAAATTTTGATTAAAGAGATATATTTTTTTCTTCTTATTCAAGTCATCGAGATTTTTATGAATATTAATTTTATTGCCTTCAATTTTTATTCAAAAAATCATGTCACTAATACAAAAAAATATATTTTTGTCAAAAAAGAAAATACACGAATAAGGAAATGGAACATTGTCTAAAATACTACATTTTTCTTTAAAATGTAAATTGTTGACTTTCTTATGAATATTTATTTTAATTGTTATATAATTAATTAAAAAATAGATTTTGAAAAGTGCCTTGCAGTATCATAGGAACACACTAGTAAATAATTTTCTATTTGTTGATTGTGCACCGAGAAAAAAAAGGCTAGATGTACCACACAGAGGTATACAATTAGAATGCATATAATAGAGCCAAAGGGTTTAAAATGTATGATGGTCTATATTCTTATTATTAATATATTTTATTTTTTATATGCTAGAAAATGACCATTAAAATTCTAACAAACAAATAAAAAAAAGAATTGATTGTATCTTTTGTAGTTGTTCACATTATATTTTTATCATCGATATATCTTATGGGTCCTGGCTTTACAACTACAATGGTGTTATTGGACCTGGATTTGGGCCCAAGAGGACACGACCACCTCAGTACACAGGTCATAAGGCAGGGCTTGTGAGCCCATTCATATAAAGCCTCATGATTTATATGTTTATGTTCGAGCTTGTCATGTCAGGATTGGTTTCCTTTTTCATTGTTTTAGGTACGACCTTTAATTAGCATCCAATAGAATCCAGGTAAGTAATGTTTCTTTTGAAAAGCCTAGTTAATTGAACTGCACACGATGTCTTAAGTGGCCTAATTGACCCATCATCTCACCTATAGTTGGATTTGGGTTTCCTATACCTGAACCTTACACCATGATCGCCAAGGTAGTTAGGTTCAGGGATCTCAGCGTTGGCCTAACTACCGAAGTCCATCATGAACCATCAATCTTCTGTATGGTTAATTCTTAGCATTTAATGTTAGCATGACATCGTCATCATAATAGGATCCACTATACAACATTAAGTCATGCTCATGGTATAACCTAACCCGCCTGAAGATATCTTTTCACATTCAATAGAATGGCAACTTGTTGTTAAGGGATATTATTTCACATAATTACTTGTAATATAGGCTACATCATTATTCCCTCTTTTACCCTCTGCTCCATATGAATTGATATGATTTATGAGTATATAAATGTCTATGAATTACTAGGATAGAAAAATTAGCACCATTAATATACAGAGCGAACATTCTCTTCTCCTACATTTATCATCTACATTCATTAAGACAACATTATCATAAATTAAGCTTTAGAGGTCCTTTATATAACACAAGGACTTGTTTTTCAAGAGTTTGTGGACCTTCAACCAAGCTCTAGACTTTGTTAGTGATGCAGTCTATTGAAAGGCATAACAAATGTTGAATCATTTCCTTTTCATTTTATTAACTCTCCATATTTTTTTTCATGATATATAATCTATAAAATCTAAGACAATGAAGGGTTATAGGCCTCCCCACCATAAGCTCTCCATTAACGATCCTAGATCTCCAACAACTTACATAATAACAAGAATGCTCACTAAAACTCTCTTGGCCATGCAAGAGCAGCTTAAAGCCTTACCCATCTCTTGTAGATGGCACTACCATTAGCTTTACCGTCACGCCACCAAGAACATATAAATAGCTTTAATTCTTAGAAGAGGTAGGCTAAAAGGAGATATAAAGAGTTAATAAGGACAATATCGCTCTTAAAGTCCACCTAACGACCACTCTCACCGTCTTAAGGAACGTTCTCAAACTAAACACTCTATATATAATCTTCATAAATCCAATGACAAAGCATAAAATGGTTGCAATCGCATGGGCATCCACCACCATCATTATTAATCCTCATTGGAGTCTTTCTTTGGTAGTCATGAATAAAAAAAGGTTGGAAAAAAATGAAATATTTATTTAATAGGCCTCAAAAGAAGACTACAACCCCACCAAGTAAGGGATTCTCTATTATCTAAATGAGTATTAGATACTCGCCTCATCATCATAAATATGAACTTGAAAATTATTATGGGTTCATAGGCTCAAAAGAACACATATAAAATATATGCAATAACTTAGAGCTCATACTATAAGACATTGACATATGTGCAAGATTCTTCCAACTATGTTTCACAGATTTACCCGGGCGTGGTATCATAACTTAGAGCCAATCTTCATAATTGATTTCTATGATCTTTTTCCAAATTTTGTCATCCACTTTAGCACCATCATTTCAGCTAAAAAAACTATATTAAGTTCTTGCTATCACACAATAGTAGGATAAGAGTACTAGAACATAATTGAAAAGATTTAACAAAGAGATTCTCTAAGTGGAAGGATTACTTGACCTCATTATCATTGAAGCCTTTATTGATGTTTATAACTTGACCATATGGAAACAATTTTATGCTCTCTCATTTTGAACTCTCTTCAAAGTGAAACAAGTCCTGGTTCTAGAAGCATAAGATGAAGAAATAAATCTTCAAACATGAAAGGTCTCCTAAACGTCCATAGACATCTATAAGAATCTAAAATGATCAATTTATTATCAATTTGTCTTTCTCAGACTTATGAACATGTCTAAATACTACTAGGACTGAGGTGTTTACCGCTATTAAAGGGAAATAATTCATGCAATGCCCTTCTTCTATGAGGAGTGACACCCATATATATATATATATATATATAGAACTCCAATAAGTACTAATTGTCTTATAAAGATAGGAGACATAAAAAAAGAGATAGAAAGACTAATTATCGAGGGCTATCTTTAGTAATTCATAAAAAAGGAACTCCTACCTAAATATAAAAAGGAAAAGTCTAGTGCACCCCTAAATAAGTTATAAAGTTGCATTCCTTTCCTTGTGGGAACCTCCACCGTTGGGTTTTCTCTAGCTATTTCTAGGTCAAAGTTATCTCTTTCATAACAATAAGAGCAACAAACACAAGCTTCTTGATTTAGTCTTGTTTTTTGGATATCTCTACAATAGCTTCCACCATTTATAGAAAGTTCTCTCCTTGCTTCATTGGGCCTTCCACCATAACTTCAACATCCTTCAAGGGTGCTTTTCTTACCTATTTTTTATAAAGGGCTTCTCATCTTCAAGCTCTAATCCAAATACTCACCCTAAACAATTACTTTAACATGGATTCGGAAACATCGCTAACAACTAAGTTGAAGATTTACATGAAGTATATTTTGATTCCCTTAAATGGGTTAAAAAATATAGATTACCTAATAACTTTATTAGTTTATCCTCTAAAGTGTTAATAGAGCTAACTCCTTTAAAAAAACAGGTTTTGAGCTCCTTAAAAGTGTCTTTCAGAGCACTCATCTAAACATATTAGCTTAAGCCTCATTAACATCCATATTGACTTTAGTCAAGATCAACTCTAGCTCTTTTATTCTATGCTAATAGGTAAAAAGGTTCTAATCAGCCTTCCTGATACTCTTTTTAGTAACACCTAAGTGCATTACCTGACGTCCTTCCCCTACAAGGCCTTAGGAAGGGCCTCCTTTAAGCTACAAAATCAGGTTTCAAAAGTCTGATATACACCCTTCATGGCTTGAAAAGCCATAGTACTCCCCTAAGCCACAATTAAAGTCTAGGTTATCTCTTCACGCTTTGTCTTCAACATTTAGCTCTAAGTACTTATATTTGAAAATATTATCATAACATCCTTATAAAAGACATGAGTAAAAAAGAAAAAAAAAACCAGCACTTATTCTTTTTTTTTATCCAATTAAAGATGAGAGGAACAATATATACCATACCCTAACCTATTGAGGTTGGGAACTAAGACCAACAATCATTACCTCTATTGGAGATAGCTGTAAAGGGGGTACACTACTTCACTCAAAAAGAGTCTAAGCAAGAACAATTACTACAAAAAGAAAAGGAGATAAATCCTTTCATGTTAATAGAAAAGAAAAATACAAAAGTTTTCTCTCTTAGTTAATACACATGCCTCTATTTTTAGGAAACCAATATTGAAGAAGCTTTGTAAACCCCAACCCAAAATTTAAACCTATAATAAATAAGTGTTGTAAACCCTCATAAAAATATTAATAATAAATTGGCACGTGAAAAAAATTTAACGGTCAAAGACTTGACATAAAATAAACATGTGTGATATCTAAATAAAGGTAGAATGGTAAATTAAGAAGCAAAATATAAACCTAGATAAAAAAAAATATTAATGATCATTGATCTAAAAAATATCCCATAGTTGAAGATTTAACAAAAAAATAAACATGAATGGTATAACATTAATGATAAAGTTGTAATGTGGGGCAAATTTATGACTTAGAAAAAATAAGAAGTTAATTTGTCGTTTAGAAAAAAACAAAACCAACCCTAAATAAACAAGGGCTGATCGAATAGAAAAACAAGAGAGAGGGAGGAGTGGAGTTACAAAGAATAAGATATAAGAGCCGGTAGAACATTAAAACCTACCAAGAAGAAAGGGTTTACTAAGAGGAAAAAGGATGATAAGATGAGCAATGTGGAAGAAGAGTATAAGAGTAAAAATAATTACTAAATCCAAAGCTACCAAAGCCAAAACTATTAGAACCCGTCTTCCCAAATATCCAATATCAACTTTGTTAAGCCCTCTTTCGATAAACCAAGTCGAAAATAATCTAAGTAAAGCCTATAAAAGAAACCAAAAACAACTCTTGCCTTCTACTTATACCCTTAAGAGAAATGTATGCAAAATTGTTACGCATAAGTCATCTGGGCCTTCTTTCATTTCCACCACTAAAGCCTCCCTTCCAAATTGGTACAAACCAGATCTAACCTGTAAGTTCTATACTGAAAACCTTGGCTACAATATTGATACTTACTCATCATTTAACAGGAAGCTCTTGAAATTATTCATAGCATGATGGATAACCTTTAAAGATACCCCTAACATTAATCCCAACCCCCTGCCTAATCATTCATCTAGTAGTGGGGGAGTAAATGTTGTGGAGTTTGGAAGAAAGAAAAAGAAGGTTTTAAGGGTAACTATGGATACGTTGTATGACATATTAGTGCGAGCTGGGTGTTTTCCAATAAAAAATGAATCAGGTTTAAGCAAGAGTAACATTTATTATAGGTTCCACGAAGCAATACGATATAACATCGATAAATGTGAAGAGTTGTCACTAAAAGGTGATACAAATGATGACTTGTGGTCTGTTACAAATAGAGAAGGAAAAGGATGATGTCGCAGGTATGATGAGTTTTCAAGGAAAGAAAGTAGAGATTTATAGGCTTCAACATGCCAAGAGCGGCCTACCAAAGCTTGTCCTAATAAGACTTGTTGTTACCTATAATGGGAACTATAATGCATTGCCTCATAATCATGGAAATTCTCTTAATATTAAGGGTTTTACTCCTGTGTTTTAAACCAAAATTGATGGATTAACTCAAAGTGGCAGGTTTTTTACACCCAAAGAAATAGAAAAGTAATGAAATGCCAAAGTCAAAAAGGTTGTAGATGCCATCAAAGATATGGAAATAAACAAACTCATAAGTGAGGAAAAAACTGGTGATTTTCTAAAGCCAATGAAGCATATTGAGTATAGTGTGGTAGAGCAGCTGAAGAAAACCTCTGCTAGGATATCATTGGTGTCTCTTTTCATGAGTTTTGAGCCCTATTGCAAGACGCTATAAAGAGTGTTGAACGAGGCATATGTGCCCTAAGACATGACCCAAAGGACTATGAAGCATCTGGTCAGAATAATCCATGTGAAAAATTACCTATACTTCACTAAAGACGAGCTCGATGTGTTGGAGGAATGGGTCACAATAAACCTCTATACATCATTATGAAGTGCAAAGGTTGTACCATTGGCAAAGTATTAATGAACAATGGTTCAACTTTAAATATACTCGTAAAGCATGTGCTAGATGAAATTTTAGCCAATTCAACACATATACTGCTAAACACCATGACAATTAGGGCTTATGATAGTTCCTCAAGGCAAATGGTGAGGACCACTGAAATAGAGTTTTTCATTGGCCTACAAGTGTTTTTAGTAACCTTGTAAGTGATGAACATTCACTGATCATACAACATGTTATTAGAATGGCCTTTGGATACACGTTGTTGGTGCCATGGAAACATCATTACATCAATGTTTGAAGTATATTGTAAATGAGATATTAGTGATAGTTAAGGTTGAAGAGACCTTAGCAATGATACAAAATATGATAGTTCCCTATATAGAAGCTAAAAATAAGCAAAGATAGAAATCTCCATGCTTTTGAAATTATTAATGCAGAATGGGTGCTGAATCTAACTGGGGTTCGTGGTGGTGAAGCAACTAGATTAGAAAAAAAAAGGGATTCTAGTTGTAAGACATCTAATGAAACCGTTTCTAGAATTGAGATCTCATTCAAAGAGAAAGATATCAAATATATGGAATCATAAAACATGATATTGAAAAAACCGATAATTTTTAAAGCCGTAAGGATGATAGTCAAATATTTATTAAAGCATAGACTTCCTTTCTAGTATGATCTTATCTCTGTAAATCCTGAGAGGATAAGTTCGATAAGGTTAAAGACTACAAATTAAAGATTTAGGCTCGACTTTAAGCCTAGAAAGAAAGACTATAAAAGAGATGTTAATATCAAACAAGAAAAAAGGTTGGTCAAACTAGGAAGAAGGGAATCAGAAAAGGAAGAGATTGTCATCCCCTCGATCCAGGTATTATTCCTCAAGGTTGCTTATGTAAGGCACTCTAAAGATATGACGAATGCTTCTACCCAAGGCTTGGCTGCCATAAGCATTAACACATTGGAACAAGATGACAATAAGGTTAAGAGCTGCAATGAGAAAGGAAAGGTTATGGAAGGAGAAGATTTGTTACCACAACTAACTGTCCATATCATGAAAGAAATGTCTACAAAGACCTTCGTGTGAAAGCTAACAAGTGGTGGAAGGTTCTAAAATTAGGTGACCCAAGAGGCTCATATAGTCTTTAAAAAGTAAATGACATTGTTGTTCTAGTGTGCTTTTTGTGGTTGTCTTTGCTTTCATGCCAAGTTAGCAATCTTGGGTCAAAATGTTAATATATGGTTTTTGTTGTAGTTAAGCCTTTCCTTTTTATTAATGAGATCATGTATTTTTATAAATTTGGTTTGCAAATTACATACTTACATTGAAACACCTTTTGCTTTCAGGAAATCAAAAAGCGGATCGTTCATAAAATCATGAGCATATTACACCGAGAATGAATGATCAAATTTTAATGAGTACATAATTGCAATGGCAAAAAATGAATGGGAAGCAAATTACGTAAAAAAATTCACTAGGCTAGTAAAATAATCAGAGCAAGCTTGGAAACTAATAAAAGAAAAGTTAGAGACAATTAATGTCAGTATAGGATAAGATGAAAGAGAATTAAAGATAAGGAATCTAATCACTGTTATTGAAAGGAAAATTTTGATCTTAGTGCTTTGTGAGTATATTGATGTGTTTGTTTGGTCTTACATGAATATCTTTGGTTTAGATACTAACATTGTAGTACATAAGGTGCCATTAAATGAAGAAAGTATACATATGAAGCAGAAACTACGAAGAACTCATCCGGATATGGTACTCAAGGTGAAAGCCGAGATAGAAAGGCAATGAGATGTTGTTTTTTAAAGGTGGTTAGGCACCCATAATGAGTATTTAATATAATAGTAGTTCCAAAGGTAACAAAATTAAAGTATATGTAGACTATAAGGATTTAAATAAAGCAAGCCCAAAAGACGACTTCTATTTGCCACACATCGATGTCCTAATTGATAATGCGACGTGAAGCTCAACATAATCCTTCATGGATGGTTTCTCTAGGTACCACTATGTCAAAATGTCCAACAAAAATAAAGAGATGACAACCTTCGTTACTCCGTGGGAAACCTTTAGCTACAATGTGATGTCATTCAGACTGAAAAACATTGGGACCACTTATCAAAGGGCAATGGTAACTCTATTCCACAATATGATGTATATAAAAATTGAAGTGTATGTGGACAACATGATTGCTAAGTCCAAAGAGGGAGAAAGAAGATCATTGTCAGAATTTGATAAAGATATTTGAAAGGTTTAGAAGGTATTAGTTGAAGTTGAACCTTGTAAAATGTTCATTCGGGATAAAATCCAGAAAGCTGTTAGGATTTGTGGTGAGTAGAAAATGTATTGAAGTCAACCTTGATAAAGTTAAAGCAATCCAGATTATGCTAACTCATAAAACAGAAAAAGAAGTAAAAGTTTTCCTGGGTCGTTGGAATTAGATTGCTCGATTTATATCTCAAATAACAAAAACTTGTGATCCAATCTTTCGACTCTTTCAAAAGAAAAATCTTGGGGTATGGAATGAGGAATGCCAAGAAAGTGTTGATTAAATCAAGCAGTGTTTGCAAAATCCACCTTTGTTGATACCTCCCGTGCTTGGCAAACCATTGATTTTATATTTGACAACAATTAAAAAAGTAATGAGATGTGTACTCGGGCAACATAATGTGTCTGGTATAAAAAAAGAGCAATCTGTTATCTGAGTAAGAAGTTCATAAATTGCAACTATATATACAATGATAAAGAAGCTTTGTTGTGCATTTGTATGGGTTGTAAAATGACTTCGACAATACATGTTGTATTATACTACATGACTGATTTTAAAATTGGATCCTCTCATATATATATATATATATATATATATATATATATATAGTATATTTGAAAATCCTTATTTACTAAGTATAATAGCAAGATGACAGGTGCTCTTGGCTGAGTATGACATAGTGTTTATGACAAAAAAAGCCGTGAAAGGAAGTGTTATAGCTAATCATTTGACAAACAATGTAATTGAAGATTATAAGCCTTTGAATTTTGATTTCCCATATGAAGATGTGCTGATAGTAGAAAAAGAGGAAGAATCAGATTGATGGACAAAGTATTTTGGTATAACAGTAAATGTATATAGCAATGGGGTAGGAGCAATGATAATTTCTCCTAATAGAAATCAATATCATGTTTCGATCAAGCTGTAGTTAATTTGAGTGCACCAATAATATGATCGAATATAAAGCTTCCATCCTTGAATTAGAAGCTGCATTAGAATTGAAGATAAAGAAACTTGATGTCTATAAAGACTTAATATTGATAATTTGCCAAGTGAAATGAGAATGACAGACAAAAGATGAGAGGTTAAGATTATATTAAGAATATTTGTCCTACTAGCAAAAGAATTTGACGAGATAAAATTTACTCATAGGAAAAGATAAAAACCAATTTGCTGATGCTTTGGCCATTTTAACTTCTGTCGCGGGGCGTCATCGACCTGAGAGTGTGTGTTGAAAATGAGGTTTGAGTATAATCATGATTATAAGATTCAAGAGTTGCTATTTAATATCATAGTAACTAGAAAATCTATGGTCTACGAGAGTCCAGGTAAGGGACTGTTGTGTACAGGGAGATGCATCCTTCAGTGCATCCTATCTAAGGTAAGCTACATTATTGTTTGATTGTTTTTCTAGGTCATGTTTCTATCCATTGGTCTTTTATCTAAGGTTTGAGGTAAATCTCTCTTCGTAAGGAAATCTCTTCATTACTAAGTTAAAGTTAAACTATTCCATAGCCCAAATCTTAGCATCATATTTTTTTTTGTATCTTTAATACTTGAGGGTATACTCTACCTTGTAGTTTTACACCCTAAAGTATTAAAGTCTACAACTAAACGTTTTTGGATAAATTTAATATGTATATAAATAACATAAATATTCTCTACATAAATACGAGGGGCATACCCCAAGAGAAAAAACTAGAATGTGAACAAAATGATTGGTGAAAGGTTTTTGATATTTTGATCAAATCCTAACAGATAATCATAAACTAGTTATGATATCCATTTTTGAATTTTAAAACATGAAAAAAATGCATTTTTGTTTTTTTTTTTTATAAAAAGTATGCCTAAAAAACTTTTTGGATTTGGTTGTATGCACAAAAAAAATATTTTTGTTTTTTTAAAAGGAAATTAATTTAAAATTTTTGGATTTTTTTTGGAATTTTCAAAATTTTTTAAGAAAAGTTTCGAATAAAACCGAGTATTTTAATACTACATTTGTATCTTACAATGTAAATATACAGTTTGATATTATGCAAAATTATTAGAAAAATATGCAAGAAAATCACAAATATTTTAAAATGACCCTTAGATTTTTTTTGGATTTTTTTGTTTTATATATATCTATATATATATATATGTATATATATATATATATATATATATATATATATTGGGCTGGACCCGGTCTAGTGCATTTGAACTGGGCCAGAGCGGGTCCAACTCGACCTAGTTGGTTAGGGTCAACTAGCTGCTCGATATACCCTTCTTCTTTTTTGGATGGGCTAGACCCGACCTAGCTATATGGGTTGGGGTGAAACGGGTCCAACCCATGGCCCACATGGTTGTTGGCCCAACCCAGCAATGATGTTAATTAATTTGCCTTCTGCATGTAGTGGCCGAGGGGAAGGTTTTGGGGAGAAAAAAAAGAGAGAGAGGCTTGCCTGGCCGGAGAAGAGTAGTTATTGGTGATGTTCCTAATGGTGCAGGGAAGGTCGAGCATAGAGGTCAGAGGTTGTAGTGTCGCTAGAGGTGGAGAAAAGGAGGGGGAAAGGGAGGTTGCCGACTATAAAATAAGGAGAGGTTGATTTTTTTGCCAACTTTGAGGTGAATTTCTCATTCCTTATGACATAGAATTCATGTCTATTTATAAGAGGTGGAAGAGGGACACTTTGTCTTTTTTAGGGACAAAATTTGGTCATTGATTCAAACCGAAAGGATCTCAATTGTTAATTTAAAGTGGCTATCATAGACTGTCAGATTTTAAAAACTCAAGGCTGTCTGAGTTGGCTACTTTGGGGCGGCACCAAGATCATTGTGGTGTCAATCGGTTAAAAAGAACCATATCAGGGTATGGTCAAGTGTCAAATCATCATTTCGTGCATGTTTTGTCAAATTTGGTAAATATATGAAGCATTAAATGCCCCTGAAAAGTAATCATTTGAGCAGTCTTTTCAGGATTAAATGAAGAAGAAGATGAATAGTAACCAGACAACAAGTCATCTTGTCTATCTTTTTTTTATTGTTCATAACGACGTCGTTTTGGACTTTTAAGGGTTTTAATTTAGGGTTTGACCAAAGTTTAATTTGGTCCTTCGACTTTTAATTTCTTTCAATTGCACCCCTAATTGACCATAAACTTCTAAATTTATGCAATTTTGCCCCTCACAAACATCAATGTCAACCCTGGATTTCAACGCCTTTTTCATTTTGGTTTTTGGTCTTGGATTTCTTTAATTTAGCCTCTAGTTGACCATTAAACTTTCAATTCTCTTGAATTTTACCTTTGATTTCAATCAATTAGGTCCCTAAAGTTCGGTGTCTTTTTCAAAATGGTCATTAGCTGTGAATTTCTTCAATTTAACCCCTAATTGACCCCTAAACTTTTGATTTTCTTATGATTTTACCCTTGATTTGAACTCATTAACCTTGTAAAATTTAAGTTTGGTCTCTTGCCATTAACTACTTCACAAAATGGGTGGAAGTCCGTTCATATGCTCATGTAACCTAGAAGATAGTGAAGAGATTAATTGGACGAGATTTAATCTGTCGATATGGAGCACCTAAAAGATAATGATTGATAATACTCTGAACTTCAATGAAAGAATGACAGTAGTGCTTTGCGCAAAATAAAAAATCAAGCACTCAAATTCATTTCTATACAAGCCAAAGATAAATGGTGTTGTAAAAGCTACTAACAAGAATATTAAGAATATTATATAGAAGAAGGTAGTCATTTACAGGGACTAGCATGAAATGCTCCATTTTGCTCTACATGCATATCGCACTGCAATAAGAACATCTACGGGAGCTACATCTTATTCATTGGTTTATAGGATGAACACAATAATGCCACTATAAGCCGAAATCTCATATCTAAAGGTAATTATAGAATCAGAACTTGAGGAAGTTAATCGGGTCAATATGAGATACGAGCAATTTAAATTTGATCAATAATAAAAGATTAACTGTAATATGTCATTGCCAATTGCATCAACAAAGAATGGCTGAAGCATGTAAAGGGTGTGAGTGACATCCACTCGCTAGCATGTGCAACACCAACAAATTTTTATTTTTTTATGATATTTTATTTATTAAAAAAACTAATTTGCCTCTCATTCTAATAAAAAAACCATGATTAAAATATGAATAAGCCTATGAAAATAAGTCTAATATTTTTTTTTTGTTTTTAAAGGTAATTTAATATTTTATCTGTTTTGAAAAAAAATAAAAGATTAAAAAAACCCTTGTAAACTAGCTTTTTTTATTTTAAAAATAAGTTAATAATTTTATTGTGTAATAAAAAAATTATTAACATAACTTTAAAACACGTGGATTTTCTAACGTGTATGAATGCACTATAGACTGCATTCAATGAATCAATATAGAGAAAACCATTTTACTCCAATTTGTGGTTACTTACTGTGGAGGGCAAAAAGGTAATGTAACAATCCAGTTTTTTCGATAATATAAGAAAGAAAAAAAAATCACTGCCTTCTTTTCCGAGCACCGCCCTAATGCTTTTCCAGAAACTTCCGCTTCCGCTTCTTAAAAAGAATAGAACACAAAAAAACACTTTCTAAAAGTAAACAAGTTCCCTCGTTCCCTTTTCTCCCAGTTTTACTATTAATTAAAATAAAAAGATAATGTTCAAGAAGGCGATTGAGGCAAAATCTCACCAGAGACTCTCTGGAGCCGACCGGAAAAAGCTCAAACGAACTATCAGAGACCGCTTTCCTCGCGCCTCCGATGCAGATATAGATGCTTTGCTCCCTCCCAAAGTAACACTCTTTTCTTCTTTTTCCCCCCCTCAATTTCTTTGTTTGACATTATTATTATTATTATTATTATCCGTTTGGTGTGTAATTAATAGTTTCAAGTTGTAATTTTGATGCATTTGTACTCAAATTCTTTTTAATTTTTTTAGTATTTACATAAGAAAATGATTTCTCCAGTGGAAATGTGCTTGAAAGAAGAAGCAATTAGTTTTACTGCTACTTGATATGTTAATTCTCTTTACCTTTGATCGCTGTTTTGATTATTGCTCTGATGTTTTGTTATGATTGTTGTGTTTAGGCGGAAATTACTGTTTCAAAGTTTGTAAATAGGGTTCATTTATATGGTGTTGAAGGTAACTTTCCTATGTTTTTCGATGTTGATGGCCGAGGCTCTGAAATTTTCCCCACAGGTTAGGTTTCGCACTTTCATGTCTTATGTTTCAATCGACTTTCTCGCATCTTATTCACAAATAATTGAAGTTTGTTAAAATGTAAGTGTGAATAGTGAACGCTTCCATTCCATATTTGCTTGTCATGCTGTTTTTCCTTGAAAGTCAGGACAATTTATGATGGTTTAGCAGGTTAAAATTCTGCTAAATCACTATTTATCGCATGGAGGATTCTAATGACAGGGAGGCTCCTGTTTGGTGGTGTGGTATACTTGGTCCTAGAGCAGGTCAATGCCTTGTGAATCAACTTGTGGGCTATTCACCATTGATAATGGATGGGTTTCTAACTCTTGATGAACCCCTCTCCACAGGGGCAAATAAAGACAATAAGAAAATGTTAATGTTTTATGTAGTTTATGAAGGGATATCGATTCTTTTTTAAGTTGATTTTGAGTGGAAATGCTAAATCAAATTATCAAGATTGAATTGAATTGAAATGAATTGAGGAGAAATGACCTTTTGCCAGAGGTGGCTGTGGAGCTCTCCTGTCATGCATATATGTTAATATTCTTCTCAGAAAGTTTATCTCTAGTTTCCTTTATCTTGGAGAATCTGATTGAATTACTTGCTACTGGATAGAACCCAGCAACCTGAATTTTTCTTTCTTGCTTCTGTAATTGACATGTTAAAAAGTCAAATTATACTGCATTATTACACAATTCAAATTTATAGTAGAGCCACAAGGGCAGCATACTGGTTCAAGAAATCATGCCTTGCTTCTGTATATTAAAGACAGTTTTGTGCATGAGATGGTGATCATAAATACTGGAGCAGATAGTTGAATAGGTTTTCAGCCTTGCTATTGAATGTTGATGCAAAGGATCCACATATTTCTCTCCATTTTTGACAGCTAATAAATGGGTTCCCTTTCATTAAAAGGTAGAATAAAGGAGCCTTAAAAAATGAACCTCCAATTTCATTCTCAAATTAGAAGTGACACAATTATTTAAACAGGAACTTGATGCTGTGGTGAAATACATTTTTGGCTGTTTTCTTGTTTGATTTTAATTTTGTCTATGTCTTGATGCAGTTTTTGCCCTCTGGAAGGTCCCTGAGATGTTGCCTTCTTTCATTCTGAAAGGGGGTGAGGTATCTCAATTTGTCATTGGAGGAGCAGATCTGATGTTTCCTGGTATCAGTATACCTGCTGAAGGTCTACCTTCTTTTCTGGTAGGTGAGCCATGGGCTGTAAAAGTTCCTGGGAATCCAGCACCTATTGCCGTAAGCTTTTCTCTCTCATCTTGACTTGGGTATTATTGTTCATGCCTTATCTCGGGGAGTTGGCTATGCCTCTTATTCTACCTCATTCACGACCGAGTTGGTTTAGATTTCTACTTTTATGAGCAGGGATGAAGATAACTTTAATTTTGTGCAGGTTGGGTCTACCACTATGAGCACTGCTGAAGCCTTGAAGGCTGGTTTGCGCGGAAAGGCCTTACGGATAACTCACTATTATCGGGATTTACTTTGGTTAGTGTACCTTCTATTTGGAGAGATTAGTTATTAAGTATTTTCATCTTTGACATGCTCGAGGAATCATCTGCAGGGAGTCAGTTGAGGGACATTATGTGCCAAATGCAGGTTTCCTTGAAGATGTTGTCTTTGAGGATCCTGTATTCTTATCATCTGCCCAGGTTCCTGATTCATGTGAAGGTTCTGGTGATTCTTCAAATCATGAGAATGATGGTGGTGACAGCAAAGAAGTTGGGGAATCTGCTGATGTAAAAGATCCCACATCAGACAGTCATCCCACTTCCAAGACACAACTTGATTCTGATACTGATACCGTAGAACAAGTAACAAAAGCTGTAGGTGGTTTTAAGGTTACGGATAATATTGCTGCTGATGAATCCACCACTGTTGTTGAAGAACAGCATACTTTGTCTGCTGAAGACGTAGATGCTTATTTGGACAAATGTCTTTTGGAAGCCCTGCATACAACTGTTAATGACAAAGATCTTCCAATGCCAGGAAGCACTTTATGGTAATATTCATCTCCTTTTTTTTTTTTTCTCCTCCTGTTTGATGAAGGGATGTTAATTGAGGTTCCAAAAGATGGGCACCACTTCCTGTACCCTGTTAAGTATACTAGGACGCCAGATGTTAAATTGCTTATAATTTAGCTCAACATGCTGGTCCTCTGAATGTTTTGTCACTCCCCTGATATTCCTTCAAAATGTGCAAGATCAATCTTATTGTGAAATTTGGTGGAGGACAGCAGGTTCAACTTGAAGGCTTTTTTAGCTACTTTTATATGATCACTTAACTACACCTTACTAAAATCCAAATTTTAGAGTAATGGAAAATCTATTTTGAAGTTTTGAACCCCCATCGATAATCCTCTCCAAATCTACCTCTCTGAACCATCTCCCAAATTAAATCTCATGACAGAGGCCTAAGAGGCACCAAGTGCTCTAGTGCTTTGCCTCAAAGGCCCATTCCACAGATACTGCTACAATTTTTAAAGTCTATACTTGTTTCTTGGTTCTCCAAAATCATTCTCTCAAAGGCTTTTCCGAGAGAATCCAAGTATACGATGCCTCAAAACTTATGATTTGGTTTTTTGCATGGATTGCCAAGTCTCTGGTGTTGGAAAATGCTTTCCAACACGGCTAAATTTAGAAAGGAAAATGTAGCAGATGTCCAATTTCATATGCACATCAAACATGCCATTTTTCTTCAGACCTTTCAACTCCATGTTAATAAGATGACATTGAATTATTCCCATTTCTCTTCTCATAATTGCTATTAAAAACCTCAACTATCAGAATGAAGCATTATTTCCTATTCCTCATAATCAGTTAGCAGTAACTGAAATCCATCATAAGGTAAGGCACATAATTAATGACGTTGAGAATGATGCCAATCACCAAGTATTCTTTGGAAATGTGATCTCTAACATTAGGTTTCAGGAATATGGGTGCAGATGAGAGTGACATCTTCTAGAATTCTATAAATTTAATTGACATTTCTGAAGTTTGGAAACCTTGAAGCATTTTATTTGATCTGCATTGATGCTGAATATATGAATTCCATAATGATTTTTGTTAAATTTGATTGTGGAATTATACTAATTGTAGCTGAGCTGGACTATACTGTTACTGTCTACACACACACACACATGATGCTTGACATTATTCCAACTGATAATTGGATTTACATATTGCTTGAATATTTTAGGCTTAGAACTTAAATTTCTGTTGGGAGGGCGTTAAACGTTACGTGCTTGAAACGAGAGGATTTCTCTTTAGATAAGTTTTAGCTTGCAGTTTTCACATTTAGGTGGGAATTTTTTTCACAATTCTCTTGCTTGCTTTTATAAAAAATATTTGTGATTGGTGCAGGTCCAACCATGTATTACCTTGTAGGCCTTCAGGTATCACTCTAGATATCAAAAAATCATCACACAAGAAATTGTCCAAGTGGTTACAAGCTAAATCATCTGCAGGATTGGTGGGTTCTTCCTTCCCTTCATATGCTCCCTCCTTACCTTTCTCTTTAGTCAAGTTAGTCATGCTGTACTGAAAATGTGCATCTTTTCTTTGTTCCTAGATAACGTTATCTTAATATGATTACCTCTTTTTTTTTTTCATGTTTAACAAAAAAACCATTGTTCACTAAAAATAACAAATTGTTCCAGTTTAGGGTGACATTGTAATTGAGGTTCAATTCTTTTATTTAGAGAACCCAGACAGAGAAGTCTCAGCTATTTTCTATAATCTCCAATACTGTATTCTTCCACTGAAACCTCAAGTTCTAGTTGCAGGATATGATCTATGAAGAAGTCTGGTAATTGATCATATATATCAATATTCACATAACTCACTGAAACCCTGACCTATATTTGTAATCCCCGGGTTAGTTGTATCTAGAAAGTAAAGATAACTTTCAAGGACCACGGCAGTTAATTGGCATTCCACGATGTTGCTCAAGAGGCCACATGATGCCCTAGCATTTAAGCAATGTGTTCTGATACCTGTCCATGGATCAAATGGTCTCTTCTCCTCTGCCATTGAGTTTACCCCAGATAATAAAAAAAAGAAAAAAACTGCATCAAGTCCTTTATCCGCCCAGTATTCTGCCCTGAAAACCTTAAAAATTGGTCATTGACAGGTTCAAAACATGATTTATTTCCTGATAGAAAAATTGATCTAACTGGAAGTAATCATACCTGTAGAATGAAGTCCTAGCTATTGAAAAGGCTTTGCTTGATGGATGAAGTTTGGTTGGCAGGCACCGCACTATGATAGGGAATGCTAGATGATGGCAACTTTTCCATGAAATGGCATAACTTATGATGAAGGTATTTAAAATGTATGGAAGAATTGGATAACAAATTAGGGTATTCACAGGAATTTAGAGTTAAACATGTTGAGACTGAGTTAAGGGTTTTATAACATGGTTTGGTAGAAGTAGTTGATTCGTGCAATGAGAATGCTATTGAGCTACAATTGTAGTTCTTACTTTCAGGTATGTGCTGAGGCACATCTAGGTGTCATTATAGAAGCAGCAGCCTGCTTTGGTTTCTGTTTGTTCTCCATAGAAGCTGGAGAAACCTGTCATAGTGAGGGGAGTGGCAGTATGCTGTTATTTTGGGAGGATTTATTGTTTATTTGCAGGGGCCTTTGAAGAATTTCTTTCTTTCTTTCTTTGGATGGTCATGCTGCAGTTGCTAATTACATAAACATGGATATATATTGCAGTTTACCAGGGCTAGTAATGCTAAGAGATAGGTTCCATTTATTTTAGGAGACTGACAGCTTCCATTCCATGAAAAGTGATATACTTCTATGGAGTTTCAGTTGAATTAGTAGTTGTTTTTTTGAACTTTATGATCACAAACTGAAAGATATTGTTCTGCTGCCAATCAATCACATTGGAATTGGTGATGGGTTTTGAGCTAATGCCTGTGACTTTTGCGGTTCAGTGAAGATCTGTTTGATTATGAATGAGAACACCATCCATTAGAGGGCTTTAACTGTGTGTCTGCATGTCTGTCTTTACTCATAGTATAATCAACACAAGTGGAGAGAGGAAAAGGGTTATCGAGGCATGCTATGCAATGGAAGTTTGTGTTTACATATTTTATTTTTTTCATTTATAATCTATCTTATTTTTTGTTAAGTTGCACATGTATTAAGTAGATATATGCTTAATGTTGAGTTTGCAATGTTTGTTTTCTGTTAACAGATTTCAGTAAAAGAAGACAAATATAAAAAGGAAACTGTCTTATTTTCTGTGAACCGCAGTCACCTAGACTACCTATCCTTCAAACCAGAAAGAAGGCAGGAGCAGAAGGTTGATCAGGGTGGTGATCAGGCTGTTAAAGAAACCCGATCACCAAAACTGCTTGAAGTGTCCGAGATTTATAAACCAAGTGTACATGTCAATCCCATTTTTGCTTCTGTTGGAGCTGATACTGGGAAGCTATACAGTGCTTCAGAAGCCTCTGATGTTGTATTCAAGTACATTGAAAAAGGACATCTGGTAAAGACAATGAACAAGTCCATTGTGGTTCTGGATCCAACCTTATGTGATGCTTTGTTCAAGGGAGCTATCAAGAAAGGATCAGCATACCCGACTGAGATTCATAAGAAAGATTTAGGATCTACATTTGTAAGCCGGATGCAGGCCCACCACGTTGTAACCAGAGGAAGTGAATCAGTTGTTCGTAAAGGTTCAGTGAGAACAATTCAGATAATGACTGAAAGACGTCAAGGTAACAAGAAGGTGACAAAACTCTCAGGCATGGAAACATTCTTGATGGACGCTGATGCATTAGCGTCAGAACTGCAGAAAAAGTTTGCTTGTAGTACATCAGTGTCAGAGTTACCAGGTAATTTTTTTCTCCACTTGTTATGAATTGGTGGTTGTAGGTAGAACATATTTGTGTTGCTTCTCTATGAAAGCATTTTGGTTTCAATGTGGCAGTGAGAATAGGATCACAAGGAAAGTAACTTGTATGTGAAGTTGCTTGTATGCTGTTAAACTGATTGTGGCCTTCAAATATTATCACCGTGTTCTTTAATTTGTAAAAAAGAAAAAAAGAGAAGCAAAAAATTCTCAGCAATCCTTTACTTGATTAGCTGTGATATCACTGAATGGAGTTCTTCATACATAGCATTTCTCACCTTTTGTATGCTGTAGTGGTTCAGAGTTCCTTGGGTGGTTCCCCTTAGTGTTGTCAAAAGCAAAAGGCGCCCTAAGACGTGAAGGCTGTCAAATGCTTGAAGCGCCAGGCGCTCGCCTGGATAAAACAAGGCGCAATGCTATAAATTCAAATAAAATATATGTATAATATTATAATATATAAATCACAAATATATATCTAAAAAATAAAGATTAGAAAATCAAAGTGAAACTCAAAATATCTCAACATAGTCCTAGAGTTATACTATTCACCATTAAAAACAACATAAGACAACTTAAAAGAGCAAGTAGATTACAATAGTTAAACTTAAATATCATCATCATTAATCTTCCAACACATCATCATCCTTGCTTTCATCTCCTTCACTTGAGTCCCCATATCCACCATTTCAAGATTATCATTTGAATCATCTCTTAAACTATAATGCACTCCTTTAGCATGGCTGCCGCTAAGCCACGATGCTCTCTTTAAATGTGCCTCTAGTTCCATTTTGATGATCCTTTTTCTTTTTTAAACCCTACTCTTTACATTTACAACTATCCTTAAATTATTTTTGGCGGTGGATGGAAAGAATATGGGCAAATAGGTCAAAACACATGTCACTTAAAAAAGAAGAAAAAAGAACATATATTTTGAGTAGGCGCTCACTGCAGCGCCTAGTTAAATTGCCTCGCCTGAAAAAATAAAATGTGCTGGGGTCTCACCTTGCCTTGCTTGGACTCCTAGGCAAGCGCCTCAGCGCCTCTTGACAAAACTGGTTCCCTTTGCTGATATTCAACAGTGTTGAGTTTTCTTTAATATTGAGACATTTCATTTTTCTATTTCCCACCATTTGGAGTTTTTTTCCTTTTCCTCTTGTATTTATTTTGGAAGTGTTACTTGCTCTCCAGCAAGTTTGGGGCTTACGCCCTCGTGTTTGTAGTTTTTTCCACTTTAGAGTTATCTGAATAAATTGAATAGAAAGAAGATATTACATCAGTTTCCACTAGGTTTCTAATTTTGTATGTGGTCGTGCAATCCAAACTTGTTCATCTACTTGAGGGATAAAGAACAGGGTTCATGTGTCTCAAAATTGAAGCTATGGTGGTTGTACTGGACATTTTGGAGTGTTAATTGTTCTCCAAGGAATTTTGGTATATTCTATTCTTTTTGTGACACCTTCTCTTACAAAAAACATGAAAAAAATAAAATAAAAATATAGAGAGATAAACGTGTGAAAGCATCTGTTTCTTCTATTCATCTAATGAATGAGGAATCAGTTTTGATAGATCACGTAGTAAGAAACTGAAATGCAAAAATCTTTTTATCCTACTACATCAAATGATGTTTCTAGCTATCATTTAAGAAGATGAATTCTCTTTCTATATATATATATATAAAGAGAACATGAATTCAAAGCAACAAGGATGCTAGGTCATCTTGTGTTGGTGGGATTTCAAAAGAAGAGGGCAAAAAGAAAAAAAGAGAAGTCATTGTTGGTCATTTTGAAGCTCAGAGATAATGGCATTTCTTAGAAAGATGGTAGAGGTAGAAATCAAATGAGAGTCACGTACCAGGACCCTGGTAGCAATGTCAAATACCTGCCAGATACTGAAGGTGGGTAATTTGCTTCCTGTGTTGAGGTTGATGTCTAGTTCTTTTTTTGGCATTTTACTGTAATTTCATTGTGTGTCCAGTTTCAAACACCCTTTAAAAGGGAAGTCGACTGCTTGGGTGAGTTGTAGCATCAGGGGCATGAAGTGGTCATGCTAGTTGTGATAAAATGTTGCAAGAGTGGCAGCAATTTCTGTGGCGGTAGCAGTAAGGGACTGATGTTATAATGTTAATAGTGGAGTGGAGTTGAGGATTGCAGGAGGGACAAGTGGTGATTTGGATTATTGAACTGTAAGGTGCCACTATCCCCGCATGAAATTGGTTGATCAAAAAATTACAAGCTGGTAGAAAATAGAAGGATAGCTATCCTATGATCTTATAATCTATGAGATCACCTCTCCTTGGAGTTGCGAGGTTAGGAGAAAATCTCTTTATGCTTATAAAAATTTGGCAGCTGCGCAAAATCCCATTTGTTCGTTTGAAATGGCATAGCTTTAATAAGCGGAATTGAGGAGTCTTTGGAACTTTAGAACAGTACTAGAGTATGTTCCAATGTTTTGAACATCCTGAATCCTGAATCATTTTATTATTTGCTTTTTTTTTAGACTAACGTGGGTGTCCGGGCGCAAGCTCTATTATTTGCTTTTTTCATTCATAGTTATTTAGTGTTCCTGAGTTTGTATGCTCATATTTTATTTTCAGGTAAGAAAGGGCATGAGGTTCTTATTCAAGGTGGTGTAATTGATGATGTGGCAAGACATCTGGTTGAACAGTATGGGGTGCCCAAAAGATACATTGAAATTCTTGATAAAACTAAAAAATAAGATGTGATTATCGGTTAGTTTTCTCTACCTAATTGATCTTTTAATAAATTGTTGTAGTTTTCCATTAAGGTCTATTTTTCTCCATAAATTAAGCGAAAGTCATTCTTTTTTCCATAGCACCATTTATTCTTTTGCTGGTTTTGCAGGAGTGAAATTGTAATGCATGCTGTGGTTTTATGTTTTTTGTTCCCTTCTATGTTGTCATGGAGGCCTATGCATGTACAATTGCTAACTTGTTCCTTGTCTTGATATGTACTTACATGTATTCTACCAAGTTTACCCTTGAGAGAATAAATCTATTTATAATGAGAAGTCCTTGCCAGATAGGCTTCTGAAAGATAACCATTAGATTAGCTGGCCCAATCTAAGTGGGACCTTTTTGGGAAGCGTATAAGGTGAGTCCTACCATTTTTACCCTGGAATTCAGGAAAAATACCTTAGAAGATTCAGATAAGTCTTTCTATATTTCAAATTATGGCCAGCTTGCATGGTGGTTGCAAAGCGGTCATTATTGCCAAATATAATGTGTAGGCATGTTTATGTACTGAGTAGCTAACTATTTTAAAGGTGTTGAGGCTTGATGGCACACCTTATAGTAGCCTCTGGTGGTAATTGGTTAGCAATCTATAGAATAAATTTTCTTGAACAGATTGTGTTTGCAACATAAATGGAGTTGAATTAAAGTATGTAGTTGGAATAGAATGTTCTTAGTAGGATAATTTTCTAATAATCTGCCTTAGTTTGTACATTAATTTGTAAGTTAGCATGTGCCAAGAAGCACACTTTGTGTAATATGAGCTAGTGTTTGTTGGCTTGGGTAGGTGCCTGAAGACTAATTCGGCTGGGCTGAGATTTAGACATGATTGATTTGGTTTGGTCTAGCATATAAAACATGGCTCATGTCTGTGCAAATTGAACTGGACTACTAATGACCTTATTCCTCTTTTTTGATTTGCATACTCTTGACATAGTCTTGCAAGTTTCTAACAAAGACATCTCTTTCAGCTTTAGTAGCAATGTAGCATAGGGGATCTCATCCTTCCTAAACTTGAGATTTAAAACTTCATGGAACCATTTTGAAGTGCAATCATACATGTTTAATGCATGTGATGTTAAACTGTATCTGGAGCATGCCAAGGCAAAAGGCCATATCACGGGGCCTTGATTAACAAGCAGTGATGATGCTCTTGTGCTTGCATGTGAAGTGGTGATGGTGATTATAAACCTTTCTCTGCCCAGACTGAATTTTTAGTTGTACCTTATTTATTTTTTATTTTTTATCACTGGGAGTCCCTTCAGCTTTCATGATGGGGTAGACCTCCCTTCTTTAATCCTCGACCCTTGGTATTAGCTGGATTTGATTTCAAATCACTTGTTTCAATGCCAAGTAACTGTACCAGCTTAGCTGGCTTGCCCCACACTTGTGCATTCTTCCTGTTTTGATATTTATCCAGTATTGGCCCAACAGTATTGGACACGCATTTATCCAATGCTTTCTCATTGTTCTGTACTCATCACTGAGTTAATTCCTTAAATCAAGTGCAGGCATATACAAGTGTGCACTGTCACAGGGTTACAGGAGGCAATGGAATGGTGTGATACCAACTTTCAACCTCAGTCTCTATGGTTTTGATGAAGTTAATGAATGCAATCCAGAAACGGGTTCTGAAGAGAGGTTAGAATAATTTTTAAACTTGCCTCAATACAATGAAAAGAGTGTACAGAAGTTCTTGTGCTCCTGAGTATAGGTATATGAAGTTTCTTTTTGTGGAGTGATTAGCCGTTTTATCTTACTCGAATTGAGTTGACTATGGTGTGGTTTAGAGGACTGCTCAAAGCTGTGTTTTGGTATCTGGTCAACTCTTTACTGCACCTCATAGTTATGCAACAGACATTTCAACACTTCATGCCACAAGTTGCTAATTAATATGTTTATTTGTAAGTTTTTATGTTGACTATGCGAGTCTTCAATGTTACTAGGAATGCAAGTGTGCATCATAAAGATCATTCATTATTGCTTAGGCTGTTATTTTGGTGATCAACATGGAGGACAACATAGCTGTGATTTGAGGATGAGGACGCGGGGGAAATGTTGTGAATGGTGTGCATCGGAAATGTTTTGGGAATGGAGTAAAAGACCAAATGAAGCCCCAAAATGATTGGTGAATTGTGGACCGATTTCTTAGTATTTCCACTTTACATGTATTCTGTGTCACGCTTCAGAAGAGAGAATGGATATGGAAAAGAAATAAAACTCTAATTAGGATCAAGATTATAGATGTAGGGAGAACTAAAAGGTTCTATCAATGGGTTGAAAGAAGCCACTTGTGATGGTGCTTTGAAGGTGGAAAGATGAGAGTGTTTTTATCGGGTTTAAAACCGAAAAAATAGAAATAATTCCATTTGATGGTGGTAACAATATATATATATATATATTTGTCAGATTGGCAGATTCAAAACCCACTCTGGAGCCATGTAACCTCGAGTTCCTCTTGCCCTTGACGAGCTTGATTCTACTTGGCTCTCTCTTTTTAATTGCCGAGATAGGCCAAAATCTGAGAGCTTCGCCTGGTAGTTGTCATCTAGGTGTATATTTTGAGGTTTGACACCACAATGTAAAACCCACCCCAGACACTATTCATGTAAATAAGCAAGGCCTCTAGCAGTTCCCACAGCAATGTCAATCCTCTTTTCACAGCCAAGCACATCGGAAGATAATTTCTCTGCCGAGGACCCATGCTCCATGTAATTGTAAACCAACAGCCTGTGCTTTGCCCCAGCACAATATCCCCTCATCTCATCTCTATTAAGTTCATGTGATTGAGCTTCCCGATTATGCTAATGCTAACTTCGGCTCGGAATTCTGCTTCTCCTTGAATAGCCTGATTCAATTGCTTAATTGCTGCAACTCTGCCGTCAGATATTATTCCTTTGTATACAATTCCTCCTCCACCTCTCCCAATCTCTTCACAAAAATCCCGAGTTGCTTTCTTTAGCTCAAGAGTACGTGAATTTTCTGAAGTCAATTTCAATACAAAAATAACCTTGTTTACTGGCACCTGTGTGGTTTTGGTTTCTTATCAGGAAACACTACAATAAAACACTAAGGAATTCAACTACTCGCAGATGCACAAACAAACCAAAGGATAGATTTCGTTGTTCCATTTTCATGACTTTTTCTGCATACCTTCTGCTCAGCTGCGTGACAAGTTCACCAGAGCAATCTAACCTGAATTTTTCAGCAGGACTGTTGGAGTGGAGCTGCTGTTTGGCACTTTCAAGTAGAGGTCTCCTTCGAAATTTGGCCAAATATGTCCATTTAGCAATGCTGTCTTTGTGAAACAATACGGAATATTACCAGGATAGTCGTGCTTGATGAATTTAAACTGGAAACCTTTGCAATCACACGTCTGCAAGCATAAATCCTCGCAGGTCTCTAGGGTGTAATTAGGATAGAAGCCAAAATCATAGCTAAAAACTCGACATTAGTCAGTTGAAGGAGGCCAGGGTTACGGGCAGTATATGTTTTCTATCAAAATCGTTAAAACCGTTCTAAAATCGTGTTTTTACGTGATTTCACCCGATTTTAACGATTTCACCCGATTTCACCTATTTTCAAGTTTCTTGAATGATTTAGCACGTCAAACCTACATTGACTTGTAAAATCATACGATTTTACGAGTCAAATTGTGATTTTAACAACCTTGCTGAGAAGTCCTCGCTAGATAGGGTTTTGAAAGATAACCATTAGATTAACAGGCCCAATCTAAGTGGGACCTTTTTGGGAAGCCTATAAGGTGAGTCCTACCATTTTTCCCTGAAAATTCAAGAAAAATACCTTAGAAGATTCAGATAAGTCTTTCTATATTTGGAATTATGGCCAGCTTGCATAGTGGTTGCAAAGCGATCATTATTGCCAATTATAATGTGCAGGCATGTTTATGTACTGAGTAGCTAACTATTTTAAAGGTGTTGAGGCTTGATGGCACACCTTTTTTGGTGTAGCGCATTATAGTAGCCTCTGGTGGTAATTGGTTAGCAATCTATAGAATAAATTTTCTTAAACAGATTGTGTTTGCAACATAAATGGAGTTGAATTAAAGTATGTAGTTGGAATACAATGTTCTTAGTAGGATAATTTTCTAATAATCTGCCTTAGTTTGTACATTAATTTGTAAGTTAGCATGTGCCAAGAAACACACTTTGTGTCGTATGAGCTAGTGTTTGTTGGCTTGAGTAGGTGCTTGAAGACTAATTTGGCTGGGCTGAGATTTAGACCTGATTGATTTGGTTTGGTCCAGCATATAAAACATGGCTCATGTCTGTGCAAATTGAACTGGACTACTAATGACCTTATTCCTTTTTTTAGATTTGCATACTCTTGACATAGTTGACACGATCAAAGAGTTGATGTCTTTTCCTAAGTGTAGAAGTGTCGAAGTAATAAATAACCCGGTAAAACTGGGCTCGAACCACAGGAAGGTTAACTGTATAAACTACAAATAAAGAAATAGACAATAACAGAAAAGAAGTTGAAGAGAGCTTTAAGATGTGATATTGATGTAAGGATTTAAACAAATATAAAATAATTGTTAAGGTTAGAGGATCCACTAATGGTATTTCAAATAAGTATAATATAAACTCTTTTTATTACTCAACTGGAAACCACACACAAAGGAGGTTCCAATTAGATTATAAATTGTTAACATGATTACATTAGTTATCTTATTCGAGTAATGCTAATACTTGTAAATGTTGTCAGGTATTCATGATTATAACTTATGTTAACAACAAATCAAGTTCCTTTCATAGCACAAGTGTCGGTTATACCATACGGTTGGGCTATAAAAGTGCCAAGTATTTGTTGTACCAAGGGTTATACAACATAAATCTAGATTAACCATTTAACAAGCAAAGTATTAAAAGTGAATAAGATAACAAATACAAAACATGTTAGTATCAAACATTAAAGGCCATGTTGAGTTTATACTATACTTATTCTTACACCATTAGTGTAACCTTTTCACCTTGACATAATAAACTTAACTAAACATAATGAAGAAGAGAAACATAGATAAACAAGATAAGAACATAATTATATAAGTATAATAAAGGAAAGGAAATGAAAAGCATAAATAAGAGATTAATATAAACAAAACTTAAAACTTAAGCATTGCAAAAATATAAAGAGAGAAAGCAAGAACATGATCTTGATCTGAAAACCAAAATGCCTAAATGCATGGCAAATGCCTCTTTTTATAGGCCAAAATTCAGAACTATTGATATGATGACTAATTGTTGAGTGGGTGGCCACCTCATGACTTGGTAACACTCATTATCTTCTTGTCTACAGAAAACGTTATTGCTAACATTAGAATTTGAACAGATAGTCTTCATGAAAGTTCTGGGAAATTGTCTCAGCTTTCCAACAAAATAAGAATCGGTGCATTTGGACTTCTAGCACTTGAGATATAGGCTGAACACTGAACAATGTCTAGGCTGCAGGACAGATTCTGACTTCTCCGTTGTTGCTACCATTTGAACTCGAAAATGACACTTTTAAATCTTGGACTCTTCATGAAAGTTTTAGGCCTATGTCTTAGCTTTCCATACATATAAACCAGACCTAAATCCAAGTTCTACAACTCCAGTTATGATCCAATAATCGAATGGTGTTCCAGTTTGAACTGAACCAGCATCTCTTTTTTTAAGCTTAGCTCTCTCTTTGTCTTCTCAATTTCAGCAGTTAAACTCATTAATCAATCCTTTGATTTATGTGATAGGCTTGCATTTAAGATGAACATTTACCATAAATTAAAGGTATCTTATATTATTAAACATGTTATTATAAAACATGCTCTAGTTAAGGAGTTATTGATACTTTAAGTGCAAAATGATGATATAAAATCTTGATAAAAATGCACTTTTAAGTACTAATCAATATAGTCTTGCAAGTTTCTAACAAAGACAATCTCTTTCAGCTTTAGTAGCAATGTAGCATAAGGGATCTCATCCTTCCTAAACTTGAGATTTAAAACTTCATGAAACCATTTTGAAGTGCAATTATACATGTTTATTGCATATGATGTTAAACTAGATCTGGAGCGTGCCAAGGCAAAAGGCCCTATCACTGGGCCTTGATTAACAAGCAGTGATGATGCTAATGTGCTTGCATGTGAAGTGGTGATGGTGATTATAAACATTTCTTTATCTATACTGATTATCTTAGGTTACGTGTTTGTTTGGCTGCTATTTGAGAATATTAGTTGGGCTGACAATTGGTCAGTTTCTAGAAAGAACACCTTTATGATGTTACTGTCCTACCGATGTGAATTCAATTGTGCTCACCTTAGAAATCTGGTGATCTTAAATAGGGGAAAGGTTACCCCCATTGAGAAATCCAACCACTTGATAGGAGGTTAATGAATTTTTAGTTGTACCTTATTTTTTTTTTTATCACTAGGAGTCCCATCAGCTTTCATGATGGGGTAGACCTCCCTTCTTTAATCCTGGATCCTTGGTATTAGCTGGATTTGATTTCAAATCACTTGGTTCAATGCAGTTAAAGCAAAGATTTGTAATAATTTAGTGAGTACCTTAATCAGGGCAGCTTCACTACTATTTATATATATAAGTAAGGCATTGTACATATGTTATGGTGTAACTTATTACACATGATAGAACTATACAAGAGGAAACATAATATTTCCTATTTTACAAAACTTCCCATGATACACCCCCTCAAGCTGAGGGTGGGTCATCCACGTAAAGCTTGGAACATAGAGAAGCAAAAGCAGAGGAAGCAAATGGCTTTGTAAGAAGATCGACTAATTGATCTTCGGAAGAGATGAAGTGAATCTGAATCTCCTTCTTAGCCACTCAATCACGAACAAAGTGATAATCGACCTCAACATCCTTCGTATGAGCATGAAAGATTGAATTAACAGACAAATAAGTAGTACCCAAATTATCACACCAAATAGTGGTAGCAGAACTAGGAGAGAATTTTTTTCGACAAAAGGTAGCGAAGCTAAAGAACCTCAACAGTACCATCAGCTAAGGCCTTATACTCTGCTTCAGTGGAGGAGCGAGCAATAGTGCGTTGCTTGTTAGATTTCCACGAAATGGGAGTGGTGCCAAGAAAGACAATGTATTCACCTGTAGATTTTTGATCATCAATATTGCCGGCCCAATCAACATTAGTAAAACCATGGAGAGACAAAGAAGAGTCACGAGTGAGGTGGAGACCAAAGGAGGATGTACCTTTCAAGTATCGCAGGATACGCTTAACAGCGGCTCAATGGCCTTCTGTAGGAGCATGCATAAACTAACATACCTTGTTCACAGCATAACAGATGTCTGATCGAGTAAAGGTGAGATACTGAAGAGCACTAACAATTTGGTGGAAACAAGTGGGATCCGAAAACAACTCAGTAGATTGTATATCAAGTTTGGAAATAGAAGCTGGTGTATCAATAGGTTTACACGATGACATACTTATATGACTCAGAATATCAAGAACATACTTGTGTTGACTGAGCATAAGACCCACATTGGTGGGAGTAACTTCAATCCCTAAAAAATAATGCGCATGACCCAAATCACGAAGTTTAAACTCCGAACTCAGTAAGGTAATGAGGCGATGAAGCAATTCAGAGTTATTACTGGTAAGTAAGATGTCATCCATATAGACAAGTAAGTAACAAATATCATGATTCACATTTAGAATAAACAGGGAGGTATCAACCTTGAAAGCTTGAAAACCAATAGTCAGGAGAAAATCACTCAGTTGCATGTACCAGGCTCGCGATGCTTGTTTTAAGCTATAGAGAGATTTATGAAGGCAACAGACATGAGTGGGCAAAACAAAGTCGACAAAGCCTGAGGGTTGTTGCATGTAAACAACCTTGCGAAGTGAGCCATTGAGGAAATCATTGTGAACATCAAGTTGCCAAATTTGCCATTTAAGACTGCAATCGTGAGGACTAATCGAACAATAGTCGGTTTAACAACAGGACTGAAGGTTTCTGAATAATCTATACCTTTCTGTTAGGTGAACCCTTGCGCAACCAAGCAAGCATTGTAACGGTCAATGGTCCTATTGGCTCGGCGCTTGATTTTATACACCCATTGGCAGCCAACAATGTTCATAGATGGATCAAACAACACCAATGACCAAGTGGCATTGGCATGTAAGGTTGCAATTTCATCCTTTATGACAGTATGCCAACACAAGTATTGGTCAGCTTCCTTAAAACTCAGAGGCTCCAAAGCAAAGAGGGATATTAACCAAGGAGCTGAAACTAACGGAGAGGAAGAAAAAGCAGAGCTAATGTTGGTAGTCTTCTACTATCGAGGATGCAACACCATGAGATGTTACCGAATAGGTGGTGGAGCAGAAGGTTGATCAGGGGAGATCTGTTATGGAAGAGAATATGTGGAGAGATCCACGCATAAGTCTAAACCGGGCAGGGACTTAGCAGAGTGCCCAGACGGAGAAGAAGATGCTAATGACAAGCTCGAGAGGCTGTAGCAGAGGGTGAATCTGACAAAGATACTGCTAGCACCACAAAACCTGAACCTGCAAAATGATCAAGAGACATAAATGAAGATGATGGTAAGGGAACCGACAAGGGAGTGGGAAGGGGAGGTGGGGTTGAGACTGGTTGAGATGGAAAGATGGTGAGGGAGGGTAGGCTGGAGACAGAGGCAGGCTGAATGACAGGGGCATACAGGGGACAAACTAAATGAATAGGAAAACCTGTTCATGAAATCAAACATGACGGGAAAGGTAGATGCGGTCAAACGACAAGTGCAGACAACAATAGCCTAGATGAGACGAGCTATAGTCTAAGAACACACATGTAGTGGAGTAATAGTCTAGTTTATGAGCATTGTAAAGATGAAGAAAAGGAAAGCAGAGACATCCAAAAGTACGTAAAAAGGCATAATCAGGCATTTGATGAAAACAAATATTCAAAGGGAGATTTGTTGCTTAAAACTGAGGTTGACATACAATTAATGAGATAAACCGAGGTTTCAAAAGTATAATTCCAGAATTTTAGAGGTGCTTTACATTGCTTAGAAGAGTAAGACTAGTTTTAACAATATGGTGATGATGATGCTCAACAATACCATTCTATTCATGAGTATATGGACATATGAGACGGTGAATACCAATGGTTTTGAAAAAAGGAATTTAATTTACAATATTCACCACCCCAGTCAGTTTGAACAGTTTTGATTTTTTGAGAAAACTGGCGTTCAACAAGTACTTGAAATTGTTGAAACACATTGAATACATCTGATTTTACAGCAATAGGATAAAACCAAATAAATTTTTTATGCGCATCCACAAATATGATAAAATATCAAAAACCATGAGACGATAGTATAGGAGCAGGGCCCCAAATAAAACTAAAGATAAGTTCAAGAGGAGTAGACGTTTTATGACCCGTAGGTCCTAAGGACAAACGAGAGGATTTTCCTAACGGACAAGCTTGACATTGAAAATTAAGATGATGAGAGGTATAAACAACCTTTTTGTTGGATGCTAAGAGACTCAGAAATAGGAACTGGGGTGATCGAGGCGACGATGCCAAATATCGGCAGAAGTGGCCATGCTAGTGAACAAAAATGCTTGCGGCAGAGATGTGGTAGAAGAATCTGAAAGGACATAGAAGCCGTCTTTACTCCGACCGAAAAGAAGGACTTCCTTGGTGATGAGATCCTTGACATAGAAAACAGAAGAGTGAAACTCAAAAAAGACATAATTTTCACGACAAAATTGTTGAACGGATAATAATTTTTTTTTAATGTGAGGAACATGTAATATGTTGGACAAGGTGAAGACTCATTTTGGTGTATGTAGGAGATTATGTGCAGTATTAGATATAACAAGTCCCTTACCATCACCAACATGCAATTGATCATTACCAAGATAAGGTTCCGCGTGTCATACCAGTAATGTTCGGAATAATGTGGTCATTTGCACCTTTGTCAGGAAACCAAGTGGCAGAATCCTCAGCTAATGTAGTACTAAAAGAGAGGTTGGCTGAGGAGTGATTTCCATGGTGAACAAGCTAGGAAAACTGCTTTGCGGAATAATGTGGCAGAGCTGGCATTTTATTTGCTGTCGTGGCCACTAATTTGTTGCTGCACTACGGTGTGAATGTTGCTACCACTGTCCACTGTGACTGCGAGGTTGTTGCCAAGGAGAACCACCACCAGCACCATGAAAGAACTGACCGTTAGGCTGAGGAAAGTTGTTGCAAGGATGCCGCTAGCCACTCCTTCATCCTTTTCCTCGACGAGTTGTGAAACCACTACTATTAGAACTAGAAAAACCACACTGGGCAACATAGACTAAGGGAGGCTGTGCAGCGGTGGGCAGTAAGGGTGCAGTAGGGAGACTGTAGGGGAGCGAGCTGCGATGTATGAATTCATGAGTAGACAAGTGACCATGGAGCTCAGAGTACGAAAGAGAGTTAGCTTTGGTTGACAGACTCGTAACCAAATCATGAAATTCACCGCGAAGTCTTCGAAACACATATAAGTTAAAATTGGTGAGAGAAATAAGTCTGCCAGCCGCAACCAATTCATCAAACAAACCTTTTGCACGTTGCAAGTAGAGAGTGACAATATCATTACATTGTTGAAGATCCAGAAGAGAGCCATGCAATTGCATGATCCGAGAGTTGGATGGGGAGGTGAGAGCAAGTTTAAGGGTGCTCCAAACATTGGTAGAAGTCGGACAATCAACCAAGAGATGAAGAAATTCAACTGAAAGAGAGGACAACAGAGCACTAAGGATGAACTAGTCTTGTTGTTTCCAAGTTAGAAATGCTTGGCAGGGGCTAGAATTGAAGGCAGTAGAGACAACAGAGGCCGTACTGGACAGATCGTGCGAAGAGGGCATGAAGTTGAGCTGTCAACAAATGAGAAGACTCCTTGACCAATCAAATACGACTTCATCTGCATATGCCAAAACAGATAATTGTTGTTGTTGAGTTTGAGATTAATAACCTGTTGGGTGTTGGAGAGGGGAATAAGTGTTATTATAGCAGAGGGAGTCATGGTTGTGTTGGTTGCTGTTGTGAGTCCAGGAACTAGAGAGAATGAATTTGGAGAAGGAGAACTAACATTAATGCCAGCAGCAACACTAACTAATTGATCCATAGTAGGATGATAGAAGCTAAGACCGAGAAAGATAAGATGGCAGTAGCTATAACCTGTTGTAAAAAAAAAAAACAACTATGAAGCACTATCATAAAACAAACTAGGAGGAAGAAGATGAGCACGTCTTTATTGATCCTGTAGAATAACTAATAAGCATAAAATATTGAGATCACGTATGCGGTAGAGATAAGAGGAGAAAAACAATGTTCTGTAGTAGAGAGGAGAGGAACAATGGTTTGCGGTAGAGAGGAGAAGAACCTGACAAATAAAAAATCAGAACAAACTTAAATCACAGAAGAGGCTGAACTGACCAGGCCAAGGAGAAGAAAGCCAAAATCTATTTTAGGTAGTGAGGCTTTGTAATAATTTGGTGAGTGCCTTAATCAGGGTAGCTCTTCTACTATTTATATAACTAGGGCATTGTACATCTATTATGGTGTAACCTATTACACATGATAGAATTATACAAGAGGAAAAATAATGTTTCCTATTTTACAATACATCCCATAATAAATGCCAAGTAACTGGACCAGCTCAGCTGGCTTGCCCCATACTTGTGCATTCTTCTTGTTTTGATATTTATCCAGTATTGGCCCAACAATATTGGAGGCTGTATAATTACTAGCATCACACATGATCTCAAAGGGCATATCCCAACTTGGAGGCTATATAATTGGCGCTGAAGTGAGCGATGTCTTTAATTTGTCAAATGTTATTTGACAATCTTCCTTGAAATCAAGGCTGTCAAAAACGCTTTTTTGACACGACACGGAACATACAATGTAAACTCGACTCGTAAACTCGAATCGTAAAATCGTAAAATCAGAAGTAAATTTTTTAACTAAAAATCGTAAAATCGCAAGTAAAATATTTTAACTAAAATCGTAAAATCGCAAGTAAAATATTTTAAACAATACAAATATCCAAACATCTTAAAATACATAATTCAAATAAAAGTAAAATTAACAATACAAATATCCAAATATCTTAAAATACATAATTCAAATAAAAGTAAAATTAACAATACAAATATCCAAATATCTTAAAATACATAATTCAAATAAAAATTCATACATGTCCATAGTATTTCAATAACTAAAAGTTAACACACTTAAAACAAACAGTCTGTAGGTGTGTCATGTAAACTAAACACACTCTCATTGCCTTTGTCTCCCTCATTATTCTTAAAACAGTCATTAAATCATTACAATCTAAAGGATTATTACTGCTACTACTAGTACCAGCACCGATATTAGGAACATTAATGCTACTACTAGTACCAGGACCAACACCAATATTGTCAACAATATTTAACTCCATGCTCCTTGAATTATCTGGATTGACATCATTCTGAATCTCTAAATCATCTTCAGTTCCATGACACTCCATCCCAACATCATTAAGATTTTCTTCATCATTACTTTCATCTTCTTTACCGTTTTTCCTTCATGTTACACTATCAATGACACCAAGCAAATCAAAGTTGGATGAACCATCATGTTTCTCTCCCTTGGTTATCCAATTATCATCAGATGAGAGATGATCAAAAACTTCAGCAAAATCATTAGCTTGCCTTTTGACTTGGTTATCATTTAATTTCAGATTGCACATTATAAATACCAAGTCATTCATTTTTTTCTGGTGCAAACGATTTCTTCGTTTTGTATGAACCTATGTAAGCAATTCAAATTAATACCATATAAGATTCATATAAAATATAAAAACATTAAAAGGAAAAAGGAAAAAACTTACCATCTCAAATGCACTCCAGTTTCGCTCGCATCCAGATGAACTACAAGTCAAGCTTAGAACTCGAATTGCAAATTTTTGTAGCTCTGGACATTCATCCCCATAAGAATCCCACCATTTAGTTGGAGTCTTTTTATCCCTTGTTATCTTGGCAGCCTCAATACCGAACAACCCACTTGCATCCTTGAATGAATCAAGTTGCAAGTCAATTTTACACCTTTCACTTGGGGCCGCGACACAATTCTTTCTAAGCATTGATATAATCCAATTTTAATGTTGGCATTAACTTTAAAATTAGAATTATAATGATAATGAGGATTCAAATAATATGCTGCTGCATGTAAAGGTTTGTGAAGTTGAAGTTCCCATCTTGCATCAATGATATTCCGTATAGGCATATAACTACTAAATAAAAATAAGAATATTATCATCAACATTACATGACCTAGCTGGTAAACATTATAATCAACTGATAGTAGTAAATAAATAATTAGCAAGATATATAATCAATACCTTTTTTTCACAGAACCAAAATTCACTTGTATCTTCTCTTTTGCTTGATCCATAGCTTCATATATAAAACCCATAGCTGGTTTCTCATCTGAATCAACTAATCGAAGAACTTTTATCAGAGGATATGCTGCTTTAATACATGTAGTAACATCATGCCAAAACTTGCTGTCCAAAACACAACTTTGAATTCGCTTCCCTTCTTCTGTTTTTGAAAACCTACATGACCTCCATTGGATGGAAGTAAACATTGTCATCAACTGTATCCTACAATCACTCAAACATCCAAGAGTTAAGTATGCAGTAGCAAATCTAGTGGCAGCAGGCCTAATCAAATCCTTTCCTTTTGTAAAGTGTCTGAGCATGGAAATGAGAATAATTCTTGAATATATGTATGAGGTGATTCTCCTCCCATTAGCAATAGTTACTTTATGGACCTCTAGTTTCTTCTCAAAATCTTCCAATATCAAGTCAATACAATGGGCAGCACATGGTGTCCAAAACAATCCTTTTCTTTTTCCCATCAATAATTGCCCTGCTGCCTTATAATTTGCAGCATTGTCAGTGACTACTTGCAACACATTTTCCTCTCCAATCCTTTCCACAATAGCATCCAACATCTCAAATACTTTATCAGCAGTCTTGGATATATTAGAGGTATCTACGGATGATAAAAAAATTGTCCCTTTAGGACTATTAACCAAAAAGTTGCAAATAGAACGCCTTTTCTTATCAGTCAATCCATCAGACATTATTGAGCAACCTGTTTTTTTCCATTCTAACTTGTACTCTTCAAGCAAGTTGATCGTGTGATCTACTTCTTGCTTCAAATACTTCTCTCTAATATCATGGTAGGATGGGGGCTTAAAACCTGGCCTATGCTTTGCAACCAATTCAAGTGCTTTAACAAATTCAGGGTTTTTCACACAGTTAAATGGAATTGCATTGGTGTAGAAAAATCTTGCAATTTGTCGACATGCTTCTTCTCTAAGATCCTTTTTTAGCAGCTGATTGATGGTGGTTTGTGTACTTCCACTCCCACTCGCTACTCTCTTTCCTTTGTCCACTGAGGTAATTTCATTCCCTTCATCATTATCTTCATCTTTTCCAATATATTGGAAAGCCTTTCTTTTCTTCTCAGATGCTTCTTGATTTTTCACCAGAACATTCAAAATTATCTTTTTTACATCTTCTGGTACTCGCTGGCATGGCTCAACATCCTTTCGAGTGCAAGCCAAATGATCCTTGAAACGGTAAATGCATCCACTAATAATTTTCTGACAAAACTTCCACTGCACTCTTTTTGAATTCTTGTCAACATCTATACCATATTGCCATCCCACGTCAAGTCTATTCCCACTTGTAGTTTTTTTAGATGCCATGTATCCTACAGTTCAAGAATCATTTGTTTCTTGCAGTTCAATCATTTGTTTGCCAATTAATAAATTCAATCAAAGCTGGAAAGAATACAGTGCAAACCAAATATCACTAAACCAAGAATACAGTCCGCATTAAATTGCTTTCATTTTGTTTGTCAGTTTTCTTCTACCATTCACAGTCTAATAGGAGCTCATTTTAAAGCAACCATACAACAAAATTATGAGAGAAACCAATTAGCATTTTACTGCAAAAAGCCTACATGGGGAAATGCATTTTTTTATGAAGGAATCTATAATTAGATGAAAAGCTTGAAACAAAAGAGAACCATACAAATTACAAAGGATAGACTGCATGCAGTCAGGGCTACTAATTACTGATTCGGTAGTGCAAGATTGTCTATTGATACCAGAAAACTGCCAAAGGAAGTTTAGAAATCAAAGGAATTTGACATGAAGCTTGCAAAATATTAAGCAATAAAAGTCGCACCAAACAGAGAAATGAATTTTAGAAAGTGATTTTTGCAGGAGAATTAAAATGATTCAGATAGGTCTCATTGAACTGTTTTTTTTCCCCTATTTTTTCCCCTATAAAATTATTGGGTTGCAACATCAAAGACAAAAGTGAGATATGCATGGATGAAACTCATATGCTTCTATTTTACAGAATACCTGCAATCTTGGAAATTGGAATGCTCCGTAGCTTCCTTGCTTCGCTGAATCTTTGCCTATGCAGATTGCAGAATTACAGAATCTGCAACACCAAAGCAACAACACAGCAGTAACCCATTGTTAGAAAGCTTCACAGAAGAGAAACAAAGCTGCACACGATTCACAGAAGAAATTTTTTAGTATGAATATTATAACATGAAATATTAAAACACTTAAAATTAATTTCAAAGAATTCTCAGAATATATATAGTTTTTAATTTAAATATATCATACACCAAAAAACAGAGTTAAAAAAGTGGACAGGCTAGCTATTTCAAAATACAAGTTGAAATTTTGCAGAGCACAGGCTTTCATCCGCAAACATGGGATTATCCTAAATTTAAGAAGAATATGTTATATACAAATTAAACATTTTATTAATACTCACAATATATAAGGTCAAGTACTGATCGCCACAACAAAATTAAATCTGTTTGTAAAATAAAAAACAGACAACATTTAATCATTGAAAATGTGGAAATTACTAGCAGCACTGCAGCAGTGCAGCACCACTCCCCGTCTCCCCCTCCGAAAAAAATACCCAGAAGCAAATTGTAGAATACCCAGAAGATAAACATAGATTCACAGCATACCCAGATCATTTTTTGTCTCTAATCACCACCATTAGACAGAAAAAAACAAAGCTTGGGATTCTTACCTTTGTCTCGCCAAGAATGCTCCGGATCGGGGGAAAGTGTTTTCTTAATTTGCTGGGGAAAGGGGAAAGGGAAAAGGGGAAGGGGAAGGGAGAGTGGGAGAGTGTGAGACAGGGAGGGGATGATTGGATGAAGTCTGGAGTCAGGGAGAGTGTGAGATAGGGACGAAGTAACCGATGGGGTGAGGCCGTGAGGGTGGTCGCCTAGTTGGGTGGGAATTGGGAAAGAAAAGAGATTGTGACTTTATGAGACAGGGACGAAGTCAAAATTTTTGCATTTCTAATTTTGCATTCGGTGACATTTTGGTGAAGTCGGGAAAACGTAATGTTTTTTAACATTTTTGCGAGTTGTTACGGTTTTATGCGATTTTGGCACTGTTTTATACGAGTTTTGCCTCCGTTTCTACACGTTTTATGGGTTTTAACTCGTAAAATCATACGATTTTACGAGTTAAAACACATTTTTAACAACCATGCTTGAAATCAAAAGATACATCCTTTTACAACAACCTTGACAATAGTTGTGAAAATTTTGAAAAGTCCTTGATGAACCTCTTGTAAAAACTTGCATGGCCAAGAAAACTATGAATGTCTTTAACATTAGTAGGATATGGTAAGCTTGTAGTTCAATCAACCTGGGCCTTATCAACCTCAATACTTCTAGCAAAAACAACATGACCCTAAACAATTCCTTGTTGGACCATGAAATGATATTTTTCATAATTTAGAACCAAGTTGGTGTTAATGCATCGTTTCAAAACCTTGGTCAGATGATCTAAACACTGATAGAAAGAATTGCCATAAACAGTAAAGTCAATGCAATTTTCAATCAAGTAAGAAAAAATGCTCATCATGCATCTTTGAAACGTACTAGGGGCATTACACAATCCAAAAGGCATACATCTGTAAAAGAAGGTCCCAAATGGACAAGTGAATGTTGTTTTTTCTTGATCTTCGTAAGCTACAATAATTTGATAATAACTAGAAAACCCATCTAAGAAATAGAAAAATGAATTACCTGCCAGTCTTTCTAGCATTTCATCGATGAAAGGAATTGGGAAACGATCCTTTCTTGTGATAGCATTCAATTTCCTGAAATCGATGCACATTCTTCACCCATTTTGAACTTCATGGGCACAAGTTTATTTTGTTCATTAGGAACAAGAGTCAAACCTGTCTTTTTAGGAACTACATGCATTGGAGTAACCTATTGATTGTCGGATATGGAATAGATGATTCCTCGGTCAAATAGCTTTAAAATCTCTTTCATTACCACTTCCTTCATGGTTGGGTTCAGCTTACGTTGTGGCTTTCTCACGAGTTTGGCATCATCTTTTAGTAAGATTCTATGCATGCAGATTGCAGGTTTTATACCTTTTATATCAGCTAAAGTCAATCTGATAGCTGTTTTATTTTCTCTTAAAACCCTCAATAATTTTTCTTCTTTTGTTATCGTGAGATCATTTGCAATGATCACCAGTAATGTCTCACATTCTCCTAAGTACACATACTTCAAATGCTAGGCAAAAACTTCAATTCCAACTTTGGTGCTTGTTCAACAGAGGGTAAAACCTTTCATGAGAATTAGATAGTTGTGAAGGAGAGTTTACTAACCTGTTTGGCATTTGAAATAGTGAATACAAAGACATAATTGTTTCCTTTATGTCTTCATTATTCTACAACCTTGCATCCATATCTATCTTGCTTTGCTGTAATACAAAGTTCAACTCATCTTGCAAAAATTTTTGTTCAAATTCATCTTGCACAATGGGGTCAATTACATCAATATGAAAAACAGATTCAGATTCAGATTCATCGGGATATTTCATAGCATAAAAAATGTTAAATTTTACTATTTCCCCATCAAACTCATAAGATAAAATTCCTTTATGCACATCGATCTTAGTTCTTGTTGTTTTCATAAATGGTCTACCTAACAATATATGAGTTGAGTTCGACGTAAATTCATCATCCATGTCTATAATGTAAAAATCCATAACAAAAATCAACTCATTTATTCTAATTAAAACATCCTCAATGACGCCTTCTAGGTATGAATTAGACCTATCTGCCATTTGAATTATTACCCTTGTTTCTTTTAAAGGTCCTAGATTTAAAACCTTATAAATTAAAAGTGGCATAACATTGATCGAAGCTTCTAAATCAAGCATAACTCTTTCTACCTTATGATTTCCAATTATGCATGGTATAATGAACATACCTGGATCCTTGCATTTCTGAGGCAATTTCCTTTGCATGACCATAGACACATTCTCTCTAACTCTTGTTTTCTCATCAATGTTCAACTTCTTTTTGTTGGTGCACAATTCTTTGAGAAATTTTGCATATCGCGAAATTTGCTTGATTGCATTCAATAGTGGAATTTTAACTTTAACCTTCCAAAAGGTTTCAAAAATATCATGTTCTGACTCTTCCTTTCTTGCCTTCACTAATCTGCCAAGAAATGGAGATGGAACTAGATTCTTAGTGATAGGAAAGATGGGCTTACAACTTAACTCTATTCTTGGTGCATCCAAGATTGCTGGTTCTGTTTCCAGCTTGTTGTTCTTGGTTGCTGCTGATTCTGGTGTTACAACAGGCTGGGTAGTCTGCACAGCAGCTGCTGAATTTGGGGTTGCAGCTGGCGGTATATTTCTTGTTGAATTTGGTATTGCAGCTAGCAGCACAACAACTGCTGAATTTAGGGTTGAAACTGGCAGCCTATTTGCTGTTGATTTTGGCGTTGCAGCTGGCAGCACAACAATTGTTGAATTTGAGGTTGAAACTGGCAGCCTATTTGCTGTTGATTCTGGCATTGCAGCTAGCAGCATGGTCTGCACTTCTCTTCCACTTTTAAGAGTCATGGCACTTGCATTTTCTCTTGGATTAATTTCAGCTTGAGATGGCAACTTCCCTCTATTTGTCTCAATGTTCCTCACAAACATTGTAAGTTGTGAAATTTGAGTCTTCAAATTCTTGATGCTAGCTCTTGTTTCTTATTGGAACATCTACGTATTAGTGGCTAAAGATTTCACAATTTCTTCTAAAGACATACCTGTATTTGATGCTTGGTGAGGAGGAAAAGCTGAACTTCTATAGGAATATGACCAGAAGGGTTACTGATTTGGAGGCTGACCATACTTCAAGTTCGGGTGGTCTTTCCAACCAGGGTTGTAATGATTTGACTATGGTTCATACTTCCTTGGTTGATTACTAAACCCTCCTATTACATCCACTTGAGGGGTTGCATCTTTTTGAAGTTGTGGTCATATATCGGTAGAATGTTCTGGGACTACACAAATGCCACACACTCTGGATTGCCTAACTTGTATCAACGCTACTTGTCTCACAAGAGAAGTTAGTTCTGAAAGTTGTGTCTCAATATTAGAATGCATCACCTCATTTACCTTTCTAGGAATGTGGTCTGTTTTGATTCTAAATTGCTTTGAGTTTCCTGCCATTTTAAAGATCAAATCTCTTGCTTCCACATGAGTCTTTTCTACAAGTGCACCACCACTTGCAGTATCTATCATGCTTCGGTCCATAGGCAATAATCCTTCATAAACACTACTAGAAAATCGATGAAAACCAACAAAATTATCGACAGAATTATTTTATCGGTAATTTTTACCGATAGATATAATTTCATATCTAATTTTGTTGGTCTATACCGACAGACCTTTGCTGTCGGTAATAATTACTGACTTTATAGATTCTGTCGGCAATTCAGTGGGTATATACAGACGGAATTGCCGACGGAATATATAGAATTTTAAAAAAAGAAATAGTTTGATGACGTGGAATTTTTCAGACGATTTTATCGATGGAATGACTGAGGGATTACAGTGACGTGGCTCATTCATCGTCAGAATTACTGATGGGTATACCGACAAGACGTGTCCGTCGGTGATTCCATCAGTAACAGCCAATATATTAACACTCTGCCGACTCTCTCCTCATCTATTCTCCTTCTTCTTCCCCATCCCAACTCTCCCCTCCCAAACTGCAAACAACCACCCACCCCCCTAAAAATATCTCTCTCTTCTCAACACAAGCCCTCATCTTTCTTATACTTTTGTACGTGGTCACAACATCCCTTCTCCAATTTATTGTGGATTTTATCATTTTTTGTAAATAAATATATCCTTTTTAATTTTAATATTTAAATGTCATTTTTTTAGTATATGTATTTTGTTAACGTATGTACTTGTTTTATTGTTATTTGTCAAAGAAACTTGTAGTATGAATGTATAATTTTGTAGTTGTTATAGTTTGTTTTAGATTTTGTCAAATTGTATTTGTTTGTAAATTGTTGAAACTTTGTTTGAAATACACCGAATTAGATGTGTTGTGATAAAATAAATAATAGCTTGTTTAACGGGCCCGTTTTAATTTTTATCAATTCTATTGTGGAGTTGTGATTTTCGTAAATTTATATATTTATAAATTTGTATGGATGTTGATAATTGATAATGAATATTTAACATAAGTGTTTTTTTAGCTTATTGGATAATGTCAGGGCAAACCAATATTTTTGCAAATTTATTTACGTAACATAGTTAATTAATACATGTTGTCATCATAATTTTATAGAGGTTCGATAGAAGTCATGGATAATCATTCATGGATGTATCGAGACTCATCCCAAGGATTACCGAGGATGAATTATTGTAATGGGGTTCAGGGTTTTATTAATTTCACAACATCTATTTCAAGGAATTTTACTGATGGTGGTATTAGGTGTTCATGCAGGAAGTGTGAAAATAAAAAGATTCTGCATCCAGATGTTGTAAAGATGCATCTTCTAACCAAAAGGTTCATGGAGGATTACCTGTGTTGGTCTGCACACAGAGAACTATTTGTTCCTAATGAGAGCATGGTAGAAAGGGTGGCTGGGCAACTTCTAGTGCTAGCAACGTGCATGAAGTTGTAAATGAAAACATTAATCCTTTCAGGAATATGATTATGGATGTAATGAGAATGAATCAAGGTAATGTCAATTAATGTCCAATCGTAGAAGAAGAACCTAATGCAGATGCAACAAGGTTTTTTTTATCTGTTGAAAGATTCTGACAAACCATTATAGGATGGGTGCACGAACTACACTAAATTATCGGTCGTAGCACAAGTGTTCACCATCAAGTCAGATCACGAGTTGAGTGAGGCCAGTTATGACAAAATTATGGAATAGGTGAGAAGCATTTTACCTGAAGGAAACAAGCTTAAAGAGAACTTCTATGCTGCTAAGTCCATAATGACACCCCTCAGTTTAGGATACCAGAAAATTGACATGTGCCCTAACTTCTGCATGATTTACTACCTTGAAAATGCTGAGCTAACCGAGTGCATGACATGTGGGCATTCCCGTTACAAACCCAGAACTGGCATGGTAAAGAATCTCGTGGCATATAAGAAACTTAGATACTTTCCAATCACACCTAAATTGCAGAGGTTATTCATGTCACCAAGGACTGCCGAGCACATGACATGACACCAATCATATAATACGGTTGATGGAGTGATGGTGCATCCTTCTAACAGTGAAGCATGGAAACACTTTAACAATGTGCATCCTCACTTTTCCGTTAAATCAAGAAACTGTGTCTTGGGTTGTGTACAAATGGATTCAACCAATTCTGGTCATTTGCTGCTCCTTATTCTTATTAGCCAGTCATACTGACGGTTTATAACTTGCCATCCTGGATGTATATGAGGCCGGAGTTCATGTTTTCATCTATGGTCATACCAGGTCTGAGCAGTCCGAGCTGGAATATAGATGTGTATCTTCGACCATTGATTGATAAGTTGACGCCGTTGTGGTCCTCTAGAGCTTTGACTTATGATATATCGAGGAAATATAATTTTGTTATGAGAGCGGCTTTGATGTGGACTATCAATAATTTCCCACCTTATGGAATGGTTTCTGGTTAGAGCACGCATGGAAAACTAGCATATCCATACTGTATGGAAAATAACAAGCCATTCACGCTAAAAAACAGAGGTAAAGCTTTTTTTTTTTACTATCACCGTCGTTTCTTGCCAACGAATCACAAGTATAGAAAGAACAAAAAGAATTTCTTTATTAGTAGAGTTGAAAAGGATGTTGCACCCCCGTGTCTTTCTGTTGATGAATTGCATGATGTTATATCAGAGTACAGTGACATTGTATTTGGTTTCCAATCAAGCAAGCAGAAGTTTCCTGGTTTTGGTTTGACCAACAATTGGGTAAAGTGAAGTATTTTTTAGGAGCTTCCTTATTGGAAGACCAATCTCCTCCACCATAACCTTGACGTCATGCACATAGAAAAGAACGTGTTTGAGAATATTTTCAACACTGACATAGATGTGAAGGGGAAGACAAAGGACAACATTAAGGCTAGATTGAATTTAGCATTGTTTTGTAATTGAAAAAAATATGGAGTTGGTTTTTGATGGGTCATAGGTCACAAAACCCAGAGCAAGCTTTGTGTTAGAGAAAAATACACAACTACTACTCTACAAATGGCTTAAGAGTCTGTGTTTTCTTGATGGACATGCTGACATGACCAAAGAGTTGATGTCTTCTCCCAAGTGTAGGAGTGTCGAAGTAATAAATAACCCGGTAAGACCAGGGTCAAACCACAAGGAGGTCAACTGTATAAACTACAAATAAAGAAATAGATAATAACATAAAAGGAGTTGAAGAGTGCTTTGAGATGTGATATTGATGTAATGATTAAATAAGGATAAAATAATTGTCAAGGTTAGAGGAACCACTAATGGTATTTCAAACAAGTATAGCATAAACTCTTTTTATTACTCAACTGAAAACCACACACAAAGGAGGTTCCAATCTGATTATAAATTGTTAACATGATTAAATTAGTTATCTTATTCGAATAATGCTAATACTTGTAAATATTGTGAGGTATTCATGATTATAACTTATGTTAACAACAAATCAAGTTCCTTTCATAGCACAGATGTCGGTTATACCATACGGTTGTGCTATGAAAGTGCCAAGTATTTATTGTATCAAAGGTTATACAACATAAATCTAGATTAACCATTTAACAAGCAAAGTATTAAAAGTGAACAAGATAATAAAAACAAAACATGTTAGTATCAAACATTAAAATCCATGTTGAATTTATACTATACTTATTCTTACACCATTAGTGTAACCTTTTTACCTTGACATAATAAACTTAGCTAAACATAATGAAAGACAGAAATATAAATAAACAAGATAAGAACATAAATAAGATATAAGTTAACTAAGTAAAGGAAAAGAAATGAAAAGCATAAACAAGAGATTAATATAAACAAAACTTCAGTATTAGAAAAATATAAAGAGAGAGAAAGCAAGAACATGATCTTAATCTGAAAACCAAGATGTCTAAATGCATGACAAATGCCTCCTTTTATAGGCTAAAATTTAGAACTATTGATTTGATGACTAATTGTTGAGTGGGTGGCCACCTCTTGACATGGTAACAATCCTTATCTTCTTGTCTACATAAAACATCATTACTAAAATCAGAATTTGAACAGATAGTCTTCATGAAAGTTCTGGGCAATTATCTCAGCTTTTCAACGAAATAAGATTAAGTGCATTTGGACTTCTAGAACTCGAGATATGGGCTCAACACTGAACATTATATGGGGTGCAAGGTAAATTCCAACTTCTTCGTTGTTGCTACCATTTGAACTCGAAAATGGCACTTTTAAATCTTGGACTCTTCATGAAAGTTTTAGGCCTATGTCTTAGCTTTCCATACATATAAATGAGACCTAAATCCAAGGTCTACAACTCTATTTATGATCCAATAACCGAATAGTGTTCCAGTTTGGACTGAACTGACATGTCTTTTCTAAGCTTAGCCCTCTCTTTGTCTTCTCAATTTATGTAGTTAAACTCATCAATCAATCCTTTGATTTATGTGATAGGCTTGCATTTAAAATGAACATTTACCATAAATTAAAGGTATCTTATATTATTAGACATGTGATTATAAAACATGCTTTAGTTAAAGGAGTTATTGATATACTTCAAGTGCAAAATGATGATATAAAACCTTGATAAAAATGCACTTTTAAGTACAAATCACATGCCTTGAACATATCAAGGTTGGTTAATATGGAGGAATGCAGATTATATGGAATGAAGAGTCATGACGACCACATGTTTATGCAAACACTCATTCCATTGGCCTTTCATGATTTGTTGCCAAAGGGGATATGGGAAGCACTCACAGAGATCAGTCATTTCCTTAAAGATATATGCTCCAACAAGTTGAATGTTGATCACATTGAAAAGCTTGAAACGAATATCGTTGAGACAATATGCAAACTTGAGATGATATTCCCTTCATCATTTTTTGACTCAATGGAACATCTACCTGTACATTTACTATATGAGGTAAAAGTTGGAGGACCGGTCTAGTATAGATGGATGTATCCATTCGAGAGGTTAGATATTACAGTTGTAATGTAATTCATAATTAAAAGTTTTTTCATTGTTTTTTTAATTAATAATTTTTGTTTAATTCTATATATGCATGTACTTGTTCAATCTTAAAAAAAAAAGGTTAAGAACAAGGCGCATGTTGAGACTTCAATATGTGAGGCCTATATTGTTGAGGAGATCTCAACATTTATCTCGTACTATTTCGAATCTCATTTGAGAACAAGAATCAAATGTGTTCCACGACATGATGATGGTGGTAAAATGCCTTTAAGTGGGAACTTGTCAATATTCTCTAATCCTGGATGACCCATACCTAAAAATGTTGTAAGGCAAAGATATTTGTCTGAAAAAGAGTTCAGACAAGCACATAATTATGTTCTATTTAACTGTGATGAGCTGAGACCTTTTATTAAGCAAGTAGATGTACTACTTAAACTTTGTCAAGAGTGTACTATTTATATATTGTGATATCATAAACTCATATAATTTGGAACAACCTTGTAGGCAACATCGATGATATTTACTGTCCAATAACTCACAGCTGATCGAATCCCAAATCTTTCAATTATAAGATGAACAATTTGCCACGTGATTTAGAACACATGTAAGTCCTATCACAAACTCATTATCTCTTGCAAGGTAACTGTACATCAATATTACAGAATGTTTGTTTATTGATTATTGTTATATTTGATATACAAGCTTTATCAAATGGGAGGTAGTGCTACTATTTCATTGTCTTTACTAAGCCCGGGCTCTGAAAGAAAAGTCAAGTTCTATAACGAGTATTTTGTCAATGGATATGTGTTTCATACTGAAGAATACGGGTATGGAAGAAAGACATACAACAATGGTGTTTGTATTAAGGGATCGACTTGTAGTGAGTTTGAAGTTGACTACCATGGGAAATTAGAAGAGGTCATCAAATTACAATATCATAGCGAGCGGAAGAGAGTGTTTTTATTCAAATACTATTGGTATGACACAACTGACAGAGGAATCAGAGTAGATCCTAATTATGGTCTCGTAAATGATGTCTTTTTTTTCGCAAAGCAATGCCAACAAGTTTATTACACATACACCCCTTCCTTTAGAAAGGACCGATCAAGAGTTGATTGGTTATCCGTTTAAAAACAAAACCCAGGGGTCGTGTCAAGGTTGTTCAGGATGAGAACGAAGACACAAGTGTGATAGATGAAGTCTTTCAAGTTAGTGAGTTGGTTAAACAATAACGAGTTGCTCATTCGATTGACTTAGAAGAAATTCAATTTTTTGTGTTTTCAATGATAGTCTTGTTGATGTTGACGTAGAGAAGTTGAATGATGTTTTGAGCTTTAGTGGACTAGCAAATGTCGATGAAGATGATGATAACCACATTGAAGATGATGATAACCACATTGAAGAGTGCGATGGAGCTGATAACAATTCAATTGATGACGAAGATGAAAATTCTGACTAAATATGATCAGAACACGAAAGTGTAAAGCCTTTTTTTATAATGTAATATTATGGATGATATTTTGGAACATGAAATATTTATTTTATAATTGTTTGTTGTTGTTATTATGTTGTGTGATAATTTTGCAATTTAAGCGTTTGCGCAGGAGGATAAATAGGCAATACCAACAAAATATGTAAAAGTATGACACAAATACCGACTTCCATACTGATGAAAACCGTCCGTCGGTATTTACCAATAGTTGCAAAATATTTACTACATTTGCCACAATCACTGACGACCATACCGACGGCCTCTGGCCATCTGTATTTTATCGAGATTTGCAAAATATTTATTGCTCATGCCACAATCACCAACGTTGTTTCCGACAGACAAACCATTGATATATCATCATAGAGGTGCGTGCGACTATCAGAGTTCTAGGTCAGTCGGTGCGGATACCGACGGATGCTGCAAATTCCAATGTGCGTGCTATGACACCTCTATACCAACAAACGTGCCGACGAACTTCCAAAATTCTAGATGGATTTTTAAGTTTTAGTGCAAAATTCAAAATATACCAACGGAAATTTAATGCCACCATCATGAAAATATTATTCTAATCTCTATCGGTAAAGCCATCGGTAAAATTGTAGTATAAAACCCAGCCCCCCCCTCCGTGGTTCATTTTTTCTCCGTTCCTCATTTCATCTTCTCTTCTCCTCTCCGTTTGTGTTTTGTTTTTGCAAGAATTGGTGCGAATTTTTATTGTTTTGATTGCAGTTGTCAACATATTAAAAGATATGTATTCTCTTTTCTTTATCTTTGTAGTTTTTTACTTTTTTTTTACTTTAGTTATGATTATTTTTGTTGTATTTTTTGTTTTGTGTATTGTTTGTAGATAAAATCTTGAAATCAACACACTATTAAGGTAAACATTTTTCATTCCTAAAGTCTTTAGTTTTTTCTTTTTATTTGTTCAATTTATTTTATTATTTGTATTGCTATAATAATTGAAACTTTTGTTAAATTTGAATTGTTATTATTGAATTTACCTTAAAAATATTAATTGAAATATAGAATTAAATTTAATTATTTTATCTTAATTTTATTATATTATTGCTTGTTATTATTTCGATTAATTTTAATTGTTATTTTTGAATTTGTATAGATGTTAGTTGAAAATATATAGATGTTAAATTTCTATAGATGTTGAGGTTGTATTTAAGATTTTGCAATGGAGTCAATTGGCTTGTGGATATTATCAATATTTGCAGGTATGAAAACTGTGGGTAATCTCTAATATAAGGGAGGCGCTAACAATTTTTTTTTAAAATAATTGAATTTAATTATGTAATTATTCGTATAAATTAGTGCAGATGTATAGAATGAAAATTTAATTATTTTATTGTTTGTATTGTAATAATTATCTAAAAATTTTGTTGAATTGTAATTGTTATTGTTGAATTTACCTTGGAAATGGTAATTGGAAATGAAGAATTAAATTTAATTATTTTATCTCAATTTTATTCTATTATTGCTTGTTATGTTTTTTATTATTTCCATTAATTTTAATTGTCATTTATGTGTTTCCATAGATGTTAGTTGAAAATATGTAGATGTTAAATTTCTATAGATGTTAGGTTGTATATAAGATTTTTCAATGGAGTCAATTGGTTTGTGGTTATTGTAAATATTTGCAGGTTTGAAAACTGTGGGTAGTCTCTAGTGTAGGTAACCAAAATTATTTTAAATAATCAAATTTAATTATGTAATTATTTATATAAATTTATGTAGATGCGTATAATAAAATCAACAGCACGTCGTCAACAGATAGTTGCAGCTAGTTCTTCTAGCAACGAGAATGACTTATCCTTAGGTGCTAATAAAAGAAGAGGCACCGCACCAACTTGTGATGTCGCCTCTTCTAGTGCGGTTTCATAACGCAGGGTCGTGTGCCTTCACAACGAGTCAATTCACTGCAAGTACCAAACACATTGGAAGGATGACCTTTCAATATCAGTTTGTTTAGGTTTTAGTTTTTTTATATACTTATAACATAATTTATGAACAACTAATTAATATTTTATTAATTTTATTTAATTTCAGGTTCACAAATTTTGAGGCTGCCCGGACAATAACATCGGCATTTAAATCGTCGATGGGGATTCAATTATTTTAATAGAGTCACGTTTCCAGACATCCTAAGTGGAGACCTAATATCGATGCATGGTTTCAACGATTTCAGGTAGGTGTTAACTTCTAATTTTAGCTTATTTTTAATAAATTATTTTTATAATTTTATATCTTGTACTATTTTTATTTTAAATGAATTATTTATACACAATACAAATTTGAGTGGAATAGCGCGAATAACAATGTTGTGAGGAGGGTATGGGAGAATCACGTGACAACTAGGTAACATCGAAAATAATATTATTTTTTGTTTTATAATTTTATGTTCTAAATTCTAATTTGTTACTATGGAAGTAAGTTGCATGATTTTTGGTATGACACAAAAAAAAAAAAGCAAAAAGATATGCGAGAGATAACGGTCTAGAAGGTTGGAATGAGGTGGTGGTTTCGCGGGAATTTAAATCGCCATTCATCTCGAGGGATATATGGACACAATATATTGAGCACGTGATGTCTGAGCGGTTCGCACAATGCTCACAGTCAGGTGCCGACAACTAGAGTCGACAACTAGAACCGACAAATTCATGGTTCAGTGACCACGCATACTGGCAGCTCTGTTCCGTTCAATGCACATGCGAAACGGATGGTAAGATCAATTTAAATGAAATACATCGTTAATAAATTTGTTGTTGCTTATAAATATATTTAACTTGCAACATTTTTTTTTCTTATAGGCTATGTCTCTTGGACGTGAACCGAGCCCAATGGAGCTGTTTGTCGAGACGCATGTGCGAAGTGAAGACCACCAAAGGGGGTGCAACAGTTTGTGGACAACCGTGCTCAACACTTCGTGGTATGTTTGTTCAATCATTTTATTTCATAAGTTATTATTTTCTTGAATTGAATATGATGATTTTTTTTTTAATTTTCAGGAGACCTATAATAGCCGGTTGAGGGAGAGATATGGGGATGATCCTTCGACCCATCCGGATTTCGATCTAGATTTGTGGATGGAGGTAGGATCGTCTGGTGCACCTGATAAAAATTGGGTCTATGGGCTCTCCAACACTACAGTAAAAAACTTAAAGGCTACATCAATATTAGGAAATTCATTCCATAATTGTTGTTGGTTCATGTTGGGAGTTGCTAACTCCCTTAATGTTCTATGTTCTACTATGTTTTCAAAAGCCTCTACTTCTCTTTCGCTTTCAGAATTGCTGGTTGAAAGCGTTACGGTTAACAAGTTCTCTTTTCGCCTCTTTGCCTTTCTATTTGCTTTTGCGGTTCTCTCAACTTCTGGATTAAAAACTAGTTCACCTGTACGAGAAGATCTTGGCATAAATTAGTTTACTATTGAAACAAAATTAGAGAAAAACTTCCCCAACAACGGCACCAAAATTTGGTTGGTCGTCGGAACCATCAAAATATAATTCTGACTTAACTATCACAAACAAAATAAATTTGTAGTATGATCGTGAAAACCAGGTCGAACCCAAGGGAAATTTCGTTTAATCTTCTTATAGTATACTGAAATGAGAAAGAATAGGGGATTTGAATGAAAAATTCAAGAAGCAATAATTATGAAAATAATAAATTGATACGTCGTTAAATCAATTCAAGGGTCCACACATACAATCCTATAAATCTGTTGATCATCGAAGTAAAATAAATATTCTTCCACGTCAAGCAAATAAATTCGATATCCTTTAAAGCTGAGGGAAATTGATGAGATTACGAGTACATTAATTAAGAAAATTTCTCTAATCAATTTCTTACCATCAAGTGAATGTAATATTGAAAGCTTTTTCATTCACTCGATAGTAGTTTTAGGAATAAAATCTATGCATTTATTCTAAGCAAATGTTCAAAAGCTTGACAATTTTAACTTAGTTTTTTCTTCTCTAATAAATCAAGATGAGAGTTGCAACAATCAAATTAATTCTTTTGCTTCTTACTCTAGTCCCTAACAACAATTATGGATTGAAAGAAACTAGAAAGCATACATGGTATATCAAAATAATTCAATAAGCTTGAATAACAATCAATAGCATAATTCTAAACAAGGAAAAATAAATACTTGAATGTAAAAGAATTATAATGATAACGTTACTTCTCACAACATGCTAATGGAGATGGTGTGTGTCTCTCTTGAACTGAATTTAGGAGTTTAGTTCATGGTTGCTGGAAAATTGACAAAAACAGAGAAGAAATGAATGTTTTTCAGACCCTTGTTTCAGTTGTGTTCTACTCTCTTTATCCTCCCCCTTTGCTGTCGAAATCTTCAGGATTCTAAAATTAATTAGGAGTCTTGATGATTCTAAATTCATTCCTTCTTTATCTAGTCTTTAAGGTTGAATTAAATCTCTCAGAATTTGTGTTGAAAACTGATTCTGCTACTATAACAATTCTACTGTAATTCCAACTCTGCTGCAACTTAGACTTTGTTTCTGACTTAGTTTCTTGCAATATCCGACTATCCAAGCTATATTCATTCATTCATGGTGTGTGTCGCACCCTCACGGCGGAGCGCGGCGACCCTCGATTGATTTTAGTTTTTTTGTGTAAAGGAAGTCGCCACCTAATACTTTGGTCACTAGGAACCCTAACTGGTCTTTTAGAGATTCTAAGGCAAGGGACTGGTTGCGTAAAGGAAAGGTATTAGCACCCCTAGTACGCCCTACTTAAGGTAAGTTGCTTGGTGTTTGGTTTGCTCTATAATTGCTATGGTGTTGGTGTTTTCTAATCCCATAAGTTTTTCTAGGTTTGATTCAAACTAAATTTATTAAGATAGAAATCCAAGGAGATTCCATGTGCTTTAAAAGCTTATTTTTCCCTTAGTATTTCAAGAGTTTGCGACTCGTAAATCGCAAGGGGGAGGGACAAAAAATTTAGAAATCCAGGGCGCTTTAAAAGACTATTTTTACCTTAGTATTTTATACTATCACGACTCATAAACCGTGGAGTACAAAAAAAAATTGAAATGTCCTCGATTATAATCAAGGCTTCTTTTAAGGATGTCTGATGACTTATTATCCCTAGAAAATTATTTTGGATATTTACCACTAAGGGTTTCTTTATCCAAATATTAACAGTGAATAATAACAAGTTATTCCCATTCAATATTTTAGATATTCATCGCTTTGAGATTTTTTTATCCAAACATTAACGGTGAATAATAGATGAATTTCCCCCAAAATCAGATTTTTTAATTTTTTTGGAATATTAACCAATACCTTTTGAAGTTTTACAAACATGTTGTAAAATCCAGAAATGCAAGAAAATAATTTTTGTTATGTTTAAGAAATCCATGCGAAAACACCTTTTCAAAACTTCCAATATTTTTTGTATAAAAAAGAGTGTTCAAAACATGTTAGGGTATTGACTATATGCAACATACAAGAAAAATTTTACTTTTTTTTAATCGAAACACAAGCATCACAATTACACAAAAAGCACAATAAAAGCTAACCAGTCGTCACATATAATCTAAGATTTATAATAAGCTTAAAGCAAACTAAAAAAAATTCAAAGCCAACTCACCCCACACAGACAGCAAGGAAAAAATAAAACTGGGAACAATGACGAAGAAAAACAAAACAATGGTCGGCTGATTTCTTATCTAGCGGGTGTAAGGAAAACAAAAGGAAAGTCCTTAAATGAAAACAAACCCTTTTTACATGGACAGCAGCTAAACTCAAACATCATGGAAGAAATGGACAAGCGCTGGTTTTGTCTAAACAGAAATCAATTATTCAGAGTAAAAAAAGTTTTACAACCGAATAACCAACCAATGTCTAGTATAAAAAAATAACAAAGGAGGAGAGATTAGGGCTTATACCTGCAGATCCTATTTGTGCAAATAATAACCAAAGACCGAAAGATAGCTCACGTGTGCCTCCTTAGCTACTGGTAAATGACAGACGAAGCAAAGACGCTGAAGCTGTGCTAATGAATTGAGCGTTCTTCCTTCTACTTTTCTTGCTTTTATTGGTTTTCCTGTCGCCTCCTCTCCTTTCTCCTCTTGTTTTTTTTCACAGTGACGAAAGGATCAAAGAAAGAACCCCTATGTTCCCCTGTTATCTGCGGTTTTTTAAAACTCCCTGCCTCTATTGTGTTTTGCTTCTTTCTTTTGCTGTTTTTTTTGCTCCTTTTCCCCCTAATTTTCTCTTCTTTTTATGCTCTTTCTTTTTGCCCCCGTTAGGTCATTAGAAGGGCTTATATATATAGTCTAGACATATCTCTATTTAGGAAAGAGTCAATGCATTAATTCTAGGATGCAAATCCCTACTGATTTGCAGTAAAAAAAAACGCAAAAAGGAAACTTGAATATTCTGATTCTGATGTCTGATTTCTTTCCAGTTTTTTAGAGGATGGTGTGGTTTCTTTCTTTCCTTCAATAGGGCTAGCTGCTCCCTTTGAAATTAGGCAATAAAAACATGGTTACAGCTCCAAAAATCAAGCGTGATGATAAATGAAAACAGCAGGAATTTGCAGAGAAAAAAATGAAAGAAATCAAATGGGTAAGGGTGCATGCTGCAAAGTCTTATTTTCCTTATTCGGTATGGTAAAAATCCTGTCATTTATGATGATCTAGCCCCCTCTCCAACTTTCAACATCCTTCTTCAATTCAATCCCTCATTTTAGCACTTTTCAATTTAGTCCTTGGTCCAAAAAAATCCTTCGAATCAAGCCCACGAACTTGGGCTAAACCCTTCTCGCGGCAGGATTCTCTGCTTTCACATTAGATATTTAAATGGGAATATCTTGAGCTTCTGATATCAAAATCATAGGATTAAAAAGCCCAAATTCATCTATGCGTCTAGGAATACAACTTTGATGGAGGATTCGAAGTGAGATAAAATCGTTTTAGAGAACAGAATCTGGCAGTAATCTGGTTGGTCAAAAAGGGTCTCTTGATCTAATTCAGAAACTGATAATGCCGAGCATCCCGATATGACTGGGAATATGACCTAAGAACAACGACCAACAAAAATTATGATGGAAGCAGAGTCTTTAGTGCAAAACTCGGGTCAAAATCCTTCTCGCGACAGAAATCTCTACTTTCACGTTAGATATTCAAATGGGAATATCTTGAGCTTCTGATATCGAAATCAAGTGATTCAAAATCCCAAATTCATCTAGACTTGTAGAGCTACAACTTTCATGAAGGATAAAAAATGAGATAATGTTTTTTGAAAAGCAGAATTTGGCCACAACCTGGTTAGTCAAAAGGGTCTCCTGATTTGATTCAGAAACTGACAACGCTGAAAATCCTGATATGACTGAGAGTTTGCCATAAGAACAGTGATCTCTAGGACCCATAAAGGTGTAGGTCAATTTTTCAAAATGTCATGAGTGACAGAATATAGCTAGGATGGTTAGATATCGTATGAAACCAAGTCAGAATCAGAGCCTAAGTTGGAACAAAAAATTACGACAGCAGCAGAATAATTTTTTTTTAGTGCAAATTCTGAGGGATTTATCTAACCTTAAAGACCAAATATAGAAGGAATGAATTTAGCTTTATGAAGACTCCTGATCAATCTAAGAAAACCTGGCGATTTTGGTAGCAAAGGGGAAGGATAAAGAGAGTATAAAACAGCTCAAACAGGGTTTCGAAAAAATATTTCTTTCTCTGCTTCTGTCAATCTTCCAGCAAACATGAGTTAAACTCCTACACTCAGTTCAAAAGAGGTATACACCGTCTCTAGCACGTGGGGTCCAAAAATGAGTAACAACAGTGTGTTAGAGGCTTGATATGAATCTTTCTTGGGTCCTAAGGCCCAAAGTTTTTATGTCAGACTCTCAACCGTAAAAGGATGCTCGACACTGTTGGTTTCCTGATTAGAGTAGGAAACCCATCACATCCTCCAGATTGCATCTGGCGTTTTGCCTTGAAAATGATGTTATCTAAATTGTAATCCTCATAAAAGTTGTAGTACTGGATGTGTAGATGAATTTGGACTTTTGAATCTCCTGATTTTGATATCTGAAACTCAAGATATTCCTGTTTGAATATCTAGTATGAAAGCAGAGAATTCTGCTTAAATTAGGATTTTGACCCGAGTTTGCAAGTCTGATTAGAGATCCAGATGAGATCGGGATTTTGCCCATGATATCTTCATGAAAAGCTTGACATGTGTACTTCAACCTAGATTAAGCCCACATTCTCATTCGGGAACTCTAACTTGGCGGAAAATCTATCACAAGAAACTAGCTTCAAAACATAAAATGCAGAATTTCTTATCTTTTAACAATTAATTCACAAAGTCTTTTCTGTATGCCAAACTCATAAAAATAACTTCCAATAAACTCAAATAAGTTGAAAATACATTAAAAACATAGTTGTAAAAGGAATAAAAACATATATATTTTACACTTATCAAGGTCTCCTTCGAAATTTGGCCAAATATGTCCGTTAAGCAATGCTGTCTTTGTGAAACAATACGGAATATTACTAGGATAGTCATGCTTGATGAATTTAAACTGGAAACCTTTGCAATCACACGTGTGCAAGCATAAATCCTCGCAGGTCTCTAGGGTGTAATTAGGATAGTAGCCAAAATCATAGCCATAAACTTGCCATTAGTCAGTTGAAGGAAGCCAGTCTCATTTTCACCACAAGAAAGATTGAACTCTGGTTCACAACCCAATGACCAGTCTGTATGATCCTTGATCTTGAATCCTGGAAGGCAAGAACATTTTCCAAAATCAGGAACATAGCTGCAATAACTGTTTGGTCCACAAGTCCCATGAATCCTACAAGGTGGAGACAGGGGCGCTTGCCATGAAACAACCCATGTGTCTCTCCCTTCTTCATGGCTGTACAATCGAAGATTCCCATCGAAATCAATCTTCAATCTTCTCTGGTTCCCTACACCATCATCTGCTGACGTAAAAGTAAAATGGTCTGTAGATCTAAAGTTGCCCAAAGAATCAACAGCAGCAATTCTACTACTGTTGTACGTGGACTGCCCCAGCTTCCCAGCTCATCAGCTCTGTATCTGGCCAATAAATGCTCGAGGTCTCAGGACCGTCATAAAGAAGACGAAGAGCATTATCGTTGTCGAAATAAAGCTTGAAGAAACCTGAAGAATAGTTGCTTGAACTTCCCGATGACACAAGCTTCTTGTCTTTCATGAGTGGCTGCACAGCAAGGAGAGTATCTGTGGGAAAATCAAAGCTTTGGCAAAGTATTACACTGGCCTCCAAGTCAAATAAGATGAGATTTCAATTGTCAAGGAGTTGTAAGTTCACTGAAGATTGTGAGAAAGTGTTTGTAGACCAAACGGTGAACCGACCGGCATCGGTTAGGACAAGATTACCAGATTTCAACTAGGACAGACTTGATTGTTTTCCATCGACAGTTTGGTCACGGTTTGCTATCCAAAATGTAGTGCAGTTTCCGTCACAGGAAGGTTTACTGAACCATACAGGGAAGCAACGTGCATTACCTCCAACATGGCAAGAATCCAGCGGAGAAAAGCTTGGTATAGTCAAAATATATATCATTTGGGTTCTCCACTGACAGAGATGAGCCTTTGCTTAAACTATCAGAAGATGAAGTTGAGAAGGAAAAGGATAATATCAGTGGTAGAAGAAGCAAGAAAATTTTGGTAGTCATGGAGTTTATGGAAGTTTCATAGTTAAGAAATGATAGCAAGTTTGGGTTGTATTTTTATGCATTTTCTGCGACTTCAGGGAAAACTTTCAGGGAAAAATAGATGGGGATACGCAAGCATGACACGCAAAAGCCAAAATATATTTTGGTTATTAAACGCTTATGAGTCCTAAACCAACAAAAAAAAATTGAAATCATACATTCTATCGTTTCTTCCCCAGTGGCACTTGAGAAAATATTCTGAACTATTTTCAAATAAAGCTGAACATAAAAATATTTTAAATAAAATAAAAATAAATAAACTTTAGCGTCATCTTTCATCAAATTAGAAAAACAAACACAACACAATATGATGGATGAATGAATAACAAAGACAACCCAAGTGAATGAAGCAAGATTACTCAGATAAGTATTGTTATCACGGTGAATCAAAATTCTCCATCATTTATCGGATCATTTATTAGGGTGTTTGAGGTTATTTTTTTAAATTTTTTTATTTAGAAAAATATTAAAATAATATTTTTTTTATTTTTTATAAATAATTTTTTATATTAGTGCATCAAAATAATATGAAAACATCAAAAAATATTTATTTAAAAATTACTCAAAAAAATTAATTTTTTTTTTAAATCTCGGAAAATAAACAGGTATTAGGTACACAACTATGGAAAAAATGTTCTCGTAAGAAAGTTGTTATGCAATTACTTCCCCTGACATGCCCATAGGCTTTAATCCCCACAAATATTGACTAGAATATCACCATCTTCCAATGTAAGTTCACATTTTTACTTTCAGATAAAGTACTTTTTTAATAATATTTTATTAAAATTTACTTTGAGCAATTGAACTTGACTCAACCTAATCTCACAGTCAGTTGGGACAAAGCTCAATTGAGTCTCCACACTCGGTTAGGCAATAGGACAAGTTTTATGTTAGACTTGATTGGAACTAGACTCAACTGAGTTCTCTTGCTCTCCTTTTTTTTTTTCTTTTTTTTTTAATATCTTTTCATTATTACAAGCTACAATTCTATTACAACTCTACATGGAGAAATAACAAAGAAATAGGGTTGCCACTTCAAGAAGCTGAAAGATTTTTTCAGATTTTTTATTTTTATGAGAGACTACAAGGTGGTGCTAAGATAAAATGAGAAAGATCTTTTATTTTTATTTTTATTTTCTTTTGTTGTTAAGATAATAAAACAAACATGGTGCAATTAAATTCAATGAAGTAATATGTTTGCCAAATTTTAATTAAAACTCTCCCTTTTATTTATTTATTTTCACTTTGCATTAATAATTTATTTAAATTTTAATTCATACCCTCCCCTCTTATTATTTAAAGTATTTAGTTAATATTTCCTAAATAATATTGATTAATTTCTTAATTGTTCTTTTTAATTCTACAACATTCAAAAAGATTATTGCAATTTATTTTTAAATTTTTTCATTGATATTTTATGTAAATAAGCTGTATTTGCATCATGTATAAAAATAAAAATTATTTTTTTGATAAAATAGTAACAAAACATCAAAATTAGAAGAAAAATGGAGGTTAAGTATTTGCATATGCATTTTGTTAGTAGCTTCTACGAGAGAGAAAAAATAAATTTTATTTTAATATTTAATTATCAAGAAAAACTCTTTCTTGATATATTTTTTAGAATTTATATATTTCACCTTTTGGAGAGCTTTAATGTATTTAACCTCTGATGATGGAAAGTTTCCTCTTCCTAGAAAACGAAACCTCAAATGATGGTTTTGTTTGCTTACCCATCCAAGCATAGAAATGAGGGGTTATTTCCTTCTGTCTCCATACGATCTGACGACCAAAGCAGAATATCCTACCGAATTCAACAAAGCCAGCTTACCAAGGCCAATTCTTCGTCAAGACATGAGATGTTTTCGACGAGAGATTCTTCGCATATCACTTTCATAAATACTAAAACTAGTGCATGACGACAGCATATACTGTTATTCTGACTGGAAGAAAATACAGAGATCACTACCTCGTACTAACACACACAGAAACACAGACATACATGCTTAGAGAACACACGAATTAAGACTATTATATGCTTACAGCGGATTAGACAAGTTCAGAATCATTTTCCTGGTGCAAAAGCATTTCAACTACTTGGCTCATTTTTGGTCTCTCATCTCTGTCTTCAGCTACACATTTTAGAGCCACCTCAAACAGGATTTCCATCCTACCCTTGTCATATTTTCCTTCCAATTTGGGGTCTATGATCATTTCTATCCAAGAGCTCATTTCAGTAGCTTGCTTCATCTTTTCTCTCACCCATGTAACCAGCCTCCTGTTCTCTATCTCCTCTGCGGGACACTTTCCACTGATCATCTCCAGCAATACCATGCCATAGCTATAAACATCCACTTTGGAGGTGATGGGCAGATTGAAAACCCACTCCGGAGCCATGTAACCTCTAGTTCCTCTTATCTTTGAGAAGCCTTTGTTAGCTTGGCTACCTCTTTTTAGTGGCCGAGATAATCCAAAATCTGACACCTTTGGCTGGTAGTTGCTGTCGAGAAGTATGTTCTGAGGCTTTACATCACAATGTAAAACCCACTCTAGGCATTCTTCATGTAAATAAGCAAGGCCTTTAGCAGTCCCTACTGCGATGTCAAACCTCTTTTCCCAACCAAGTGAATTGGAAGAGAGTTGTTCTGCCAAGGATCCATGCTCCATGTACTTGTATACCAAAAGCCTGTGCTTTCCTTCTGCACAATATCCCCACATCTCTGTCAAGTTCATGTGATTAAGTTTCCCAATTGTGCTAACTTCTGCCTGGAACTCTGCTTCTCCTTGGTAAGCATCATTCAGTCGCTTAACGGCCGCTATTCTATGATCAGATAACATCCCCCTGTAAACAACTCCTCCAGCACCTCTTCCAATCTCTTTGCTAAATCCTTGCGTCGCCTTTTTTAGCTCTGAAAGGGTGAATTTTCTGAAGCCAGTGGTAAATCTGTGGTAATTTTGCGTACCTGCGCTTGAGTTCCGGTGAGTTCTTATAAAAAAACACCACACTATAAAAATGACACCGAGCTCAACCGATCCAACTACCATCGCAAACCGAACGACAAACTTTAGTGATGCATTTTCTTGGTGTTTTGTGTATGTTCTGTTCAGCTGCTTGACAACTGTGCTGGAACAATCTAACCCAATTTCTTGAATAGGCAAGGTGTTTTGCACCTTCAGATAGATGTCTCCTTGGAAATTTGGTGAATGATGCCCATTCAGCAACTGTGTCTTTGGGTAACAATAAGGAATGTTACTGGGATGGGCGTGCTTGATGAACTTGAACTGGAATCCTTTGCAGTCACATATCTGCAAGCACAAGTTTTCACACAATCCGAAGGTGTAATTGGGGAAGAAGCCATAGTCGTAGCCAAAAAACTCAACATTAGACATCTTAAGGAAACCTGTCTCATTTCTGGTACAAGTGAGATTGAATTCTTGTACACAACCCAATGACCAGTCCGTACGATCCCTGATCTTGAATCCTGGAAGGCATGAACATTTCCTACCAAAGTGAGGAACATAGCTACAAATACTGTTAGGTCCACAAGTCCCGTGAATCCTGCAAGGTTGAGACATGGCTTGCCATGAAACTGTCCACTTGTCCATCCTGTATTTTCGACTGTATAGCCGAATATTACCATCGAAATCTAGTTTCAATATTCTCTGGACTCTTTCTCCATAATCAGCAGACATAAAAGTAAAATTGTCAGATGAGCTAAAGTAACCCAATGAATCTAGAAAAGCAATTCGGCTGCTGTTAAAAGTTGACCTGCTAGCTTCCCAGCTCATAAGCTCCGGATCCGGCCAATAAACGGTGATTTCAGGACCTCCGTACAGAAGACGGAGAACGTTATCGTTATCAAAATAAAGCTTATAGAATCCTGAAGAGTAGTTCCCTTGGCTTCTAGATGAAACAAGCTGCATATCCTTGGTGAGTAGTTGCTGCGGAAGTAGAGTGTCTGTCGGAGAATCGAAGCTTTGCCAAAGCACACCACCTTCCGAGTTTTGTAGTATAAGATTACCATTTTCATGGAGGTATAGAAACACAGAGGATTCTGAAACAGTGTCTGTGGACCAAACAGTGAGACGGCGAGCATCGGTAATGATGACATTACCCGATTTACGTAGAGAAAGCTCTGACTTTCTTCCGTTAACTGGTTCGTCACGGTTTGCCATCCAAACAATGGTGCGGTTGCCTTCACTATATGGCTCACTAAACCATATAGCAAAGCAGTAAGCATTATCTCCGACGGGGAAAAACCCCGCCGAGAAAACGCCATCCGGTGAAGTCAAAACATCGTCTGCATGTTCCACTGATAAAGATGAGGCTCCGCTTAATCTGTCAATTGTTGAAGATGAAAATGAAGAGAAGAAAATCAAAGGCAGAAAGAGCAAGATAATTGATATAGCCATGAGTTTTGAGAAAATTGATAGAGCTTCCTCTGCACCGTGGAATATGTCATTATAAATGTGTGGTGACGATTCACGCCAGCAGATTCGAAGGTATTTCAATTTTGGCTGGTTGGAAGGACTGTAGACCTGTTGAAGCCCTTGAAGGGGCAAGATAAAATTACTGAACGTAAAAAAGACGTTCGTTTATTAATCTCTATAAATCATATATCATAACTATAAAGAAAATCAAGAATAATCTCAGGGATTGGTCTGGTTAAACATTATGTAAAACCTTAAATAACACAATATTTTTTTTTTCTTAAAACATTCCAACTAATATTATAATATTTTATTGAGACTTGATTTTTTTACTACCAAAACTTTATAAAACCAGAAAATAATAACAAAAATAAATAAAAACCCAAAAAGAAATAAAAACCCAAAAGAAATAAAATAAAAAACCCAAAAGAAATAAATAAAAAACCGTATATATCCTATGCCTACTTTAGTCTATAGAACTTTATCTTGCCTTTTGTTTTTAAGTGCATGGCATTACTCTTTAATGTCTCTTGTTGAATATAGTCATATCAATTGTTGTGATTATTGCCAGTTATAGATTGTCATATCAATTGTTAGAAATGAGTAAACTTAAGGACGATGGGACCATATTAATACATTGGCCTGAATCGCAAGTTGATTGAAATGTCATAACTTGATATTCATCTCTTTAAATGGAATATATATATATATATATAATCCCTTGGTTTGCATAATTGGGTTTTTAAAGGACAACAGAAACTGGGGTCGTTATACCCAATGTCTTTGTAGGTTACATTTATGGGTTGTTGTTAATCTATAAAATAATTGGTTGATCAATTATGTTTGCAGTTAATCATTCATACCTTAAACTATATAACAATAACTTAATTTTTAGAGGAGGCACATAAAAACCTTGTGTCACGACATGAATTTCAGGTCCATAATCGGCAACGCAGGAGTGGTGTTGAAAGGACATTTCACTTACGCTAAGCCTCAGAACGAGCATATCAAAAGAACAAATTATTTAAAAATACGCAATATTTCATAATCTTCAGAAATATTATATTATTTAAAACTAATGAAACCAAATGATAGTTCAAAACTTCTCATCAGTAATTAAAACAAAAACAATAATCCAAAATTCTCATTACATTATCAAAATCCAAACTTAATTGAAATAAGGTAACAGTGGAGCATTTAAGACATCAAATCAAACTAAAAGAAAAGCCTCGCAAAACAAGCAAGGCATACCAATCAAAACTGATGAAGCAGAAATGCTCAACAAAGTCCACCTGCTATAAAAAAACTAAGAAGCTGGAATAATATTAAGAATGAGGGGTGAGTTCAATTAACTCAGTAAAGGAATAACATTTAATATACATTTTAGATATTTTAGATATTAATAGTTTGCAAGTTGATTTATCTTGATATACATATACATATACATATACATATACATACTAAACATATTATCATAAATTGGTGGAATACATGTTAGAGATTAGATGACACCCGAATGTGACTATTATGAGATGATCAGTTGCCACGGCTGATGCCTTTCTCATTAACTAGGCATACAAAATACTATGTGCATATAGGCTAACTATTCTCCATTAGCATGGAGTTACTAACAAGTTCTATATCAAGACATAATAGATATCCGCATAATCATCAAAGAAACGTATATCATATCAAATACAATTTAGTTCGACAGATTGCGAGTGTAAATTCAAGAATAAATGAGTACTTGGAAAATAAAACAACATATATAAATATTCAAGAAATTAACTAGTTGTACTCATCATATAATCAACATACATATTTATTTATATTATATGCATATTAAAGGTTATCCCACTCACTTAGAAAATATAGAACTAAAAGGAATATCAGATGAAAGTAGGGGTGTTCAAAAAAACCGAATAACCGAAAAAACTAAGAAAACTGATGGAAAATTAACCGAGAAAACCGAACCGAGATGAAAAACCGATTAAACCGATTACTAAAACCAAAAAATCTTTCCGGTTCGGTTAGGTTCCGGTTTCACCACCAAAACCGGTGAACCGAACCGGCTACACATAAAAAATTAAAAATAAAGGCTGAAAGGCAGCAGAATGACCTAGTATAAATACTAAATGTTACAGTAAAGTGTAAAGTGTAAACCTAAACCTAAAAACATTGCAATTTACTTCTGCAGCCGCCGCCTACACCAGACCATCCTTCTTCGATTCTTCTTTTCCCCTTCAATTTTCATCTTCTCTACCTCTTGCCCCCTGCATCTATCTCTTGACTCTATTCTCTAGCTGATCAATAGTAAACAACCCATATCTCCGCATCCATCTAGTAGACTTGCGGAGGAAAAAAAACCCGAACAAAACCCCTTGGCATCTCTCTTCACCTGCAGCAGAAAGAGTCAAAGAGGTAAAGTTTACTGTTTATCCATGTGTTCATTGTCGTGTGCTTGTAAGTTTTACTTGTAAGTTGTAACATTTGTTCCATTAGAGATCTCTGACCTCTGTTTCTTTTTCTATCCTCTTGCAGCTAGGGTTTTTACATTTTTCTGTTGATTTGTGTTCATTCAGGTTCGCCCCCCTTTCCCCGGCTCTCTCTTTAATATTTCTGTTGATTTGTGTTGATATCGAGTTATTGATTGCTTTGTTTAGCATTGTTAACTTTAATATGTATCGGTTTATCTTGATTGCTTTGATCTGTATTATCAGTTTTTTTATCTGTATTATTAACTATTAATCTGTTAATTCTGTTGATTTATCTGTATTGCTTTGTTTGGCTATCAATCTATTTTTTATTGTATTAATTCTAAGCTGCTGGCAGCATGTAAATTCATTCTATTTTCTATATATTGATGACTTTATTCTGTTTTATTCTGGCAATAAATTCATTCTGTTCAATGTTCATGTATGATCTGTTAAATGTTTAGTCCTGCTAAGTGCTGATAATTATATAAGAGAGAGATTACGTGAGAATCCATATAGGGGAGTGAAATAATTCAATGAAAATCTGAATAAGTTAATGGAGCTGAGGCCTTGATTGAGTAAAATGTGTTGGATCAGCATGTGTAAATGCCACGAACTTTCAGGGTTTTGCTTGCTCTTTGCTTCATTTTTAGAATAGAAATTGGTCCATTACAGACTTTTTGCAATTGAAATTGGTCCATTACAGACTTTCAGGTCCATTGCATGTGTAATTTACAGTATGCAGGTTTTTTAGAATAAAGAGGTGATAGATGCCTTTTTGCAATTATATGAACCTAACATGATGCTCATTGCTCAACTTCTGCTTGATTCTCAATTGTAGTCAGATGTTGATTCATGTTGTTGTTTTCTTAATTTCAGATGGATAGTGGGGAAAATCCTAGATCGAATGAGTCAAACCCTTCAAGTTCAGAACCAAATTCTTTGCCTATTCCAGTTCCAATTACTACCTCCAGCACAAACAGCAACACTAAAGAAGGTAATCCAGCTTCTAGATGTAATAAAAGAAAAACATCCCAAATTTGGGATCACTTTAAAAAACTAGATGGTAATGCTAAAACTCCTAGAGCTGCATATAAGTATTGTGGAAAAGACTATGCATGTCATACTATACTTAATGAGACTAGTAACATGTGGAGTCATCTAGGTGTATGCAAAAAATTTTCTTTTATCATTGATCGAAAACAAAAAACTCTAGTTTTAGAACCTAAGCCTAAAATAGAGGGGGGTGATAATGGAGAGGAAAATTTGGTGACTGTTAAGGCAGTAAGTTATAATTATGAAGAGTGTAGGAAAGCCCTTGGAAAAATAGTTATACTTGATGAGCTACCTTTTAACTTTATAGAAAACCAAGGATTTAAATCATTTTGTAAAGTAATGCAGCCTAGATTTGATGTTCCTTCTCGTTTGACGATTTGGAGAGATTGTTTGAAAATTTATTTAGTTGAGAAGGAGAAATTAAAGAAAGCTCTTAAGGATCAATGTTTATGTTTAACAACTGATACTTGGACATCAATCCAAAATATTAATTATATGTGTTTGACTACTCATTGGATTGATGAAGGTTGGAACTTGATTATCCACCTTTCTTGAATAAGAAACTCAAGATAAAAAACTGAATTCCTTAGTTTGATAAGGAAAGCGTCACGACAGCAATAAGAATTAGAAAAAAATGAAGTAATTCCTTTGCAACGGGTTTGGGCTGACTTAGACTTGGGTTTAGGCCAAAACTTTAGTTCATACACCTAGCAAATTCAAATTCTTATGGTCAATCATTTTTCCTTGGTTTATTATGACTTATATAGTAACCAATTGACCGTCCTTTTAAACCTTCTGGTCAATAAGGGCTCTTCCAATGCAACTGAAAAAGGTGTACCCTAGTTTATAAGATTTCTGGTATGTTGTTATACATTTTTGGGTTCTCACATAAAAATAAAAAAATATAAAAAAAATATATATATCAAAAGATATTTGGAAGAAATCCAAAAAAATAATAGTAATGAGAAAAGGATGTTAGAATGCCTATAAAATGACTAGAAATTGATTAAGGAGGTTCAAAAAATTCAAGGATTGAAATTTAACAGTATATTTTTGACTGATTAGAGTCCTGTTGATAAGGAAAATTCAATTTAAGGAAGAAAAATCCAAAATCATATGTTTATGGACTTAATTAAATTTTATTGAAGGTTTAATTGAATTTATGGAGGGTTTGATTACAAGAAAAATTATTTTTAAAGTCAATTTGGGCTTTATTTGAAAGAAATTAAAGTTTAAGGGTCCAATTACAATTTATCAAAGGACTTGACTACAAAATTTCAGAACTTGAGTGACCAAACTAAAAATAGTCATTTCACATCTCAAAACAGCACTGTTTTAAAGGACACTGTTCATCACCTTTTTCATTACACCAGGGAAGCCGTTTCAACAGGAAGAAACAATTAGCCTTAGCTACCCACGATGCAATACGTTACTGAAACGTATAGCATTTATTCGGCTATAAAATCAGAGAAAAAACGGACGCCCCTGCCATCACCGACCGTTACCATTACTCCTGCAATAACGGTCTTGAATGTCTTTATTATCAGGGAAAACACATGCATTCTCTGGCTATAAAAGCTAGAGAAGGGACCGAAAACAGGGTGCAGAAAAAAAGAGGGGAGGAGAAAGACACAAAGAACAGGGGAGAACAGAGGAGAAAAGAAACAAAGGGGGAGAAGGAGAAAAAAACACAGAGAACAGGGGAAAAAGATAGGGGATACTTAAAAAAAACAGAGGGAAATAACGAACATTAGTGAAAAACAAAAGGGATGCCCTCGACTTCTTCTTCAATGGCAGCTCCAAAAGCTTCATTTTTAGCAGCCACTATTGTTATTGCTTGAGAAAACCAGAGGAAAAGGGTAAAAAAAAACGAACGGACTAGGGGGCTAATAGAAGGAAACACCAACAGAAGGGGAACAAACAAACACCGTGGTCTTGAGCCAATGACAGATGACCGAGATGAACGCAGACAAGGAAGACTAAAAAATCCATACCGCCACCTCTAACACCAGGCATGCACATTTCCCCTCTTACTTGTAAATGAGCTTAGTTACTGTGCGCAGGCAATTTAATTAGCTTCGCACTGTTCATGTTCATGCACGCTTGAATCACGTATGCTTTTGGTTGCCCAGCCGGGTCACTGGCTTGGGCCAGTGACTCGGCTAGGCCTGCTAGTTCCAACCCAGCCACATGGCTCGAGCTAGATCTAGCAAAAAAGAAAAAGAAAAAGAGATTTATGGTTTTTCTCGTATATTTATTTTGTGGTTTGTATTTTAATATTGTAAAAATATAAATCTAGTATTAAAATACTTGATTTTCTATGAAATGTTGCAAAAATATATATATTTTTAGAAAAAAAATATTTTATTTTCATGCATATGGCCAAGTCTCTCAAAGATTAAAAAAAAAAATTCATATCGTAGTACAACATAGAAAATTTCAAAAAACAAATGTCTTAGCATGCATTTTCGGCTTTAATAACAAGTTTATTAAAGTCACGAAAACTAAGCCAATATTTCAAAAATTCAAAAATAATTTATTTTGTTTTTTTTAATATCTGGGATTATGAATTTACACGTAAGACGTACTCCTAGTATTAAAAATAGTTTATTTGGTTGACGTTAGAACAGTTAGGTTTTACCTAATAAAATAAGAATCTCCTTACCGAAAATGACTTTTCTTAAACCATAGACGGACCAGCAATTAAAAATACAATAATACCTTAGATTTTATTAGACAATTAAAAACTCTCCCTTTTATTTATTTATTTATTTATTTTTACTTTGCATTAATAATTTATTTAAATTTTAATTAAAACCCTCCCTTTGATTATTTTAAAGTATTTAGTTAATGTTTTCTAAATAATATTGAATTTCTTAATTGTTCTTTTTAATTCTACAACCATTAAAAAATATTATTGCAATTATCTTTAAATTTTTTTTCATTGATATTTTATGTAAATAAACCGTATTTGTATGATGTGTTTATAATAATAAAAATTATTTTTTAGTAAAATAATAACAAAACATCAAAATTAAAAAAAAATCGAGGTTAAGCATTTGCATATGCATTTTGTTTGTAGCTTTTACAAGAAAAAAATAACAGTTATTTTAATATTTAATTATTATGAACTACTCTTTCTTGATATATTTTTTAGAATTTATTTTAGACCACTCTTTTGGAGAGCTTTAATGTATTTTACAAAGGTGATTATTTTTTATTTGGTTCGGTTTTTATTAAAAAAAATAATCAAATCAATTTAAAAAAAAAAACAGAAATTGAACCGGTACCAGTTCAAACCGACTGGTTTCAGTTTAGTTATTTTAGAACAAAAACCGGTTCATATCGGTTTGGTTCGGTTTTTTCTGATTTGGCTCCGTTTTTTTTTGTTTTTGTTCTGTTCGGTTTTTTTAGTTTCAAACTTATAAAAACGAATTGGTCGGTTTTTTTTTAAATTCTAATCAGTTTTTTTTCACGATTCGATTTTTTTAATTATTATTTTTCTAAAATTCTCAGTTTAATTAATTTTTTAGTTTTTTTACTCACTATTTAACCTCTAATGATGGAAAGTTTCCTCTTCCTAAAAAACGAAACCTCAAATGATGGTTTTGTTTGCTTTCCCATTCAAGCATAGAAATGAAGGGTTATTTCCTCCTGTCTACATAATACTCTACCGAATTCAACAAAGCCAGCTTCCCAAAGCCAATTCTTCGTCAAGACACGAGATGTTTTCGACAAGAGAGATTCTACGCATATCACTTTCATAAATACTAAAACTAGTGCACGACGACAGCATATACTATTATTCTTGTGGAAAGCATATACTTTATTCTGACTGGAAGAAAATACATAGATCACTACCTCGTACTAACACACACAGAAACACAGACATACATGCTTAGAGAACACACGAATTAAGACTATTATATGCTTACAGCGGATTAGACAAGTTCAGTATCATTTTCCTGGTGCAAAAGCATTTCAACTACTTGGCTCATTGTTGGTCTCGCATCTCTGTCTTCAGCTACACATTTTAGAGCCACCTCAAACAGGATTTCCATCCTACCCTTGTCATATTTTCCTTCCAATTTGGGGTCTATGATCATTTCTATCCAAGAGCTCATTTCAGTAGCTTGCTTCATCTTTTCTCTCACCCATGTAACCAGCCTCCTGTTCTCTATCTCCTCTGCGGGACACTTTCCACTGATCATCTCCAGCAATACCATGCCATAGCTATAAACATCCACTTTGGAGGTGATGGGCAGATTGAAAACCCACTCCGGAGCCATGTAACCTCTAGTTCCTCTTATCTTTGAGAAGCCTTTGTTAGCTTGGCTACCTCTTTTTAGTGGCCGAGATAATCCAAAATCTGACACCTTTGGCTGGTAGTTGCTGTCGAGAAGTATGTTCTGAGGCTTTACATCACAATGTAAAACCCACTCTAGGCATTCTTCATGTAAATAAGCAAGGCCTTTAGCAGTCCCTACTGCGATGTCAAACCTCTTTTCCCAACCAAGTGAATTGGAAGAGAGTTGTTCTGCCAAGGATCCATGCTCCATGTACTTGTATACCAAAAGCCTGTGCTTTCCTTCTGCACAATATCCCCACATCTCTGTCAAGTTCATGTGATTAAGTTTCCCAATTGTGCTAACTTCTGCCTGGAACTCTGCTTCTCCTTGGTAAGCATCATTCAGTCGCTTAACGGCCGCTATTCTATGATCAGATAACATCCCCCTGTAAACAACTCCTCCAGCACCTCTTCCAATCTCTTTGCTAAATCCTTGAGTCGCCTTTTTTAGCTCTGAAAGGGTGAATTTTCTGAAGCCAGTGGTAAATCTGTGGTAATTTTGCGTACCTGCGCTTGAGTTCCGGTGAGTTCTTATAAAAAAACACCACACTATAAAAATGACACCGAGCTCAACCGATCCAACTACCATCGCAAACCGAACGACAAACTTTAGTGATGCATTTTCTTGGTGTTTTGTGTATGTTCTGTTCAGCTGCTTGACAACTGTGCTGGAACAATCTAACCCAATTTCTTGAATAGGCAAGGTGTTTTGCACCTTCAGATAGATGTCTCCTTGGAAATTTGGTGAATGATGCCCATTCAGCAACTGTGTCTTTGGGTAACAATAAGGAATGTTACTGGGATGGGCGTGCTTGATGAACTTGAACTGGAATCCTTTGCAGTCACATATCTGCAAGCACAAGTTTTCACACATTCCGAAGGTGTAATTGGGGAAGAAGCCATAGTCGTAGCCAAAAAACTCAACATTAGACATCTTAAGGAAACCTGTCTCATTTCTGGTACAAGTGAGATTGAATTCTTGTACACAACCCAATGACCAGTCCGTACGATCCCTGATCTTGAATCCTGGAAGGCATGAACATTTCCTACCAAAGTGAGGAACATAGCTACAAATACTGTTAGGTCCACAAGTCCCGTGAATCCTGCAAGGTTGAGACATGGCTTGCCATGAAACTGTCCACTTGTCCATCCTGTATTTTCGACTGTATAGCCGAATATTACCATCGAAATCTAGTTTCAATATTCTCTGGACTCTTTCTCCATAATCAGCAGACATAAAAGTAAAATTGTCAGATGAGCTAAAGTAACCCAATGAATCTAGAAAAGCAATTCGGCTGCTGTTAAAAGTTGACCTGCTAGCTTCCCAGCTCATAAGCTCCGGATCCGGCCAATAAACGGTGATTTCAGGACCTCCGTACAGAAGACGGAGAACGTTATCGTTATCAAAATAAAGCTTATAGAATCCTGAAGAGTAGTTCCCTTGGCTTCTAGATGAAACAAGCTGCATATCCTTGGTGAGTAGTTGCTGAGGAAGTAGCGTGTCTGTCGGAGAATCGAAGCTTTGCCAAAGCACACCACCTTCCGAGTTTTGTAGTATAAGATTACCATTTTCATGGAGGTATAGAAACACAGAGGATGCTGAAACAGTGTCTGTGGACCAAACAGTGAGACGCCCAGCATCGGTAATGATGACATTACCCGATTTACGTAGAGAAAGCTCTGACTTTCTTCCGTTAACTGGGTCGTCACGGTTTGCCATCCAAACAATGGTGCGGTTGCCTTCACTATATGGCTCACTAAACCATATAGCAAAGCAGTAAGCATTATCTCCGACGGGGAAAAACCCCGCCGAGAAAACGCCATCCGGTGAAGTCAAAACATCGTCTGCATGTTCCACTGATAAAGATGAGGCTCCGCTTAATCTGTCAATTGTTGAAGATGAAAATGAAGAGAAGAAAATCAAAGGCAGAAAGAGCAAGATAATTGATATAGCCATGAGTTTTGAGAAAATTGATACAGCTTCCTCTGCACACTGGAATATATCTTTATAAATTTGTGGTGACGATTCACGCAAGCAGATTCAGAGGAAGATCAATTCGAAGGTATTTCAATTTTGGCTGGCTGGAAGGACTATAGACCTGAAGAAGCCTTTGAAGGGGCAAGATGAAAGTACTGAACGTAAAAAAGATGTTCGTTCATTAATCTCTATAAATCATATTTCATAACCTTAAAGAAAATCAAGAATAATCTCAAGGGATTGGTCTGGTTAATTAAACATTATGTAAAACTCTAAATAACACAAAATATTTTTTTAAAAAAAACATTCCAACCAATGTAATATTTTATTGAGACTTCATTTTTACTACCAAAACTTTATAAAACAAGAAAATAATAAATAAAAATCCAAAAGAAATAAAATTACTTTAAAATTTATTAAACTATTAAAACACACACACATGTATATCTTGGGTTTTGACTCCTCTCGATCGATAAAATGATTTATAATGTTTTTATTATTTCTTGACGCAAATTCTTTTAGAAATAAAAAAAAATCATTCATAATTTTTTTATAAATGCACATAAAATAATTAACTTCTATTCAAATTACATACAATTTTAAATACAATATTTTAAAATTAAAAGATTCATAAAATGTGTTGTTTTAATCCTAATATTGTCAGATTAAAAGTTAGTGTAACACTAAATAGGATTTTTGTAAAAACAAAATCACAATTTATTCATAAAAAATATGAATAAATATTATTGAAAAAAAGATTCCTTTAGATAAAAGATTTTATAAGAGTATGATACTAATAGTAATTATAATTATATTTATTATTATTTTTCTTTTGTATTTAAACATGAAAATGCTTAATTAACCCAAGCATTTCTTAATATTTATAGCATTTTATTTTTTCCCAACTTATTATCAATGCTTAATTTTTTTTATTGATTGAAATTGAATTAAAAAACCTTATATCCTACGCCTACTTTACTCTATAGAACTTTATCTTGCCTTTTATTCTTAAGTGCATGACATTGCTCTTTAATATATTCATATTAGTTGTTGTGATTATTGCCTGTAATGGGTTTTCATATCAAATCAATTGTCAGAAATTAGTAAAGTTAAGGGTGATGGGACCATATTAATACGTAGCATGAATGGCATATTGATTGAAATGTCAATAATTTGCCAGTGACCAAATTTCAGTAGAGAATATATATATAAAATATCCCCTTGGTTTTCACCTATCTTTTCCATTAATAATATGCAGAATTGGGTTTTTAAATTCAGTGGGGGAAGGACGTCGCATGTGCTGTGCCGGACAAGATCTCTTAACTTTCTCGTACCGCTGATGACCGGCCAGCATTACACCCAAAGTCTTTGTAGGGTATATCTATGGGTTCCTGTTAATCTGTCAAATAATTTGTAGGTCAATTATATTTTAGTTAATTATTCATACCTTACAAGACGGAGTAACTATATAATAAGAACTTAATATTGAAAGGATGTACGTAACAACCTTGCAAGTTCAAATTCTTATAATTGATCATTCCTCAATCATCTATTGTTACTCATAGTCACTTATCAATTGTTCTTCTAAACTTCCTAATCAGCAAGGACTCGTATAATATGGACTTTTTCATTACACTCGATTGATTTTAACTTCTTTTTTTTAATTGAAACGTGGATATTTGCTATACATTAGAATATTATAAAAATATAAAACTATGACATGCAACACATGATTCATAATTTTTATAAAAGTATTAGTTGCATTAGTAAGTTTAAAATGCATGATTAACCATTCAGACGACTTAAAAATAATTTTTCATTTATCACCTTTGTCATAATCTAATTTTGGGCCCTCAAATTCTTTTATGTAAGAAATATTTTCTCCTTTTGAAATATTCAAAAATCCAAAAAAATCAAAAAATATCTTAGGGTCACAAATGAACAAAAAATTTAAAGGTGGTAAAAATAGGTTAAATAGGGATTTAATCGCATAAATTAGAAGTTAGAGGACCAATTAGACCAAATAACAAAGGCTGGGAACTCAATTGTAGCAACGGAGGGCCTAATTGAAGAAAACAATGAGAATTTACAACCAAATTGAAGACAGATATTGAAAATCAAGGCAGACTTGTAAAATAATCAAGTTCAGGGACTCAATTGAACTTTTAATGGCCCTAATTGATTAAATCAAGGGCTTAATCAAAAGTAAAATTAAATTTGAAAGTCAATTTAAATAAAATTGGAAGAATTAATTAAGTTCAAGGACTTAATTAAAATTTTAATTGGTTTAATTGACTTAATTAAGGATTTAATTGAAGGAAAATTAAGTTAAGAAGCCTCATTCAAGTCAAATTGTAAGAACTAGAAGCTTTGAGGACCAATTTTGAAGAAAAAAAGGTTTAAAGGCCAATGGGTTTAATTGAAGAGATTCAAAATCAAGAACCAAGATGGAAAATGTGTCTACATTTAAGGATTAAAATTGATTGAATTAGGGGTCAAATTTTGACAAATTAAAAGTTTAATGATCAATTGCTGACCAAATTGCACAATATGAAAACTAAGGACCAATTTATAAAAGACATACGAATGAGTCCTTCAACTTGAATTTTACATGGTCTAGCTCTTTGTGCCTGTGATATGATGCTATTTGGTCTCTAACTCAGATTTGATTTCTGGGTTCTTATACTGTTCTTCTTCTTCTTAAGAATGTTGAGCAAAAAACCACCATTTGATCTTCATAAATTCTATTTGAATCATGGATTGTGTTTATGGGTCTTGGGCAAGGCTGGGAAGCCCAATTCATGTGATTAGGTTGAGCCTTTAAGGTTTAAGATATTTGGCCAAGCTAAAATTTATCAAAGAAAAAATATATTTTTAGGTTTTTAAGGTGTGTTTGGCAAACATGCATGTTGTTACCTATTTTAACTAAAAATAGAGAAAAAAGAAAAATACAAATCTATATACAAGGAAATACACATGAAGCAAACCTAAAATGAACTACCAATGTTTGTTAATGAAAGATCGGAATGCCAAGTGAGAGTTGATAGACCAAAATGTCCAAATTAGCAACCCAAAATTTTGATTGTTAAAGGAGCCCATTAGAGAAAATGCTTTATTTAAGTGTTTAAGGATTTAATTGGAATTTTGAAAGGTTTAAATAAATTTATTGAGTGCTTCATCGCAAGAGAAATCAACTTTTTAGAGTCAATTTTGATGTCAATTGAAGTAAATAAAGTTTAGGGACAGAAATTGGATCTTGAAAAGTTTAATTGGTCAAATCACGGTCTTAATTGTACAAGATTCAAAATTTGGTGAGCAAATAGAGACTTAATTGAACAAATTGTCAACCAAGAACCAACTAGCAAAACAAGTGCGATTTAGGGACTGGAATCAAGTGAAATCAGGGGTCAAATCAAAGAAAATTGAAAGTTTGATGGCCATCCAGGGGTCTAATTAAACAAATCAGAGACCAAGGATCAACTTTTAAAAGACGCTCAAAATTAGGGCTGACAATTGAAACTGGCAGGGATGTAACTGCATGAAATTAGAAAGTTAGGGCAAATTATAGATAAAATCAAACAAAATCATAAAAATAGGGATCAAATTAAAATTTTTCAGATCCCAAATAAAAAAAAACCCTAATTAATTTATAAGGATTAACCAAAATGACACCGTTCAAGGTATCATGCATCTTCTTCTTTAATTTTTGATTGATCCCGTAGGCACTTTCAAGCGAATGAATGTGACATTTCTAACCACTTTAAAAGTTGCAACTACTACCATTCAACTGAGAAACACCCCCTCTACAACCCCGTGTCTTTAAAATCAAACATTTACATCCCATATTCTCCATTGATCTCCGCAATATCTTGTCCCTAGTTAGCCAGCACTACAGTTTCAGTCATCATATTGTTTGAGTGGGAACTTTCAAACGTTTGAATATGGAGCTATAGACTTCCAAATCAAGCAAGAATGGATCCGATCTAAAGATGTGCACCCCCTCTACCAAGTTTAGGTGGTCTCAGACAATATTGATGTCAGAGTTGCTCTAACAAACCTACGAAAGTGACCAACCCAGTCAGCCTTGACAAGAACACCCATTCACAGAAAACCACATAATGTTTTTGTGTGCTCCCACTTAGAAACCCTTAGAAGGTTCCTATTAAGGGTTTAAAACCTTTCTCTCTAGATCTAAAGGCAAAAAACACCTCACCATGGTCTCCAAGTTTCCTACAAAACCACCTAAACCCAAACTCATTGGTTCTATGGAAAAACCAAGCTAAGTTTTAGTCGTAAAGTTATTTTTCTCTTCATCCCCTTCTTTCATCTTAACAATGTGATAACCAATTTTCAAATCAATATTACTAAACATACAAGATTCGTGCAACTTATTAAGAATATCATAAAGTCTAGGAATATGATGTTTGTACTTTACTATTGTTGATTGCACCCTTTATCAATGGCAAACCACCATGGATCTCATCAAGAAACACAACCAATGCGATTGTGTTTTTATAGTTGAATGATTGTAATATTAAATAGGGTCTGCAAGTCATATCCTGCCTTTTTTTATTTTTATTTTAAGTTATGAAATTTTTTCTCATATAATTCATCACGAATATAACTCGAGGGTTCTTGGTTAATTATGTAAATGTTATGTAATTTAGAAATTTAGGAATTTCAATAGGAAAATTATTTTATAATCCAAGATGAAGAAAGAATGGCGATACAAGGATACAACCATGATGCTCACAAAGGACTTATAAAGATTTGTAGTAGTTATCTAGATTTTGACCACCTAATTCTCTTCAATGGCTCGAGAGAATTAGCTTAAATATGTCCATAATCATGTAATTAGAATGACATGCTTTAGGTGTATATTTATATATAAATTGTTATGTGTAAAACGTATATATATTATGTCACGTTATGTATAAACCCTAATTAAATGATAATAAATCCCTCATTAATATATTAAGTACATGTTGAGAACATGAATGGTTGCTTTCTGATTTTATATGCATAAAACTAGAGTTTTATTCATGGATAACTTGTTGAGTCACTCAATGTTACCATTAATCGAATATGTTTAATGCTATAAAATTGGGCTTTACTTAACTAACCTATATGATTTGGATGAGTCACACATGATCATATAAGGTTAAAGGCATGGGTTTGGCGAAACATATAAGATATGTTTAGACAAAGAATTGTCACCTAACTGATTTAGAAGTCACATACAGATATGATTGATAAACTATATTAGCTACCTAATTTAATTTATTTTGATGTGTTGAGTCACTCAATGTTGGATAAATAAAATGGAATCCTATACCACTAGGAAAATTTATGCGAGATTTCCTAAATTAATAGGGAGACTAAATTAGAATTAAAGGCCTTATCTAAATTTGAAATTTAAATATGAATGCATGAAACTAATATTATTTATCTTTATATAAATAGGTTGGTAGATTTAAATAAGTTGTAACATATCCTTACGAAGCATACTTCATGCTAACAGATTGTTTGAACCAATTTTTTTGGATTGACATTTGACATCGAAATATGAAATTGTTCTCAAGCAAGAAATAGATTGTACATTCTAAAAAATCCAATTCCAAATGCCCTTACTGAGTGTAAAATCCCGAGAAAAAAAAATAATGAATAAATTAAAATGTTATTATATACATGATAAATAAAAGTAATAATTAAGAAGTTAAATAGGAAAATATAAAGACATAAAGAATGTGATTCAAATTGTAAAGAAAAGGAAAAAATAGGGGCCAATATATAATTATGAAGAATGGGGGCTATAAATACCCCAGTCATTCCTCTTTCATAGCAGGCTGGAAATAAAAGAAAAAAATAGGGAAAGAGTGCAGATTTTCTTCTTCAAAAGAGAAGGGAAAACACCAAATCACTTAGGAATATAAACCTAGAAACTCCAAATAGAGAGGACAACCAATAACAAGGGTTCTAATAAGGATAAAACAAGTGCAGAATTAAAGAAAAAAAAAAAGAAGGGGTCGGCTGCATACTTGAGAAGAGGGGCCAAAATATTCAATTTACATGAGCTGAAATTCTGAAATTTCTAAAGTTATGGACACTAGACTTGATTGTATAAAACAAGTTAACAATTAAGTAGGAATTATGTACAAATTTCTGATTTTATAAATTAGGGTTCTTGAAGGAAGATTGAGGGAAATGCAGAAATTGATAGAAATGAAGTTAGTTAAGCTAAATAGGATGCTCTGAATTTGAAAGAAACACACAAAAAAAATTTTAAACAAAGAAATCATTGATTCTAAACTAGAATGGTCGGCCATGTGATGGAAATGGGGAGGAAAGGGATTCTGAAATTTGGGGTTGATGAACACTTATGGCATGTGTAGTATGTGGACAATGAGTGTGTGTGGTAAGAAAAATCAACTACAAAAAAAGAAAAGAAAGAGAGAGATCCTTCATTTTTTTAGACTAAGATCGACCAATAGCCAAATAAAGGGAAAGAAGAAGAATTCAGTGTGTTATGTATGTTTATGCAGGAACCAACTATACTAGAAAGCTCACTTAGGAATCACTAATGAATTCTGGACAGATTCATCACCTCTGTTCTAGGGGATTTCGAGCCTCAAAACGATAAAATTTGGAAAACATCTCCTCATATAAATTATAGCCTGAGATGTTAGCTTTCCAACGAATCCAACCTCGCTCAATTTGGAGCTCTAGAAATCCAGATATAGGTAAAAATATGAGGAAATGTCAAACTATTGCCCCTGCTGGCAGATCTGACAAGAATTAACAAAACAGGGGATTTAGTTGTGATAGGGGCAGAAAATCGTTTCTTCCCACCAAAATTCTTATAACATTAAACCTTAACACCAGTAGGGGATAAACTACATTTGAAAAGCAAAGTTGATGATGTGCGTAACGATTTAAAACAAAGAAATGTAAAGAGTAAATATTATTGTTGTTGTCTTGCTATTTGCGAAATGAAAATCGGTCATGAACTAATGTAGTATACTTGCGAATTCAGGAGGAACCACAGGGGGATTACAGCAACAACAAGGGAACGCAAATCGAGCATCGGTGGCAGGTAGGTGTCCCACGCCTATATACTCCTTGGTTGATAATAAACTTCGTATTCAAATTTATGCTAGAAATCATATTCGTGAATATAACTAAAGAAAGGAAAGATATGGTGAAACGGACATGGATTTGAAATCTGAATTTTGATCATAGACTCCAGAATTTAGAGTTCGGATATAGTTCTATATTATGTATAAAAAAAAAAGACAAGAAAGAAAACGATCGCTTATGGACTTGATTAGCCGACCTCGAATAAGGGGTGGCTAATGATGTTAACAAATATTGTTAACATCGGCATGACCTTGATGGAAGTATAATTAATATTGAACTTGATTAACTATTCGCATCAAGAATAGTTAATGATACCATGGCAAATAATGTTGGTATCGGCAAGCCCACAATAACTTGATTAACTTCCTAAAGAGGAAGTTAATAGTGTCAAAAGAACTTGGCATCGGCATTACCGAAAACATCTTCAAGTATGATGGAGAACAATTGATTGGCTATTTCGGATTGGAAATAGTTGCATCAACTGATTAAGTTGGTGGTGGCATTGTCAATGAATTGATTAGTCGATCCGGGTAAGGGTGATTAATGACACTAATAGGAGTTATTAATGTCGGCAGTGACCACCTCAGAATTTGAGGCGAATAAGGAAAAAGGTAAATCAGAAAAAAAAATTATTGTGTGATAATCAAAAAGAAAATCATAAGTAGGTTGTGGAAAGATAGGCGTTAGATGTAGCAAAGGATTTTTTTTGCAAATCAACTATGATTATGCCCTATCAAGTGGGTACTTGTATGCGTAAATACATGTAGTAGTGACCCTCCATTATTTGGTTGTATTTTATTTATTTAATATAATTATTCTCTTATTTTGATGTTGCATGCCCTTCTCATTCACGTCAGGAGTAGAATTTAGGTTCTTTGATCCCTTTTTATATAAGTTAGGAACTTAGGGGTTATCCATGTAATTTTGTTATACAGTAAACATGTAACCTGAATATAATAGTATACTCCTTATATTATTTTGTGTTTGGAATATTAAATGTATTAACATATGCTTAGGGATATTATAATGTACTAGTTTATGTTTAGGAAGCTAAACTGTGTTGTGTTTATATATGGAATTTCAGCGCATGGATGATTCTCTTAATTACTAATTTATACATGTGATATGAGATGGAGATTGAGTATGAAGTTTTGTCCTGAGTATATTCTCGAATGAATTAAATGGTTGAATTGGACCCATTATGGATGAGATTATGGATGGGATGTGATTATAAATGCATACATGGTAAATTATAGAACTTGGAACCTCTCGGTATAGGGGAGATTCTGTCAAAATTTTGTTAGAAATTTTGGTGAACTCAATGTAAAAAAACAATTATGCTCCATTTACCCTTTACATGGAAGTTAAATGGATAAATTGACCTAACTATTGGGGTTGTTACACTGAGGATGCTGAAGAAGAAGTTAGAAATGAACATCAGCATCATGTTGATGACGATGAACAGGCTGCATGTGTGATGTTAGCCAGTATGTCACCTGAACTTCAAAGGTATTATGAGAATATAGATGTTCATACTATGACTATACATCTCAAAGAATTATTTGATAAGGAAAGTAGGACTGAGAGATATGAGACCTCAATGGAATTGTTCTGCTACAAGATGATAGAAGGTTCTTTAGTGAACACCCATGTTTTGAAAATGATTGGTTATATTAAGAAACTGAACCAATTGGGTTTTGTCATGGACCATAAGTTAATTGTTGATTTGGTCTTGCATTCATTACCCCAAAACTTTTCGCAATTCATTATGAACTATTACATGAACAAGTTGGATAGTACATTGCCAGAATTATTTAATATGCTTAATATTGCTGAATGAGCCCTTAAAAAGGAAAAATATTTAGTTCTTTTAGTTCAGCCTTCTAGAATGTCTAAGAAGGATTAGAAGATTAAGAGTGTTGTCTCTAAAGCAAACAAACCTACTTGGGGCATCAAGAAAGACTAAGGCTGATACGAATTAAGTTGAGTCCGAATTTGACCTTAAAATATCTTGTGGCTAGTTTTGCGAGATGGGGCATAACTCTAAAACTATGTTTTGGTAAATTTTTAGATCAAATAAAGTTTGGGAAAATATTATTGACACGACCAAAAGATTGATGTCTTCTCCCAAGTGCAGGAGTGTCGAAGTAATAAATAACCCGGCAAGACCGGGGTCGAACCACAGGGAGGTTTATTATATAAATTATAGTTAACAACAATACAATAACAACAACAATAATAGTAGTAATAATAATAATAATAAAGAAGAAGAAGAAGAAGTTGATGAGAACTTTGAGTTGCAAGATTAACGTAAGGATTAAACAATGATAACAACAAATGTCAAGGTTAGAGAATCCACTAATGGTACATCAAACAAGTATAGTATAAACCTTTTTTATTCAATTGGAAACCACACACAAAGGAGGTTCCAATCGGATTATAAATTGTTAACATGATTACATTAGTTATCTTATTCGAATAATGCTAATACTTGTAAATGTTGTCAGGCATTCATGATTATAACTTATGTTAACAACAAATCAAGTTCCTTTCATAGCTCAGGTGTCGGTTATACCATACAGTATGGGCTATGAAAGTGCCAAGTATTTGTTGTACCAAGTGTTATACAACATAAATCTAGATTAACCATTTCACAAGCAAAGTATTAAAAGTGAACAAGATAACAAATATAAAGCATGTTAGTATCCAACATTAAGGACTATGTTAAGTTTATATTATACTTATTCTTACACCATTAGTGTACCCTTTTTTCACCTTGACATAATTAACTTAGCAACACATAATGAAAGAAAGAAACATAAATAAACAAGGGAAGGAAATGAAAAGCATAAGCAAGAAATTAATATAAGCAAAACTTAAGCATTACAAAACATAAAGAAAGAGCAAGAGCATGATCTTGATCTGAACACCAAGATGCCTAAATACATGGCAAATGCCTCCTTTTATAGGCCAAAATTCGGAACTATTGATTTGTTGACTAATTGATGAGTGGGTGGCCACATCTTGACTTGGTGACAATCCTTATCTTCTTGTCTGCCAAAAACGTCATTGATGACGTCATAATTTGAACAAACTTAAATCATGAAAGTTCTAGAGAATTGTCTCATCTATCCAGGGTAAAAATTTGAGATCATTTGGACTTCTAGAACTCGAGATATGGGCTGAACACTAAACAGTGTTTGGGCTGCAGGACAGATTCGGACTTCTTTATTGTTGCTGCAATTTGGACTTGAAAACGGCCTTTTTAAATCTTGGGCTTCACATGAAAGTTGTAGGCCTATGTCTTATCTTTCCATCCATATAAAATGGACCTAAATCCAAGATCTACAGCTCCAAATATGACCCGATTACCGAACAGTGTTCCAATTGGACTGCACCAGCATCTCTTTTCTAAGTTTGGCCATCTCTTTGTCCTTTCAATTTAAGTACTTCAACTCATCAATCAATTCTTTCATTTATGTGATAGGCCTGCATTTAAGATGAACATTTACCATAAATTAAAGGTATCTTAATATATTAGATACGTTATTATAAAACATGCTTTAGTTAAGGAGTTATTGATACTTCAAGTGCAAAATGATGATATAAAACCTTGATAAAAATGCACTTTTAAGTACTAATCACACCCCCCAACCAGCTTATTACTAGTCCCTAGTAATCAAAGCGTTAAAAAAACAATTTGCAAAGTCCACAAAGCAAGGCATTCATCATTCAACTTCCATTAATCTATCCAGATAAACAAACTCTCATTAAATTTATATATCCGCTCAATACCTCTTAAACAAAATATTAATAAACCTTCCTTTTTATGTGCTCAATGTATGAAAACATAGATGATGGGGCTTTGATTGGAAGAAAACAATATTCTGTTCTAATGTTTAAGGTTAACTTCCTTGGGTTGGGATTATTATCTTTTTTTTTTTTTTTTCTTTTTCAATATATATACATATACTTAAAACACAATGCATCTTTAACCCATGTAACGAGCTTTGGGCTAATGACTCCCGGACCAGTTGGTCTTAGGGCATTAGGTGTTGAGACACCCCTACGAGCTTAGTAACTCGGGTTGCGATCTTGATACGTAGATAGTGCAATGTTTGATTCCCTTAAGCTTTTCTCCTTAACCCATGTAACAAGCTTTGGGCCAATAGCTCCCAAGTCAGTTGACTTTAGGGTATTAGGTGTTAAAACACCCCTTCGGGCTTAATTGCTTAGGTTAGGGAGGCTACGAAATCAAACTTATCTACGTTTTTATTATCATCGTTTTTTTTTGTTTTTTTTTTTGTGCAAATTATAGACTATCCCTATCCCTTAATTGTTACCTTTAACAAAAGAACATAAATAATGTAATAATCCAATGTGCAACCCACAATCATATGTTAAAGTGTGTGTGTGAAAATGAAGGTTTAAGAATACTTGTTAAATGAGTATATGAGCAGAATCATGTGATAAGAATGCGAGAGTTTGTAAACCTGAATATTTCAAGAAGTATTCTAATAGGCCTTGTTATGAATATTGCAAATGACCATTAGAAAATGTTTACTAAGATGCGTCTCAAGAGTCACTAAAATTACTCCTTACTCTGCCAACTTAATAATAACAGTTTTGTCAAATGGCTTTAAAAACAAAAACAAATAGTTGGTTAGTTTTTTTTTTTTTTTTTTTTTAATGTCAACTACTACCCTCTCCCCCCAACCAAAACGAGACATTGTCCTCAATGTCATAAGGTAGAAAGATAGAGTATAGAAGACATCACCTGAAACAACGAACACTAACAAACCTGAAACACACTTAAACAAACATAAGAAATAACAAAACAAAATAATATGCTATTAATAAAACCAAAAGACATAAATTTTTACAAACTAAGACTCAAATCATAGTTGTGATTGTGGCTCACATCTTCCCTTGGTTTTACATCCAAGAATGGCTTAAACGCCCTCTATGGGTCGGGGATAAGCTTCCCATCCAGTTTTCTTAAAAACTGGCAAACAGGGTCTTTTATAGTCAGATTCCCAAGACTAAGTCGATCATGTTCTTTATGGAATTGTGTCATAAGTCCTGAAATGCACGGTGCACATCTCCACCAGGATATGTCTCAAAAGTCAAGAGAAGATTATCTAAAGATTCCTTATGTTTTGAAATAAATCCTGAGTTTTGACAATTTTCACAAGCTTTGCAGAACACATGTGTGTCTTTGAACATGGTGGGCCAATAAAATCCATATTGTAAGATTTTTGCGATCGTCTTTTTTTGACGAGAAATGAGTCCCACATGCCTCGGAATGACAAAGTTTAATGACATTACTTACCTCATTGTCGGGAATGCATCTTGAAATATTTGATCGGACAATATTCGAATAAGTAAGGGTCATCCCAATAAAATTTCTTCACTTCGTTCAAAAACTTACCTTTGTCTTCGGTACTCCAATGAGTTGACAAATCTCCTGTAGTAAGAAAATTGATATTTTTAGCAAACCAAGGCATTGAACTAAGAGAAAGTAAGGATTCATCAGGAAAGTAATCATCGATTGGTGTGATGTCGGATGTCGAATCTGTTGTCACTTTTGACAAAAGATCCGCATCAACATTTTCGGTGTCTTTTTCATCCGTGATTTCTTCCTGAGAATAAATCATTTGCAAATCTTCAGATTCATCCAATTCAATTTTACTCAAAGTAGATTCAAGTTGATCATAAACTAATTCTTCGATAGAATCTACTTCTTGTAAATCATTATCATCTCCAGGTTGCTTGCAAATGTTGAAAATATTCATCTCCAATGTCATGTTTCCAAAAGATAGCTTCATCAGTCCATTCCTACAATTAATCAACGCATTAGAAGTTGCAAGAAACGGACGTCCTAAAATAACAGGAAATGAATTACATGCTTCAACAGGTTGTGTATCCAAGACAATAAAATCCACAGGGTAAATGAATTTATCGACTTGTACTAACACATCTTCAATTATTCCTCTAGGCACTTTTACAAATCTATCGGCAAGTAAAAGAGTTACAGAAGTTGGTTTTAACTCACCTAGATTAAGACTTTGAAAAACTGAATATGGAAGTAAATTCACACTAGCTCCAAGATCAAGTAAGGCTCTTTCAATTTTATGTTCTCCAATAAAGCAAGAAATTGTAGGACAACCAGGGTCTTTATATTTCAAAGCATTATTGTTCTGAAGAATGGCACTTACTTGTTCGGCTAAAAAGGCTTTCTTTTTGACATTCAGTTTTCTCTTCACAGTGCATAGATCTTTCAAAAATTTAGCATAAGAAGGAACCTGTTTAATAGCATCCAACAAAGGTATATTGATCCTTACCTGTTTGAAAGTTTCAAGGATTTCGAGTTGTGATTGACTTTCCTTTGTTTGGTCATGGCATGAGGAAATGGAAGTGCTGGCGGGGAATCAGTCTTTTCTTTGCAATGATCAGATTCAACCCCTTCCTTACCCTTAGAGATTGACTCATCATCATTCTCACAAGGTTCAAGAATGGGTTTTTCAATAACCTTACCACTTCTAAGATTGATGACCCGATTTGGCTTGATCCATGTGCTGCTTCCCGAACTACTTGCATTCGCATTGTATTGCCCCTTTGGATTTTGCTTGAGGTTGAGATGGAAACTTACCTTTCTCTTGGAAACTAAGAGCAGTTGTGAACTTTGCAAGAGTATCTTTAAGATCTGTCATGCTTTGAGCAAGTTGAGTGTTAATTGTCTCTTGCTTTTCCATGAATGCATGCAATGTTTCCTCAAGATTTCTTCTAGGAGGTGGAGCATAAGGAGGTGCATATCCATGAGAATTTTGGAAATTATGGTGTGCTTGAAACGGTGGTTGTGAAGTTTGTGCATTATTGTTATCACTCTTCCAATTGAAATTTGGGTGATTTCTCCAACCGGGTTGTATGTTTGCAGTATGGGTTATGATTGGGCCTTTGGAAACTGCTTTAATGCATGGGCTTGTTCATGGAGACATTCCCTAAAAGAGGGCAAAGTTGGACAGTCATGGGTTGAATGTTCATTGGTTTCACGATTTGACACACAATGTCTTGAACAGTTTTAGTTGACCATTCTTTTTTTAATTCTAATGCCTCGACTTTTTTAGCTAAAGATGCAAACTTGGCTTGGAGGTCATGATCTTCCCTAAGGTTGTACATACCTCCACTAGATGTATGAGGTTGGGTTTTACTTGGTGCCTCATAAGTTCCTGTAGTGTCCCAATTTTGTGCATTTTCAGCTAGCAAGTCTAGGTATTCCATGGCTTCATTGGGGTCTTTATCCTCAAAAGTTCCATTGCACATTAATTCAACCATTTGCCTATCTCTAGGAGTTAACCCTTCATAAAAATGTGAAACTAATCTCCATGTTTCAAAACCATGATGGGGGCAAGTATTAAGCAAGTCTCGATATCTATCCCAACATTGGTAAAATGTTTCTCCTGGTTTTTGAGAGAAAGTGATTATTTGTCTTTTGAAAGAGTTTGTCTGTGAGATGGAAAAAACTTCTTTAAAAATTGTTGTTGCATATCATCCCACGCACGAATGGATCCAGGTCTCAAATTTTGTAGCCATGTTTTAGCTTTATCTTTTAATGAAAAAGGAAAAAGCTTTAACCTAATGGTGTTCATGCTAAAATTTGAGTCATTATAGGTGTTACTGACCTCCTCAAATTCCCTTAAATGCAAGTATGGATTTTCTAAATCTAAACCATGAAAAGAAGGTAAAAGTTGAATAATGCCCGGCTTAAAATTAAAATGAGATGCATCAGGTGGAAAAACTATACATGAGGGTGCACTTGTTCTCGTGGGATTCATGTGGTCTCTAAGTGTTCTAACCCGAATATTCTCATTATTCTCATTATGAAGCGATTGGTTATCTTCTTCGCCATATTTTCCGAAAATGATGAGGATACTCTACAAAGTCTACCACTTAATGTACGTGACCACACTCTCATGCACGTGCGGGAAGAGAATAAAAGAAAGAAAAGAAAAACAATAGAAAAAGAAACAAAGTTAGATACAAGAAAAGAGAAAAGAGAAAATAAAATAAATACTATAATTTGTACAAGAATTTACCTCCCAAGAACGGCGCCAAAAAACTTGACACGACCAAAAGATTGATGTCTTCTCCCAAGTGCGGGAGTGTCGAGTAATAAATAACCCGGCAAGACCGGGGTCGAACCACGTGGAGGTTTATTGTATAAATTATAGTTAACAACAATACAATAACAACAACAATAATAGTAGTAATAATAATAATAATAAAGAAGAAGAAGAAGAAGTTGATGAGAACTTTGAGTTGCAAGATTAACGTAAGGATTAAACAATGATAACAACAAATGTCAAGGTTAGAGAATCCACTAATGGTACATCAAACAAGTATAGTATAAACCTTTTTTATTCAATTGGAAACCACACACAAAGGAGGTTCCAATCGGATTATAAATTGTTAACATGATTACATTAGTTATCTTATTCGAATAATGCTAATACTTGTAAATGTTGTCAGGCATTCATGATTATAACTTATGTTAACAACAAATCAAGTTCCTTTCATAGCTCAGGTGTCGGTTATACCATACAGTATGGGCTATGAAAGTGCCAAGTATTTGTTGTACCAAGTGTTATACAACATAAATCTAGATTAACCATTTCACAAGCAAAGTATTAAAAGTGAACAAGATAACAAATATAAAGCATGTTAGTATCCAACATTAAGGACTATGTTAAGTTTATATTATACTTATTCTTACACCATTAGTGTACCCTTTTTTCACCTTGACATAATTAACTTAGCAACACATAATGAAAGAAAGAAACATAAATAAACAAGGGAAGGAAATGAAAAGCATAAGCAAGAAATTAATATAAGCAAAACTTAAGCATTACAAAACATAAAGAAAGAGCAAGAGCATGATCTTGATCTGAACACCAAGATGCCTAAATACATGGCAAATGCCTCCTTTTATAGGCCAAAATTCGGAACTATTGATTTGTTGACTAATTGATGAGTGGGTGGCCACATCTTGACTTGGTGACAATCCTTATCTTCTTGTCTGCCAAAAACGTCATTGATGACGTCATAATTTGAACAAACTTAAATCATGAAAGTTCTAGAGAATTGTCTCATCTATCCAGGGTAAAAATTTGAGATCATTTGGACTTCTAGAACTCGAGATATGGGCTGAACACTAAACAGTGTTTGGGCTGCAGGACAGATTCGGACTTCTTTATTGTTGCTGCAATTTGGACTTGAAAACGGCCTTTTTAAATCTTGGGCTTCACATGAAAGTTGTAGGCCTATGTCTTATCTTTCCATCCATATAAAATGGACCTAAATCCAAGATCTACAGCTCCAAATATGACCCGATTACCGAACAGTGTTCCAATTGGACTGCACCAGCATCTCTTTTCTAAGTTTGGCCATCTCTTTGTCCTTTCAATTTAAGTACTTCAACTCATCAATCAATTCTTTCATTTATGTGATAGGCCTGCATTTAAGATGAACATTTACCATAAATTAAAGGTATCTTAATATATTAGATACGTTATTATAAAACATGCTTTAGTTAAGGAGTTATTGATACTTCAAGTGCAAAATGATGATATAAAACCTTGATAAAAATGCACTTTTAAGTACTAATCAATTATTTATGAGGGTCGAAGTTACTAGACAAATCTTATCAAATCTGCTAAACTAGAATTTTATATACTGTTTAGGACCTATCTGGAGCTATAAGTAGAATTTCACTGCTATTCAAGTTAGGATGAGAACTAGACATCTTAAACTTTCTAACAATATATGGTCAAAGTTACTCGCAAAATTATAATAGTAGTTTTGTCTTTATTTGTTTTCATGTTTTGTTGCTTCTTGAGTCATATACACATATTTGAATATGCTGCTAAGGTTGTTATATTTGATGTTGATTTCAATTCTGCAAGAGTCGAAGAAAGGTGAGACGAGAGGAAAAAGGCATAACGAGCATATTTAGGTAAAAAACGTACATTTGAGTGAAACTTGAGAGGAGTGTAAACACGTGAAGGAGTGGGTGATGAATATATATTTCTTATCAATTAACTAATTTTTGGATTTAAAGATGTTAATGATTATGGTAGGGTTCAAATTAGGTCTAAGCAAAAATAATTTAATGTTAGGAAGGTTGTTAGACGAGTTAACATTAATATGGATGAGTTTGTGGTTAATAATGCGGACATGAGTGCTGTTGATTTTGAAGATGTGTCTGTGGGACATGAGAAATGTTTTGGACAACAACAAAATTGTCTATGTGGCCAGATGAGTAATTATAGGTATCGAGACCATATACTAAGTTAGGTTGAGGTTTGGGTATAATTAAGCTGAAAATAGTTATTCGGACATCAATATAATTAAAATTTGATAAGTTTTTATATTAGTCAATCTCAAAATTAATTTTAAATTTCATGAAAGAAAAATATTTTCCTCAAAAAATTTCAATAATGATTCATTGAAAATAAGTACTAATAATTTACTTTTTTCCAATGCTGCAATATTGAGCCATATTTAGGAGAGTTCAGAAGATTGAGGATTGATATATGAAATGCGTTATAGGTAGGAGGCTAATCCATAGTTATTCTTAAATTATTTGTTATATGATCATTAGTGTGATAATTAATTTATTTTTTGTTAGAATTGTGTATTTTATTCATTAAAAACAACAAACATTATGTTTGCTTGGTGAAATACATGAAAGCAATAGAATTGAAGAAATTCTTCCATCACATAGGAAGTCTCTGAAAGCATAACACAACCGTATAATGATAAACCACGAAGGTCTAATAGGGTGCCTATCAAGAATCCAAGATATGAGGGTTGAGCTGGGACACGTATTATGAGGATTCAGCTGTGGGCAATTGCTGATTTTGTTTAATTTGCTTTTTTGAATTGGTCAATAAAGTTAGAAGGAATAAGTCAATTAGTGGGGGCTATTTCTCTGTCAACTAGCCGTTCCACGTCCTTCTAATTAGCGAAGTAGTTAAGTTTTTATTTGTATTTAAATCATTGTTTCCAGCAAGTTGGGGAAAAGAAAAGTATTACAAGGTTTATTCTTATCTTAAGCAGAGTATTTTCTTATTTTCTTAAAGGCTTTGACTGGGACCTAACATTGGTATCAGAGCTTTCACACTATGACTACCAATAAAGAGAGGATCGAGAATTTAGAAGCAGCTCTTGGGGGACTTCAAGACAATTTCAACAAGATGGAACTGGGTGTTACTGACAAATTACAACAGCTAGAGGCTGCTATTAGCAGAATTTCTGAAGTACTGCTTCCAAGGCAAGAGCCGAACTCTAGCAATGTCCAAGAACGCAGTGGACAAGCCTTTGGTGCGCGATCTCGTGACACCACAGACGGTGGCCGCTCAATGTTCTCCTCCAAATTGGCTAAGCTCGAATTTCCCAAGTATTTTGGTACTGAACCAACTGAATGGCTCACGCGTGTTGATCAATTTTTTGAATACCAGGGCACTTTGGAAGCACAAAAAGTGTCTTTGGCTTCTTTTCATTTGGAAGGCGAAGCAAATCAATGGTGGCAGTGGTTACGCAAGGCTTATCATGAGGACAAAAAGGAGGTATCATGGGAGATTTTTGTGGAAGAATTATGGGCTTGTTTTGGTCCCACGGATTGCGAAGATTTTGATGAGTCTTTATCAAAAATAAGGCAAACGGGATCCTTACGGGAATATCAGAAAGAATTTGAGAGGCTGGGAAACAGAGTGCAAGGGTGGACTCCGAAGGCTTTGGTGGGTACTTTTATGGGTGGTCTCAAGCCTGAAATTGCTGATGGAATTCGGATGTTTAAGCCAAAGTCCTTGAAAGAAGCCATCAGTTTGGCACGGATAAGAGATGAGCAGATGATTCGTCAAGAGAAACCACATCGGCCACTTTACAGAACCTCTGATAATTCTGATCGACCATTCAGGAACACTGACGTCTCTAATCGTCCATTCACCAGGTCTGTTGGCGTCTCTTCACCTTTTAAAACCCAGTCTGCATCACCTATGAAGCGATTAACATGGTCTGAGATGCAACAAAGGCATGCTCAAGGCCTTTGCTTCAATTATGATGAAAGGTTTGTATTGGGGCACAAATGTAAGGGGCCGCAGCTGTTATTGCTTGAAAGCAGTTATGAAGATGATGAGATTGATAATGAGGAACCTGAAATTTCACTCCATGCTCTCACGGGGTGGTCAATAGCTAGAACCATGAGAGTCTCGGCCAAAGTGGGACATCATGAATTGATTGTGCTTATTGACAGTGGGTCAACCCACAATTTCATCAATGAACGGGTAGCTGAAATATTGCATTTACCGGTGGTGCCCACTGAACCCTTTGCTGTGAAAGTGGCTAACGGAGTTCCGCTAAGGTGTCAGGGGAGATTTGACAATGTGCACGTCTTATTGCAAGGTATTCCATTTACCTTAACTCTTTATTCGTTACCACTAATTGGGTTGGATATGGTGTTGGGAGTCCAGTGGCTAGAACAGTTGGGAACGGTGAGTTGTGATTGGAAGAGGATGACGATGAAGTTTTCATGGATGAATCAGCATCATCAATTGGAAGGAATTGGCAATCAACCAATTCAGCCGATACAGGTTCAAGCACTGTCGAAGGAGCTGAAGCAGGGCAATTCTATTTTTGCTGTGTGTCTACAGCCGGCTGGGGAAGAAACACCACAGATGAACCGACCTGATATGCAACAATTGTTACAAGAATTTGCGGACATTCATCAAGAACCACAACAGCTCCCTCCCCAAAGAGAAATAGACCACCACATCAACCTCAAAGAAGGAACTGAGCCCATCAATGTCCGGCCATACAGGTATGCCTATTTTCAAAAAGCTGAGATTGAAAAGCAAGTTCATGACATGTTAAAATTGGGGCTAATTAGATCTAGCACAAGTCCATTTTCTTCTCCTGTGTTGTTAGTTAAAAAAAAAAATGGCACTTGGCGATTTTGTACCGATTATAGAGCCCTAAATGCTGCAACAATAAAAGATAGATTTCCTATTCCAACTGTCGATGACATGCTTGATGAATTATATGGGGCTGCTTTCTTTACTAAACTTGATTTACGTTCTGGGTATCACCAAGTCCGGGTCAATCCTTTCGATATCCATAAAACTGCCTTTCGCACACACAATGGTCATTATGAGTATTTGGTTATGCCGTTTGGGTTATGTAATGCTCCTTCCACATTTCAGGCTGTCATGAATTCCATATTTCGTCCTTACCTTCGCAAATTTGTATTAGTTTTCTTTGATGATATTCTTATCTATAGCCCCAATTGGACCATGCATATTGAACATGTTAAAACAGCTTTTGAAATATTAAGGCATCATCAGTTTTTCATCAAATTGAATAAGTGTGTGTTTGGGCAACAAGAGGTGGAGTATTTGGGTCACATTGTGACGTCCCAAGGTGTGAAGGCCGACAAGGGCAAAATTCAATCTATGCTTAATTGGCCCTGCCCAACTAATATTTCTGAATTGCGAGGGTTCTTAGGCCTTACAGGTTACTACCGGAAGTTTGTTCGCAATTATGGAATCATTGCCCGACCACTCACAAACCTTTTGAAGAAGGGGCTATTTCGGTGGACAGAGGAGGCAGATGCAGCATTCCTTGCCTTGAAGCAAGCAATGACTTCAACTCCTACGCTTGCTATGCCTAATTTTAATGAACCTTTTGTCATTGAAACTGATGCTTCAGGTACTGGTATTGGAGCGGTGTTAACTCAGCACGGGAGACCCATTGCATTCATGAGCCGAGCATTGGGGGTCACTAAACTGTCATGGTCCACATATGCCAAAGAAATGCTTGCCATTGTTCAAGCTATTCGGTTGTGGCGTCCATACTTACTGGGCAGGAAATTTTTCATACACACTGATCATTGCAGCCTCAAGTACTTGATGGAGCAGCGCATTGTCACCCCAGAACAGCAGAAATGGGTGTCCAAATTAGTAGGGTATGACTACGAAATCACTTATAAGCCGGGAAAGGAGAATTCTGCCGTTGATGCCTTATCAAGAGTAATTGGCAGCCCTAGCCTTAATGCACTATTTGTTCCTCAAGCATCTTTGTGGCAGACTCTCAAGGAGGAAGCCAACCAGCATCCTTACATGATCCGTATTGGCAAACTTGCTACTGCCAATCCGGGAGCTCCCTATAAATGGTTGAATGGTTTGGTGTGTTACAATAACCGAGTAGTCATCCCCCTAATTCAACTCTTGTCCAGCTTCTATTACAGGAATTCCATGATTCACCTTCTGGAGGTCATTCGGGGGTGTTACGCACATACAAAAGAATGGCGCAACTATTTTATTGGCCATCCATGCATAGAGTGGTTCAACAATATGTTGCTTCTTGCACGGTTTGCCAAAAGAATAAGGCTGATACTTTATCTCCAGCCGGGCTTCTACAACCGCTGCCAGTTCCTTGTCAAATCTGGGACGATATTACCATGGATTTCATTGAAGGGTTACCACCTTCTAATGGTAAAAGCACCATTTTTGTGGTCGTGGACCGTTTAAGCAAATCTGCTCATTTTTTGGCTTTAGCACATCCTTACACGGCCAAAATGGTTGCTGAGAAATTTGTGGAGGGGATTGTCAAGCTTCATGGCATGCCAAAGTCCATTATTAGTGACCGGGATCCTATCTTCATCAGTCATTTTTGGCGTGAATTCTTCAAGATGTCAGGGACAAAGCTGCACATGAGTTCCGCTTATCATCCCCAAACCGACGGTCAATCGGAGGTGGTTAACAGGTGTGTTGAGCAGTATCTTCGATGTTTTGTTTCTCAACAACCTCGAAAGTGGTGTTCTTTTCTTGCATGGGCTGAATTTTGGTACAACACCACATTCCATTCCTCTATCGGGATGTCTCCTTTTCAAGCTCTCTATGGCCGACCACCACCGAGCATCCCGAATTATCAGATTGGGGCCTCTTCAGTGCACGAGGTGGATCAGACTATGATTTCTCATACTTCTCTTTTACATCAGCTCAAAATTAATCTGCAGGCTGCAATTAATCGAATGAAGCAGGGGGCTGATTCCAAAAGACGGGACGTGAACTTCCAAGTGGGGGATTTAGTCTTCCTCAAACTACATCCTTATCGCCAACAATCTCTGTTTCGGAGACCAGCTCAGAAGTTGGCCAGCCGTTTTTATGGTCCTTATAAGGTTGAGGAAAAGGTGGGAAAGGTTGCTTACAAGCTTCAGCTTCCTACAGATGCTCGAATACACCCTGTTTTTCATGTTTCACTTCTCAAGAAGCAAGTTGGAGAGTCCACGGTCACCAGCGCAGAACTGCCTCCCATTACTGATGATGGTGAGTTTGTTTTAAAACCTATTGCTGTGTTGGAAACCCGATGGGTGCGGAAAGGGTCTACTTTTGTTGAGGAACTCCTTGTCCAATGGGAACACTTGTCAAAGGAGGATGCTACGTGGGAAAATGCACAGGAGTTGCGTGACAAGTTTCTGTCCTTCAACCTTGAGGACAAGGTTCTAATTCAAGACAAGGGCAATGATAAACCACGAAGGTCTAATAGGGTGCCTATCAAGAATCCAAGATATGAGGGTTGAGCTGGGACACGTATTATGAGGATTCAGCTGTGGACAATTGCTGATTTTGTTTAATTTGCTTTTTTGAATTGGTCAATAAAGTTAGAAGGAATAAGTCAATTAGTGGGGGCTATTTCTCTGTCAACTAGCCGTTCCACGTCCTTCTAATTAGCGAAGTAGTTAAGTTTTTATTTGTATTTAAATCATTGTTTCCAGCAAGTTGGGGAAAAGAAAAGTATTACAAGGTTTATTCTCATCTTAAACAGAATATTTTCTTATTTTCTTAAAGGCTTTGACTGGTACCTATCATATAACACCCACAAAAATTCATCATAACCGGGATTATTATAGCTACGATCGTACTATGACCCTAACTCCATCTATATCCATCAATGCTGCTAGAGCCGCGTTGGTATCACCACAACTTGATCAATGCAACTCTGCTTTCGAAAATTACTTCTTGGGGCCCATACCTTTAGCAATTTCCTTGAGCACAAACTTTTGAATCTTCCCGGTTGACGTCCTTGGAAGCTCATCTTTAAACACCACAGTTTTCGGCACCATAAAGTGAGGCATATTGTTCCTGCAAAAATCAATTATATCCTTTTCGCAAGGTTCGTGGTTCAGCCCATCTTTCAAGTCCACAAATGCACACGGTGTCTCCCCCCAAAACTCATCAGGTCGACCCACCACAGCTGCCTCATGAACAGCAGGATGTGTATACAACACAGACTCAACCTCCACGCTGCTGATATTCTCTCCACCGCTAATGATCACATCTTTTGACCTATCTTTGATTTCTAAATAACCATCTTGGTGCATAATGCCCACATCCCCCGTGTAAAACCAGCCATCCTTCATGCATTTTGACGTACCCAAAGGATCCTTCAAATAACCTAGCATTAAGCACCCACCTCTCAAAACTACTTCTCCAACTGAAACCCCATCTCGTCTCATGCTCTCCCCTGTTTTGGGATCCACAACGTCCATCTCAGTAAACCCAGCCATGGTAACTCCTTGTCTTGCTTTTAGTCTAGCTCTCTCACTTGCTGGAAATGTATTCCACTTTGGTTTCCATGCACAAGACACCACAAGCCCTGCTGTCTCAGTTAACCCGTACCCATGACTCACCACAAAACCCAGTGACTCAGTCCTGAGTATCACGGCTGCTGGGGGTGGAGCTCCAGCGGTTATAATGTGTACTGGGTTCTTGAGGGGCTCAACGCCAGGAGATTTTGTTAGGATGTTTAACACCACGGGAGCACCACTCATGTGAGTCACACCGTGTCTATCGATCAAACTGTAGATTGTCGGGGCTTCCACTTTACGGAGACAGATGTTGGTCCCACCAACGGCTGCCATGCCCCACACATGGCTCCATCCATTGGTATGAAAGATTGGTAACGCCCACAAATATACGGGTTGTTTTGGAACTCCCCAATCAATCAACGCTGCAGCGGACACGATGAAAATACCTCTATGAGATTGGACCACGCCTTTAGGAGACGAGGTAGTCCCTGACGTGTAGTTTAGGACTACTGGGTCCCACTCACTTTGTGGCTGGACCCACTCGAACCCAGGATCACCTTTCTCCACCATGTCCTCATAAGAGCAGCTAAAATGACCGGTCAGTGATGAAGATGATGATTGGTCTGCATCAGGGTCAGCATCATCAGTGATGAGGACGAGTGTAGGGCGTTTTGTGTTTGGAGGAAACAAAGACACAGCTTCAAGGATGAGCTCTCGTGAGAGGTAATCAACGAAAACGAGCTTTGACTCGCTGTGACGCAGGAGTATGCAAACATTTCGTGCGTCAAGACGTGTGTTGATGTTGTGGAGGATGGCACCAGCCATGGGCACGGCAAACTGAAGCTCATACGTGGCAGGGACGTTGGGGGCCAGAACGGAGACCACGTGGCCAGTCTCGATGCCGTAGGATGATAGAGATGATGCTACTTGGAGACATCTACGGTTAGTTTGAGACCACGTATAAGTGGTGTCGTTGTAGATGACGGATAGGCAATCAGCGTATGCAATAGCTGCTCTTTCCAAGAAAGCTATTGGTGTGAGGGGAGTCGAGTTCACTGGGCTTGGCTTTAGTTCGTCCATTTTTGCTCCTCTTTGAGTTCGTGTTTTGCACTTGATGGCCTTTTTTTCTTTTCTTTGTTCTTACGTTAATAATGTTCTTTTTAGGAGCATGAGTATAAATACAAGTGCTCCATTGATGAAACATAAGTGTGGATGGAGTTTTGCTAAAAAATAGGAAACGTAATTAAGACAGTGGATGGAGTTTTGCTAAAAATTAAATAGGAAACATGATTTCCAGTTTGAGGAACGATCTTTTGTGTGTGTTTTTCCCCTGTGGCCTGCACATATAACATATTATAACGAAGCCGCGTGAATATGTATTTCACTTATTAGGAAGAGAAATTCCACTATAAAATTGTTTTTTTATATATAAAAAAAAAAACCTAAGTGGATCATATATAGGACAAAACTTTTAAGTGTAAATAAATTTATTTAATTTAGATCTTTTCATGTTTTTATAACGTGATAGATTACTATATTTCTCAATTTTAAGTCATTAAAAAATAATAAATCAATGAAGTACTATAAGAATCACTAAGATGTTAGTAGCAAATATCTACATGAAAATGGAATACAATCATGTTATTTTTATTAACACTGTGCACTTCTAATTTTTTTTAATGTAAAATCAAAAAGGAAAAACCTATTAACTATATTAGATGTGTGTTCGGTAATGGATACACCAAATAAATTTTCAAAACCTAATGTGATCAAGTTCTTGTATCCGAAACTCACAGCCATCAAGTAATGAGTCCTATAAAAATAATAGTTTAGAATTCAAATATGAGTATAAATAATACCTCTTTGACACAACCAAAAGATTGATGTCTTCTTCCAAGTGCAGGAGTGTCGAAGTAATAAATAACCCAACAAGAGAGCTTTGAGATGTGATATTGATATAAAGATTAAACAAGGATAAAATAATTGCCAAGGTTAGAGGATCCACTAATGGTATTTCAAACAAGTATAGTATAAACTCTTTTTATTACTCAACTGGAAACCACACACAAAGGAGGTTCCAATCAGATTATAAATTGTTAACATGATTATATTAGTTATCTTATTTGAATAATGCTAATACTTGTAAATGTTGTCAGGCATTCAAGATTATAACTTATGTTAACAACAAATCAAGTTCCTTTCATAGCACAGGTGTCGGTTATACCATACGGTTAGGCTATAAAAATGCCAAGTATTTGTTGTACCAAGGGTTATATAACATAAATCTAGATTAACCATCTAACAAGCAAAGTATTAAAAGTGACAAGATAACAAATATAAAACATGTTAGTATCAAACATTAAGGTCCATGTTGAGTTTATATTATACTTATTCTTACACTATTAGTGTACCCTTTTCACCCTGACATGATAAACTTAGCTAAACATAATGAAAGAGAGAAACATAAATAAACAAGGAAAGGATATGAAAAGCATAAGCAAAACTTAAGCATTACAAAATATAAAGAGAGAGTAAGAGCATGATCTTGATCTGAAAACCAAGATGCCTAAATACATGGCAAATGCCTCTTTTTATAGGCAAAAATTTGAAACTATTGATTTGTTGACTAATTGTTTAGTGGGTGGCCACATCTTGACTTGGTGACAATCCTTATCTTCTTGTCTGCCAAAAACGTCATTGATAACGTCATAATTTGAACATACTTAAATCATGAAAGTTCTAGAAAATTGTCTCAGCTTTCCAGGTAGAAAAGGTTGAGGTCATTTGGACTTCTAGAACTCGAGATATGGGCTGAACACTGAACAGTGTCTAGGCTGTAGGACAGATTTGGACTTCTCCGTTGTTACTACAATATGGACTTTAAAACGGCCTTTTTAAATCTTGGACTCCCATGAAAGTTTTAGGTCTATGTCTTAGCTTTCCATCCATATAAGACAGACCTAAATCCAAGATCTACATCTCCAGATATGACCCAATGATGACAACGTGTTCCAGGTTTGGGCTTGAACCAAAGTCTTTTTTCTAAGTTTGGCCCTCTCTTTATCCTTTCAATTTTCATACTTAAACTCATCAATCAATCCTTTCATTTATGTGATAGGCCTGCATTTAAGATGAATATTTACCATAAATTAAAGGTATCTTATAGTATCAGACTTGTTATTATAAAACATGCTTTAGTTAAAGAGTTATTGATACTTCAAGTGCTAAAACCTTGATAAAAATGCGCTTTTAAGTACTAATCACTCTCATAACCCATTTTTGGGTTATTCCCCAAATTCAATTTTTTTCCAACCTAAAAAAAAAACTTTGAAACAGTGTCGTTTTGAATGACATTGTTCTCCTTCTTCCTTTGCACACGTAGAAGCAGGGGAAGAAGGGGTTTATTCCCCTGTTTTTTTCTCCCTTTCTCCCCACTTTCCCGAACCCTGACAAAACCTATACCCCTCACTTACCATTAGAAAAAAATACAGAGGGGACAAGCCCTGCAAGCAACCCTGAGGTAGCTGTCCAACTGCCGCCCGACCACCCCTTACCCCTGTGCCATGACTGGACAGGGGTAGTAGACCTCTCTCCTTATTTTTCCTATAAATACCGACGGAAGAGAGGAGCCAAATGAGGGGTGGATAGAGAGGAGAAGAACGAAAATAGAAAGAGGAGTGAACAAACTGAAAAAAAAAGTAGAAGAAAGAACCAGAAGAAAACAGGGGAGGTTTGCAGAGATGAACAAAAAGAGAAAGAAGTAGAAACAGAGGGGGAAAGGTGAGGACGAGTTGAAAGGAGGAGATTGTTTCTAAAACCAGAGAGAAGGAAAATGAAAGACAAAAGGAAGATGACATTACAAAGAAGAGAAGTTTTTAGAGTAAAGGAGGAGAGAAAAAAGAAGGAGAAGATTAGAAACCAAACAAAGGAGAAATACAGAAAACGCTGAAAAAGGAAGAAGAACCACCAGCCAAGCAGCTCTCCCTAGTTTTCCACCACCACCAACACCGTGAGCTACCAGCAGAATCGTCATAGCCAGAAAACAAAACAGAAAAAAAGAGCTAAAGAAATGAAGCACAAAAGAAAAGGGAAAGCCGAAAAACAGAAGATAGATAGAAAAGAAGATAAGCACTGTAATATCTCTCTAGTCTTTTTCTCTTCATCGCTGTAAGCATCTCCTGCTTCTCCTTCTTCTCCTTCGGCCCCATGACCTCCATTGTTATGCAAAATGAATAGTGGAGAGTGCCTGTGAACAGTGGATAGTAAATCTATTTTCTGGGCCGTATAGTGCCGACCCATCCTAAAATGATTGGGCTGGGTCAGGCCCAATCCAAAAAAAATCAAAAAGATTTTTTTGAAATTTTGTGATTTTCCCGCGTATTTTTGTATTGAATTTTGCTTAATATTGGTTTATATTTTTATACCGTAAAGATATAAATCTAGTATTAAAATACCCAGTTTTTATCAAAAAATTAAAAAAATATATTTTTGTTTTCATGCATACGGTCAAGTATCTCAAAAAAATTCATATCGTATTTTCATACAATAAAGAAAAATCCAAAAAATGTTTTAGCATGCATTTTGGCTTTAATAACCAGTTTATTAAAGTCACGAGAACTTGGCCAATATTTCAAAAAATCCAATAAAAATATTTTTTTTTGTTTTGTTTTAGTATCAGGGATTGCGAATTTTTACATAAAACGTATTACTGATATTAAAAAGATAGTTCTTTTGTTGATGTTAGGAGAGTTAGGTTTTACCCGATAAGATAAAAATCTCTTTATCGAGGAGGACTTTTCTTAAACCGTAGACAGACCAACAATTAGAAATATAATAAAATCATAGCATATATCAGACACTAAAATAATACAGCTTACCTTAGGTAGGGCGTATTTGGAGTGCTAATACCTTCCTTTTGCGCAACCAATCCTCATACCCGATCTCTAAAACTAGTTAAGGTTTCTAGTGATCAAAACAATAGGTAGCGACTCCCATTCTATTTTTTCACTAATAAGAGACAAGAATTCCTTGTCTTCCTATATTTTTCAGATAGACACCACAAATGAGTGTGGAGGACGATCGTCGTGACGCCGCACACGTGCGACAATACCAAAAACTGACTTATGAGTATTTATTACCATCTCTACCGTATAGATTATGTTATCATGCTTTCAACTCGCTAATATAAAATAACAAATCATGAAGGGCACAAGAATCCAAGAATCAGTTTCCGTTTTGTTTTGATAAATCAATAATAATAAAAAGGTAAGTTAAATATCGTGTAGTTGCCAATAAGCTATGCGGTCAGCGTTTCATCATAAGTTGGATAAAAAATCTTTATAGCACAAAAAAAATTAATATGCAAGTATTTGCAACTTGTTTTTTTATACAAAAAAAATTATAATCACAATAAATTAAGAATTATCTATGATAAAAAAAAATATAAAAAAATCTATTAAAAATAACTAAAGATTAAATTAAAAAATTGAAAGAAAAATGTGTATTAAGATATACGATCTCGCAACATGTGCAATAGACCGGATTATGTCGAATCATTTTTTTATTAATTTAGATAATCATAAAAAAAACATAAAAGAAAGAAGGTTCAAATTAATTTTTTTTCTCAAAAACAAAAAACAATGTCATGATATTGTTAATGTGTTTTGCAAGAGAACAAATAATAATTATGAATTCAAAATCTAACACATATAGGATAACATTTTTTATGACCTGAGTTATAAGACTGTGATAACCTATAAAAATCAAATCGAAGCAAATCATGATAGACAATTCTCAATTAACTTCATACTGAAGGATAAAATTGAAAATAAAAATATTCAATTTAAAAAGGATAAAAATCCGAGTTAACTCGGGTTAACTTGCTAAACTCGCAAGCCAGGTAATGCACCCTATTAGATTTCACAAATGTTTATTCCAAAATTGTTTTTCATTTAATTATAAGCTAACCAGGTGCATGAGATTTTTTCTTTTTATCTTGAACAACAAATTTTATTTTTTTATAAAAAAGAAAAAACAAGGGTGGAAATAAAAATATAGTGCTTATTTTTTAAAAGTTTGATAATTTTTTTATGTCCCGCAAAAAAAAACTTTAAAAAACAAACAAACAATGAAATGATATATTGTTTTTATAAGTTTAAGGGGTTGAAAGTACATTAAAAAAAAGAGAGGCCAGACATAAGATTCTAGTGGCATCCATGTTTAGATGACCGGATTAAATATGTAGACCAGTCGATCTTAACTAGGGCTAGTAGCATCCATGTTTGGATGATCAAGATTAAATGTTTAGACTAGTCAACCATTTTATTTGAATCACTTCTTGGAAGATGTCGGTAACCATGACTTGTATGATTATTTAGTAAGTTTAACATTAAGAGTAAAATATAAACCTAAAATGGTGTTTATGAATTGGAATATGGAAATGAACTATAATTGTTTAAAAGAATGAATTCATAGATAAATTAGATATGTATGAGATTAATAATTAAATCCTTCTAATGTATTCTAAGTTTCTAACACATTGTATAAATTGCAGGGGTGAACAAAAAAACCCAAGCACCGATTAAACCGAAAAAACAGGAAAAAAATAACCGAAAAAACCCAACTGTGAAAAAAAATTGATCAAACAGATTAGAATAGTTAAAACACCAAACCGAACCAAAATTAATAATCGAGAGAAATCGAAACCAAACCCATTAGAAATTAAAAAAAAAACCCAAAAAACATTATAGTTTTTGGTTTTTAATATAAAATAACCGAACCGAAACCAAACCAAAACCAATCGGTTGGGTTTTGGTTTTTGTTCTAAAATAATCAAACTGGACCAAAACTGGTTGGTTTGAACTGGTATCAGTTTTTTTAAAAAAAAATTCAGTTTGGTTATTTTTTAGGTAAAAACCGAATCAAACCGAAAATGATCACCCCTAATAAATTATAACATGTACCTCTAATCCTAGAGTGGATCATTAGATTTTAGTTGATTATCTTTCTTTTGTATTAGGTTTAACTATGTAATTCGTAGGCAAAACTTAAGTAAGTATTTAAATATTGTTAACTTAACTTTCTTTTAAGTTATGTAACCAAGTATAATATAGATGTTTATGAAACTAATACTTGTAATGCATTAAATTATCTTAGTGAACCAAATATAAATGTATTTGATGATGGATGTGTGTGTGTGTGTAATACAGTTAATTCTTATGAAAAGTATTCAACATAGAATTGTTGTTTTTAAATGATATAGTTGTAAATGAGTTTGAGGAAAAGTCCAAGATGATTGGACCATGATTATGCCATTGTTTTGGGATGTATAGAAGTGTGTCGATAACTTGGAATAGTTCTACTATAATGAAAACTCTACTAAAATTTTGATAGAAATTTGGATAGAACATATGTAGCTAATGCCATCAAAAATTTTTTGCCATGGTTTTGGTTACCCTATGGAATAGACATGGGGTTTTGCATGCTAAAATTTAGGGAGGTTACATATTAATATTATAAATAAAATCTTAGAGTAGATATTAGAGGAGAGGACATATAAAGAAAAGACAAAATGTTTCTCACAAAAAAAGAACCAAAAATCCCTTTACAAAAATCGCTCTCACAAAAATAAGAAATAAAATAGAAATAAAAAGTTAGTAAAAAAATTCTGAAAAAACAAACCGTTAAAAAAAACTTTTCCCTTTTCCAAAACTAAAACCAACCGTAATCACTCTTTTTCCCTTTCCCTTTTCACCATAATCTGATCATATACAACTCTCATTTTTGTTAACCTCCCAATGCAACTAAGCATTGTTCCACGTCTTGCGTCAAAGTCCCAATAACCTATTAGAGTCTCTTCTCCATAGTAGCAAACAACGGCCTTAACAAACCCTCAACTAAAACCAAACCAGTTACAGATCGAACCAATTCCCAATTATTAATCTGTCATTAATCTACCACTTCCACACCTATACTAACCAAAACCACAACCAAAACCACCATCCTACAGCCAAATACCACAACAAATCATTCTCAAATTGGTACAAAAATGAACTTCAATCACAACCTCAATTAATCCCCAAATCAACCTCAGTCATAACACAAATCAACCCATAATAATAACAACCAAATCAACCTAAAATTCTGATTGATTCTATTTTTTTTAGGTCCAAAGTCAATAAATGAAATCATTGTCTAACATTTTCTTTATTGTTCATAAATGTTATTATTATCTGGGTTGGTTTCAATAGCTTTTAGTCGTTGTTGTTAGTTCTCAAAGGTCATTTTTGAACTCTAAATTATTTTTTTATTGAATAATTCTAAATGTATCGTTGATGGTTTTGAATTTTTATTTTTGTGTATTGTATGGATATTTGTGATTGTCTAAGTCAATGTGTTAATCTTGGGGGTACAATACTGTTAGGGATTTATTTTTTATGGTTTTAAATATACGAGGCATAATAGTTTGGTCCCAAATAAGAAATTTTAAGTATTGTGTTTGAATTATTATATAAGCTATCATTATTTCAAAAATTCAACCAGCTATAGACTGAACCAAGTCTCAACCATTAATCCATCACTGATCTATAGCTTAGCATCGCCACTGCCACACCTATACTGTCCAAAACCATAACCACTAACCCATGACCAAACACCACCATGAATTAGTCTTGAATTAGTCCCAAAATCAACTTTAATCATAGCTTGAATCAACCCAAAACTAACAACATCCAAATCAACGCAAAATTTTAACTGATTCTGGGTTTTTTTTGCTGGTCTAAATTCAACATATGGAATCCATATGTTGTCACTACCCAACATGTCATTTACTATTCATGTAGGTTACTGTTATCCAGGTTAATTTCAACAACTTCTAGTTGATGTTATTAGTTCTCAAAGGTTATTTTTAAACCCCAGATAATTTTTATGAATAATTTTAAATGTATCATTGATTTTTAGGAATTGTATGGATATTTGTGATTGTCTGAGTTGTTGTGTGTTAATCATAAGGGTATGATGTTGTCGAGTATTTATTTTTATGGTGTTAAATTTCCAAGGAATAACAATTTCGACCTTAGTTTAGAAATTTAAAATAATGTGTTTGATTTATTATATAAGTTGCCATTATTTTGAGAACTCAATCAAAGATCAAATGACTTGTTAATAACCCTTATCCTTGGATGTTGATTATTGGATAATTGAATTGGTAATGTATGTTTCTGTCTCTTGTGATGTTGTTTTTATATTTATTGAGTTGTAAATAATTGGTCATTTATTTTGAGATCTTAACCGAGAATTAGAGGATCCATTCTCAACTCTTATAATTGGATGTTGATTATCGTATATTTGAATTGATAAATACATATTTTTGTCATTTTTTTATTTTTATTTTGTGGTGTTGTTATTTGCTATTATTTATTTCAAGAACTCAACCCAGGATTAAATGACTTGTTCTTGACTTTTATCATTGGATATTGATTATTAGGTATTTTGATTATTTATATATCAAGTCTAATCTGTTCTTTCCTTAAAGTGGGGATTATATCTTTTTTAGCCCATATCCAAAATCACTTTCTTATTTAATTTAAAATAAAAAATATTAGGTTTAGGCAATTCCCAAGCATAACATACAGATTTCATTTTAAAACAATCAAAACGTAACTTACCTTAGGTAGATGTAATATGGTGACCATATCTTCATTATTGCATAATCAGCCCTTTGCCTAGAACCTCTGAATGATCTATTAGGGTTCTTAGTTACAAGAAAACTAGGTAGCGACTTCTTTATCTATTTTTACCCTTAACTCACCTAGATGTCTCTTGTGAAAATAACGACTCCACTAGGGATTTATTAAGGGCTACACTTTGTTTTGCTTATTTGAAAATGATTGGCTTATTATGCATTTTATTTTTATGTGATTGCCTATATTTTGTGATTTTTTTTTTCTTAATTATTTATTTATTTGTTAATTTCATATATCTTGTTATCATACATATCGAATTGGATATGGAGTTGTGTCATGCTTCTACTACATGTCATTTTCATTTGCATCACTTTAGGTTTGTATGAGGAATTAATGGTACTTTTATGGGTTCCACCCTGGACTAGCATGCATGAAACCTTAAACTCTTGTTGAAAGTGTACTTGGTTGTGATTAGTAGCTGATGTTGCATTACCTCAGTCTATAATATTCACACCTTAGGCATCGGGTCGACCTTTTAAAGATTATCTATCTAAGCAATAAAGGATCCCTTTTTAGACCATAGGTTAGCAAACCTACCTCCATATAATGACTAAAACCTTCCCCTAAGACCTATTCTTGTGAAATATTGGGCTGATGTGCAAAATAATCAAGATCATCAGGTATATCCAAGAACAATTCCAATAAAAGTCTAACTACTAACAAAGAATTAAAAGGTGTTGTTTGAATAAAGAATTTCAACATAGACTACCTAATATAAGACATTTTCACAAGAAACCCATTCATTACAAGCTATTAAGGTTTACTTAGGAAAATGTCATGAGTTCATTATGATAAAGCTTTTGTGGTGTAGATTTCTTCTTAAGAGTAAGTCGATTAACATTAAAAAAAGAGAGTTGATTTGTATGTTAAATTAATGAACTATTTCTTTCTATTTTTGGATGAATCAAAATCTTGAACTTTTCTTCTCAAAATATATGAGTTAATGCATTGAGTTGTTTTCATATTTTTTGGATGAAAATAGATTTCAAATTACCTTCTCATAATGTATGGACAATATGCTAAATCATTTCCCATATTTTTTAATGAATGAAAATTTTTGCTTTTATTACCAAAATGGATGGATTAATATATTCAATAATTTATCTACGATAAACATTTTTATTGTGACATCTCAATTACCAGGACAATACATCAATCATAAGATAGAAAAAACATGGTAATTTACTTTTTGAGATCAAATTCATGCAAGGTCCACTGAAATTTCTACCAAAATTTTAATAGAGTTTCCTCTATAAATGAATATATCAAGTTATCGACAATTGTCTTCATCTCAAAATCTTTATAACCACCTAGATCATTCACCTTATTACCCATTTTGTGTCATCTTGACCTCAAAAACATTCTCAACGTAATATATGCATTTCACCTTTCAGTATCGGTATCATATACATTCACAATAATATAACTCATTTCGAAAGCTATTCAAATTTATTGGTTTATAAGACTTCAGAAACAATCTTAATATTCACTTTCGCTCATTGTGAAAGCATCTCAATTTCATTAAACCTCACATCATATTCATAATTCATCCATATTACTATTATGTTCAATATTCATCACTAATCCAAAAATTCAGATCTAACTTTATGAGTTGTAAGCAATTTAAATTCATCGATTTCCGATAACTTCAAAAATGATTCCTGCATTGGTCTTTCGCTCGTTATGAAGGCATTTCAATTACATTAATCATACATCATATTCATAATTGATCCACATTACTTTCATGTTTCAGCATTCAACATAAATTCAAAAATTCATATATAACTTCATTCCTTGTGGACGAGATTTCATTACCTCCTTCTCTGGTTGAGTGAGCTCCTCCAATAGAAGATCTTATACCAGTGTCCCCCATGAACAATACAAATATTTTCTGTCAATACATTCTTTAACAAGTTTACACACTCATTCTTTACATAAGAATTACTTCTTTTAACTTTATATCAAAACTAATTATGTTCAAACAATAAATGACAAGTGCAATAGAATACTATTTAGTGTTTCTCCCCTCACTATAATTGTAGAACTCGATTTTATTTGGGGTTTATTTCTTTAGTAGGCTAAGACACAATTACACAACTTTGATGAAGAGGTTTAAACCTAGTTCTGCCATTTACACACTTAAATTTGTCGAAATACAATGGTACGCGGGTCTGACCTATAATGTACAGCCTGACCCCTTCCAAGTGTTGTATCCATATCTGGAGTTCTATAACTCCAAATGGAGTAATGTTTGTTCCCTATAAAATTTAGCATCATTGAATATATTTTTCTTAAAGACATTTACCCTAAAGTTTCTCAATTGGAAACCTAAATTTTTAGTTTAAGGTCTAGTGCATATTATGTCTAGAATTTTACAATCTGGCCTATCTTCGGGTTTTTACCAATATCTAGAGTTATTCTCTTTTTACTTAATCTCATGTATTCATGTTTTAGGAGTTTACATTTATCTAAAATGAAAACAAGAAATGCTCGGTGAAGTTACTCATGATAGTGACCTAATGATACATTAGACCAATAAGAAAACATTTAGACCTTGAATCTTTAAAAGGCATACCCATAAAGTTTGGTTACTATAAAATTAGACAAAATCTCCCTCTATAAAAATTACAAATCATAGTGATTATGGGATTCTTAATTAGCTTCAAGCATTTAACAACTCTCGTCACCCCTCATGAAATGCTACTTCATATTCAATCCAATTGAGTATTCATTTATTTTAGCATGTATGTTCATATGTATGTTCATAGTCAATCCAAACATAAATTGTCCTCCAAAGACCAAGCTTCCCCTATGCACCTACAACACCAAACTTTCTTGGAGCAAAACTACTAGAAGGAAATAAAACATATGAGAAACAAGATAGTAGACTCATTAGTTTGCTTAAACAAAGCCTTTTAACTAGGCCATTTAGGGAATGGCCTTCCAACAAAGAGAATAATTTAGAAAAGTATACCCTATAGCTCATCTTTATTGCTCCTAGAACTCTAGATGTGCCACCTAGTTTTCACTCACATCTGATAGGGATACTTATCAAAAGGTTATAGTTTATACTGGATTCCCGAGAGTGCCTTTAATGCTTAATTTCCAAGAGCTTCTTATCCTCTATTGGTATTACCTTTTTATCATTAGGTAGGGTTGGCCCTACTTTTGTAACCTACTATAGATAAAGTAGTGAATGAAAAACCTAAGAACAAGATGGGGGCTAAAAAATTCTTGTGAATTGTAGAATGTCTAAGAGAAATTATAGGTTTGGATTTATAAGATTTTGTAAAGGCTTCAAAGATGTGCCTAGTATAGGATGTAATTGTCCCATGAAAGCTCAAAGTGTCTAAATTCAGCAAGTACCTAGGTGTTGAGTGCCCCGAGACCCACTTAAGGATTTACTATAGTAAAATGGTAGAGGTGATCAATGATGATAAGCTTCTTATCCATTCTTCCATCAAAATATAAGTGGTGCTACCTTTTGTTGGTATATAAGGTTGTATGGGATCAAGATCAAGAAATGGAAAGATTTGGTTGATGCTCATATGCCAATACAATTTCAATATAGAGGTAGCACCCTGACCATTCAAACTTACAGGTATTGGAAAAGAAGGCCAAAGAATCTGTAAAACAATATGCTCAGTATTGATGAGAAATGGCTACTTATATCCAATCACCTCTATTGGAAAAATAATTGGTCTCTTTTTTTATTATTTTTTCAAAAGTCCATTTTATAGGTATTTATTGAGAAATGGATTTGTTAGTTTTGTTAAGATTGTACCTGTGGCTGAAAGAGTAGAGCATATCATTAAAGCTGGTAGATTTAGCGAAATAATTGAATCTAATTCAAAGAATTGGAGAGAATTTTAATAAAAAGAAAGAAAGAAAAGTGTATCATGTGGCTAATCAACCAAAAGGATATAGAAACAACCATGTGAGACCTTTTCACCCTCACTTTTCTCAAAGCAATATGATTAACTCTATTTTTCCACAATATCCTCCACCTTATCATACATACCTCACACCATCAACCATCTCAACTACAATCATCACCAATATATTTTCCTAGGCACCACTTCAAAACAATCAATAACCTTATTACCAAAACACCCAACATTTTAACTTGAACCAACATTTATACCACCATAAAACTCAACCTTATCCTTATCATTGAAATGCCTAGAAAATAAGCTAAAATCAAGAAAAACTACCACCCCTTTCAGTGCATTTAGCCAAGTTATACTAACACTTGATTAAGGTGGATCAAGTCCCCTACATCCCTTACAAGCACCTTACCCATACTAGTACAAACTTGAGAAGAAATGTGACTACTATTCATGTGTAATTGGGCACAACATTAAGACGTGCGATTCATTTAAAAAGCATGTTGGTATGTTAATTAGGGATGGATGGATATGCTTTAAAGAAGAAGCAAACACTTAAAATGTAAACATCAAACTTTTTCCAAACCATACTAACATCAATGTTGAGGGTCTGAATGCATTGACTACAATTTTCTTTTTGTTCTTTTAAAAAAGAGAGAAATCTAAAAATAGAAAGTTTTTTTTAAAGGATTGATATGTTTACCTTTGCTATGCTATGCATTTTATTTTAGGCCAACCTCACTTGTGGCGTACCCTATGAATATAAACCACATGATACACACATGCAATGTAATGAAACTATGTTTTTGGATTTTTCAAAAATAATGAGATGTAAACTTGAAAATGCTTATATGCATGTAAATATAGAAAACATGGCACAATTAGAAAGAAGAAAAAATGCACTTGAAAGTTTTCTTAGAAAAATGAACCTATTATAATAAGTGAGAGGTTTGACCCATTATGCAAGAGTTCAAAACATTTTTTTAATATTTTTAAAAGAAGACATGGAAAAACCAAATGGCTAAACTTAGGTCATGTTTAGTAACACAAAATAATTTTATATTTTCATTTTCATTTTTGTTCTCTTTTTCTAGTTTTTCTTCTCTAATAGTAAATAGGAAAATATGGTTTTTTAAAGTTAGAAAATATTTTTTCAACCCAAAAAATTGGAAAAATGTTCATATTATATTGCTTTTCATTTGGAGAAAAATAGCAAAATATAAATCGAGTTCAAATTAAACCTATTTTCTATAATATTCTTTATATTTTGATATACACAAATATTTTCTTATCATTATTTTGAGAGAATGTTTCACCTTATCAAATTGAAAGAGACAGAAAATAAATATAAAAAAACATAATATTTTCACTGATAGAGAGTATTTACTTGAATGCCTTCTTGAAGCAATTAAATTATTTTTTGATTTGCAATGGCTTCTCTAACTAAAACTTATTTTTTTATTTTTACACCTATTAACAATATTAATTAAGATACAATAAATTCTTAATGATTATTATAATCATTTCATAATTGATTTGCAATGGCTTCTCTAACTAAACTTATTTGTTGTTGTTGAGACATATTTACTTGAATGCCTTTTTGAAGCAATTAAAATTATTTTTTGTTGTCATACTGGATAACTTGGAATAGCATTTAAGATGTTAAATATAGCCTAGCATTTCTAAGCTATTTAATCAAACAATCGCTTTATGTATATTAAGAATGCAACCATCAATTATAGTTAGAATTGAAAAGAAACAATCTTATTATAACCTAATTTTAGACCCCAAAAATTTTCTAAAAATTTCATAAAATGTTTCTTTCAAAAAAATTCATTTTTTAAAAAAAATTGTTTTTAGGAAAAATGCAAGAATTTAATTTGTAGCTAGTAAGAAATCAAAATGGATAGGAAGTTTATTGTTTAATTGAAGAAAATTGGAAGAAAAGGATGAAATTGGTCATAATGGGAAGAATTGAAAAACCAAGGATCAAAATGGAAAATATGGCAAAGTTGAGAAGTACAATTTGGTCAATTTGAGGACTTAATTGAAGAGAAAAATCAAAGATTGGAGAAAATTTAAATAAATTGAAAAACCAAGGACCTAAATGAAATCGGTAACAACTTGGAATGGCTTGATTGATTCAATCAGGGCTTAATTGAAATAAAAATCAAAATTAAAAGTTAAATTGGTCAAAATTGAAAGAATCAAAGGTCTAGGGATTAGTTGCCACTTCGGGTGAAGTTTATTCAAGGACCTAATTAAAGATAATTTTAAGATTAGAAAAGCTTTTGGAATTGGAGGTATATGATTGATTTATTCAGGGACCTAATTAAAGATAATTTTAAGATTAGATGATGCTCCGGGTGAAGTTACATTTAATTCAAAGAGCCAATGACCATTTAGTAACGCATGCAAAAGTTCAAGGGCTTAAATGAGAAGGGCCAAAGGATAAATTGAAAGGATTTTTGAAAATAAAATTCAATTAGGGACTAAATTGAAATTTTCATACATTAAAGATCAAAAGCTCAGGTCCAAAATGCCCCCCACATGCATAGCTATGACAATAAGAAAGAATGGAATGAATTTCATCATCAGGTACACATCTACGAATAATCTGATCAGAACATATTTTCCAAATGTACGGTTCATCCCATACATAATACTTAGAGTCATTTTAATTTTATTTTTCTTTGCTTTATTCAAATCATTAGGTAATTTTCCAGTAACTATGAGATTTACAATATTAGCAAACCAAGGTTCCTTACCTTACAAACGTGAAAGCTACTCATCAAGGAGCGTCTCTGAAATTGTTAATGATTCTTTCTCAAGTACAAGTTTACTCATGTGGTCTACTACAAAATTGTCTGCTCCTCTTCAATCTTTGATTTCCAAATTAAACTTTTTCAATAAAAGAATCTAACATATAAGTCTTATTTGGATTCCTTTTTTGCCAATAGGTATTTGAGGGCTGCATGATCTGAAAAAACAATCACTTTAGATCCTAAAAAGTATGATCAAAAGTGATATCCAATGCAAACATAATAGCTAGAGGCTCTTTTTCTATGGTTGAATAGTTTCATTGGGTGGAGTTCAGTGTCCTTGACTCATAGCAAATGATATGACTTTTCCTTTAATTTTGTCAAAGGCTATTCAACAGTCTTCTTCAAAGTGAAATGGCTCATCCTTTTGCAACAACCTTTATAAGGGTTGGGCAATTTTTGAAAAAACTTTGATGAATTGCCTGTAGAATTTCGTATGGCCATAGAAAACTATGAATTCCCTTAACATTAGTAGAATATGGTAAGCTTGTAATCAAATCAACCTTGCCTTGTCAACCTCAATACCCCTAGCCGAAACTACATGACCCAAAATTATTCCCTGTTGGACCATGAAATGGCATTTTTCATAATTTATAACCAAGTTTGTGTTATTGCAGCATTTCAAAACCTTACCCAAATAATCTAAACATTGATCAAAAGAATTATCATAAACAGTAAAGTCATCCATAAAAATTTCAATATAATTTTCAATGAAGTCAGAAAAAATGCTTATCATACATCTTTGAAATCTACCTGGGCATTACACAATCCAAAAGGCATACGCCGGTAAGCAAAGGTTTTGAATGGACAAGTGAAGGTTTTATTTTCCTAATCTTCTTGAGCTATAACTATTTGATAATAACTAGAAAACCCATCTAAGAAACAGAATAATAACTTACCAGCTAGTCTTTCAAGCATTTCATCGATGAAAGGAGTTGGGAAATGATCCTTTCTTGTGTTAGCATTCAACTTACTGAAATCAATACACATTCTCCACCTATTCTTAACTCTTATAGGAATGAGTTCATTTTGTTCATTGGAAATAAGTGTGAGACTAGTCTTCTTGGGAACAATATGGACTGGACTTACCTATTGACTATCAGAAATGGGATAGATGATCACTTGGTCCAATAACTTCAAAATCTTTATCTTAACAACCTCTTTTATGGCTGGATTCAGCTTATACTAAGGCTCTCTTACTAGTTTAGCATCTCTTGTAAGTAAAATTTGATGCATATTGTCACCCCCGGACATCGCGGCGACCAATTAAAAATTATTAAATCTTTGGAAAAGAACGGATTTCTGGCATCTTGTTCTTTAATGGGGAATGGTCTTTGTTTAAGGAGTCGCCACCTAGTATTATGGTCACTAGGAACCCTAACTGGTCAACAGAGATTCTATGGTTCGGGACTGGTTACGTAAAAGGGAAGATATTATCACCCCTTAAACGTCCTGCCTAAGGCAGGCTGCATTGCTATTTTCGTCTTAAATTGTTAAATGTTTATTAGTTTATGCTATGAAAATTTGCTTATAATATTCCTGACTCTGGCGCCAGTGAATATTCAACTACGAATATTTCCAACTCTGGCGTTGGTAAATATTACGTAGCTATAAAATAAATTAGATCAATATTTTATTTTATTCCCGACTCTGGCGCCAATGAATAAATAAATAATAATAAATTTATTTTTTACAAATGCAAATATTTTTTATGTTTCTAGCTAAATAAAATAAAATACAACGAATAAAAATAATATAAATTTAAATCGGTATTTTTATTCCTGACTCTGGAGTCAGTGAATAAACCAATAAATTTACATTATTTTTATTCATGCATACACATTTTTATTTTTTTATTTTTTTTATTTTTTTATTATTTTTTTCCTAGGACTAAGCTTCACACGTGTATGCAAAAGTAGTGAATTAAATTGGCCTATGTGCAGTACCCATGCAATTAGAATTGCAAAGCAAAGGGAAATGAAGAACTTACCTGTGCAGGAGGCGAAGTCGAAGACGGTGGCGAAGGTGTGCTGAATTGCCAAAGCTACCTTCTCTCCTTCTCTGTTTTTATTCTTCGTGCGCTTCTCCTCTGGTTTTGCTTTTCTTTGCTTTGATTGCTTCTCTTATTCTTCCTGTCTCCCCCCCTGTGTTTGTTTGTTCTTAGTTCGCTTGTGTATTCTTTTTTTATCTGTTTTTGGTAATGGTCTTCTCCTGGGGTTTTTTTTTTTGTGTCGTTTAGGGTTCCTCTCTAATCATCCTCCTTTTTTTCTCCCCCCTGAGATCTGTATTTATAGTGCCAGAGTCCCTTCGCTTGTGAGAAACCAAGTTTCAATCAAACTCATTCTCTTTTTTGAAGTTTGAATTTTATTAAGAATCAAATTTGAAAGCGGATAACTATCATTATCTTAAAGACAAGGATTATCTCGAAGATAAAGATTATCTTGAAGATAGGGATTATCTTGAAGATAAAGATAGAATGATAAAAGCACATTGTAGTCCTTAATTTTCACGGAAGTTGACAAATCACACTTTTCATCGAAATAATTCTCTGATCTTTTAATTTTTCATTTTAAACCCTGTAAAAATTAAATTAAAAGTCAAAGGGCCAAAATTGGGTTATGACACATATAAATTACAAGGTTGATCCCTTTTATGTCCACCAGTTTTCACCCAATCGTTGTTTTATGTTCCTTCAAAACCCTCAATAACTTTTCCTCTCTAACTTTGGTTAGATTATTTGCAATAATCACTGGCAGGGTTTCATCCTCTTCCAAGTACAAATACTTCAAATGTATGAGCAAAGACTTCAATTCCAATTTTGAGGCCTGTTCAACAGAAGGTAAAACCCTTTCATAAGAAACTATTAGTTGTAAAGGTGAGTTAACCGACCTATGTGGCATTGCAGGTAGTTAATGCAAAGAAATAATTGTTTTTTTTAATGTCTTCATTACTCTCCAACCTAGCATCCTTATCTATCTTGTTATGTTGTAACATGAAGTTCAACTTATCTTCCATGAAATTCTGCTCAAAATTATCTTGCATAATAAGGTCAATAACATTAATATGAAAAACAAATTCAAAATCTTCTGGATATTTCATAGCATAAAAAATGTTAAAAGTTATTATTTCTCCATCAAATTCAAAAGAGAAAGTTCATTTATGCACATGAATCTTAGTTCTTGTTGTTTTCATAAATAATCTGTCTAACAATATATGAGTTGAAGTTGAAGCAAATTCATCATCCATGTCAATGATGTAAAAATCCACAGGAAAAATCAGTTCATTAACTCTAACAAGAACATCTTCAACAATATTGTTAGGGTATGCATGATCTGGTAATTGAATTATTACCCTTGTTTCCTTTGGAGGACTTAGATTCAAAACATTATAAATTGAAAGTGGCATAACATTAATCGATGCTCTTAAATAAATCATAGCCCTTTCCAACTTATGATTTTCAATCACACCGAGTATAGTCAACATACCTGGATCATTGCATTTCTAAGGCAATTTTCTTTGTGTGATTGCAGATACATTCTCTCCCACTCTAATTTTCTCTTCATTTTTCTGCTTCTTTTTGTTGGTGCACAACTCCTTAAGAAATTTGACATATCATGGAATTTGCTTAATTGCATCCAGCAATGGAATATTGACTTTCACCTTTCAAAAGGTCTCTAAATCTTCCTTTTTTATTATAGCCAACCTACCAAGATATGGAGGAACCAAAATTTTTTAAATAGTAAAAACAAGTGTTTTACTTACCTCCTCAGTTGCTGCCACTAATGTTGTTGGTTCTGTTTCCATTTTTTTTTCTTAGATATTGTCAAATCTGGTAGGGTAGTCTGCACCACTTCCTTTCCACTTCAAAGAGTTATGGCACTAGCATTCTCTCTTCGGTTAATCTCTGCTTGAGATGGTAGCTTCCCTTTACTAGTCTGAAGTTTATTCAATGATGATGTAATCTGTGAAACTTGGGTTTCCAAATTTTGGATGCTCGCTTTTTTTTTCCTGTTGGAACATTTGTGTGATAGAGGCTAAAGATTTCACAATTTCTTTTAAAGACATACCTGAACTTGATGCCTTGTTAAGTGGAGGGGCTAGTCTATTATGACCAAAAGACTAATACTGTTGTTGGTTACTTGGCTATCCATATCTCAAGTTCCAGTGGTCTCTCCAACTAGGGTTATATTGGTTTCAATATGGGTCGTACTTTCTCGTTTGGTTTCCAAACCCATTTATCACATTCACTTGAGGAACTGCCTTCTTTTGAAGCTATGGCATATATCAGTGGAGTGTTCTGAAAATGTACAAATGCCACAAACTCTGGACTATTTAACCTTTCCCAAAGCTACTTGTTTAACCAAAGAAGTTAGTTATGAAAGTTGTGTTTTAATGTTGGAATGCATTGCCTCATTTACCTTTCTGAGCATGTGGTCTACCCTGACTCCAAATTGTTGAGTTTGCTACCATCTTAGAAATTAAATCTCTTGCTTCTTCATGAGACTTTTCTATAAGTGTTCCACCACTCACAGCGTTTATCATGCTTCGCTTCATTGGTAACAACCCTTCATAAAAATATTGCTGCAATAATTGATCAGAAATTTGGTGTTGTGGGCAACTAGCGCACAATTCACTAAAAGGAACCCGATACTCATATAAACTTTCTTCGTTGTTTTGGTGAATCCCACTAATTTCCTTTTGAATTGTTCCAGCCCTGAAAGCTGGAAAGAAGTTTTTCAAAAACTTTCTCTTCAAGTCAATCCAGGTTCTTATTGATCCTGAAGGAAGGTAGTAAAGCCAATCCTTTGCTTTGTTAGCCAATAAGAACGTGAAAGCTCTTAATTTAATATTTTCCTCTATCACTCCCTGTGGCTTCATGGTTGAGCAAACAACATGAAATTCTTTCAAGTGTTTATAGGGGTCCTTAACTGTAAGACCTCGAACAGTTGGTAGTAAATGAATCAAACCAGATTTTAACTTAAAATGCTACATCAATTTTTGAAAATTCAATACACAAAGGTTATTGGTTCACATTGGGAGTTGCTAACTCCCTTAATATTCTATGTTCTGCCATGCTTTTAGAGAATCCTGCTTCTCTTTTATTTTTAAAATATCTAATTGAAAGCGTTAAGGTTGGCAAGTTCCCCTCTTGTCTATTTTCCTTCCTATTTGCTCATGTGGTTCTCTCAACTTCTGGATCAAAAACTAGTTCACTTGTACGAGAAGATCTTAGCATAAATCAATTCATTATTTAAAGAAAAATTAAATGAAAACTTCCCAGGCAACGACGCCAAAATTTGGTTGGTCATCAGAACCACTAAAATATAATTTTGACATAACTATCACAAATAAAATAAATTTGTAGTATGATCGTGAAAATCAATTCAAACCCAAGGAAACTTTTGTTTAATCTTCCTACAATATATTGAAATAAAAAAAAAGGATTTAAATAAAAAATTAAAAAAAATTCTAAAAATAATAAATAAATAAATTGATATGTTGTTAACTCAGTTCAAGGGTCCACACAACAATTCCTATAAATTTATTGATCATCGAAGTAAAATAAATATTATTTCACATCAAACAAATAAATTCGATATCTTTTAAAGTTGGGGGAAATCGTTGAATTACGAATAAATTAATTAGGCAAAGCTCTCTAATCAATTTATTACCATCAAGTGAATTTAATATTGAAAGCAATTCTCATTCACTCGGTAGTAGCCCTAGAAGTAAAGTCTATGAAATTATTCTAAACAAATATTCAAAAGCTTAGCAATTTAACTTAGTTTATTCTTTCCTAATAAATCAAGATGAGAGTTGTAACAATCAATTTAATTATTTTGCTTCTTACTCTAATCATTAAAAAAATTATGGATTGAAAGAAACTAGAAAGCATACATGCCATCTCACAACAATGCAATAAGATTGAGTAACAATCAATAACATAATTGAAACAAGGAAAAATAAATACTTGAATTTGAAAGAATTACAATGATAACATTACTTCTCACAACTTGCTAATGGAGATGGTGTGAATTACTCTTGAACTGAAATTAGAAAATAGTTCATAGTTGTTGGAAAATTGACAAAAATAGAGAAGAAAATAATGTTGCAGAGCTCCTCTTTCAGTCGTGTTCTACTCTATTTATTCTCTCCCTTGGCTACCGAATTTTTTCAGAATTCTTAGGGTAATTAGAAGTCATTTTCCTCCTTTATCTTGTCCTTAAGGTTGGTTAAATCCCTCAAAATTTGTGTTGAAAATGGACTCTGTTGATGTCACAACTCTACTATAATTCCAACTCCGCTCCAACTTAGACTTGTTTCTGACTTAGTTTCTTGCAATATCCGACCATCCCAACTAAATTCTTTCATTCATGGCATGTTAGAGGCTTGATTTGCACCTTTCTTGGGTCCTAAAGCCCACTGTTTCTATATCATACACTCAACTGTAGTGGGATGCTTAATACCGTTAGTTTTTTTATTCTTCAGATTGCATCTGGATTTTTGCCTTCAAAATGATTTTATCTGACCTAAAATCCTTCATAAACATTATAGTATTATCTTGTTTTGGGCTATTGAATCGCATGATTTCAATGTCTGAGGCTCAAGATATGCTCATTTGAATCTATAGTTTGAAAGTAGAGAATGCTACTGCAAGTAGGATTTCAGCCTAATTTTACAAGTCTAATTAGAGGTCCAAACAAACTCAGATTTCTGCCTATAATACCTTTCTAGAAAGCTTCATATGTGTACTTTAACTTTGATATAGCCAATGTCCACATTCTGAAATTATAACTCGGTGAAAAAATTGTCACAAGAAGCAAGGTCTAAAACATCAAATGCAGAAATTCTTATCTTTTAGCAATTAATTCATAGAGTCTCCTAGGCATTCCAAACTTATAAAAATAACTTTCAATAAGATCATATAAGATCAAAATATAGTAAAAAGCATAGTATAAAAGGAATAAAAACATGTATATTTTACACTTATTAGTTACATAGTTAGCTTTTATAATGGGGGACTATGGACTTAATTAGCTAGGCATGACAACTAAGGGATTGTGATACTTAATCTACTATTTGGACAAATACTAATGTGATTGTTTTGGTATCATATTTGGACTTTTGGATATAAGCTATGGATACAAATATGTTGATTAGTTTGTTGTTTAGATGAAGACTAATGTGATTGATTTGGTATCATAGTTAGATGTTTAGACATAGTTTATAGATACAAATTTATGGATTGATTAGTTGTTTGGATGAAGACCAATGTGATTGATTTGGTATCATAGTAAGATGTTTAGACGTAGGTCATTTGGATGTTGACTATAAATGGACATAACAGATAGATACAGGCGAGAAATATATGTTCATTAGCTAGAAATAGACCGTGAGCATACTGAACTTGAAAATTTAATGTGGGTGAGCTATAATACATATAATAGACATCAAAATCAAAATTGATATCAATGAATCAATAATTAGAAAATAGATGTTACGATGAATTAATAAGTTGGGAAGTCAAGTTGAGATATAATGTATTAAAGAAATATGTGTTTTGTCAGGATGAGATAAATGATTAAAAAGCAAAGAAAGGCATATAATGTAATTGTGAAACGAAGAAAGACAAGAATTAAATACGTGGGCAAATCGAATAAAGGAATAAATTGAATGTGTTTGTGAGACGATATATGATTATTCAATAATTGATTAAGTAACTTGAAACTGAATACGACCATATTTGTTGACACAATCAAAGATTTTGATGTCTTCTCCCAAGTGTAGGAGTGTCGAAGTAATAAATAACCCGACAAGATCGAAGTCGAACCACAGGGAAGTTAACTGTATAAACTACAAATAGATAATAATAGAAAAGGAGTTGAAGAGAGCTTTGAGATGTGATATTGATGTAAGGATTTAAACAAATATAAAACAATTATCAAGGTTAGAGCATCCACTAATGGTATTTCAAACAAGTATAATATAAACTCTTTTTATTACTCAACTGGAAACCACACACAAAAGAGGTTCCAATTGGATTATAAGTTGTTAACATGATTACATTAGTTATCTTATTTGAATAATGCTAATACTTGTAAATGTTGTCAGGTATTTAAGATTATAACTTATGTTAACAACAAATCAAGTTCCTTTCATAGCACAGGTGTCGGTTATACCATACGGTTAGGCTATGAAAGTGCCAAGTATTTGTTGTACCAAGGATTATACAACATAAATCTAGATTAACCATTTAACAAGCAAAGTATTAAAAATGAACAAGATAACAAATACAAAACATGTTAGTATCAAACATTAAAGTCCATGTTGAGTTTATACTATACTTATTCTTACACCATTAGTGTAATCTTTTCACCTTGATATAATAAACTTAGCTAAACATAATGAAAGAGAGAAACATAAATAAATAAGGTAAGAACATAAATAAGATATAAGTTAACTAAGTAAAGGAAAGGAAATGAAAAGCATAAACAAGAGATTAATATAAACAAAACTTAAGCATTACAAAAATATAAAGAGAGAGAGCAAGAACATGATCTTGATCTGAAAACCAAGAATCGGTGTATTTGGACTTCTACAACTCGAGATATGGGTTGAACACTGAATAGTGTCTAGGCTACAAGACAGATTCTGACTTCTCCATTGTTGCTACAATTTGAACTTGAAAATGGCATTTTTAAATCTTGGACTCCCGTGAAAGTTTCAGGCCTCTGTCTTAGCTTTCCATCCATATAGACCAGACCTAAATCCAAGTTCTATAACTCCAGTTATGATCCAATAACCGAATGTTGTTCTAGTTTGGACTAAACCAACATCTCTTTTCTAAGCTTAGCCATCTCTTTGTCTTCTCAATTTTAGTAGTTAAACTCATCAATCAATCCTCTCATTTATGTGATAGACCTACATTTAAGATGAACATTTACCATAAATTAAAGGTATCATATTATTAGACTTGTTATTATAAAACATGCTTTAGTTAAGGAGTTATTGATACTTCAAGTGTAAAATGATGATATAAAACTTTGATAAAAATGCACTTTTAAGTACTAATCATTTGTATAGTTATATTGTATTAAATACTTGAAAGTTAGTATAGATTCAAATAGTGGTACATATGGATTTTGGATACGATGATTGACATTTTATATTATTGTGTTACAGGAAGACCTAGCAAATGGATTCAACTTTAGTATCATTTTGCAGATTGCTCCATGAAATTACCACAAAGATAGGAATTGGTGTAATAAATAATGTAATCATTTGGGCACTTAAGTACTGTATGTAAACGAAATAGAACATTATGAGTTATTGTGTAATTATTCTAAGACTACTTAATATGGAATTGTTGTGGAAATATTGAAATGATTCTTAGAAAAAATAGAATGTTAATGACTAAGGGTTTACCTAAGGCTACTTATGTGACAATGATGTGCTGTTGAGCCTTGGTTTTTTTATGCAAGAACTTTCAAGACCAGATTTTGAGTAGAGTTTTAGTATAAGAAAAACTTTGCTGAAATTTTATTAAATTGGGAGGGTTGCCCATTTAAAAAACATTAATGTGAAGTATAGGCTAAGACTTTTGAAAAGAACCAATAATGGTAGAAGTAGGATAAGCATGGATTATATGAAAAGGAAAAGGGAAAATTGTATGGAAATGTTATAATGAGTTCGATGAATATAAAGGATGTAAGTGAAAAGGTATATTGAGATGAGCTAAGAAATAGATTGTAAAACAATGAGTTATTATGAGAATGTCGATGATAGCTAAAAACAAATAATGATAAAAGGAAAGGATTTGTTATTAGTTAGTGAAAATGTATTAAGTTGGAAACCGATATAGAGTTGATTTATATGCTGAAAGTTAATGATGTTGGTTTTCTTCATATAGTTTGATAAACGTTAGAAATTATGAAGATGCAAAAGTTTATTATGATTTCTATGATCCCATGTGTAACATCCCTAATATTTAGGTACAAATTCCTTATGAATAAATCCAAGAATAGTGTAATGATTTTTTTATTAGATAGTTTAATCGATCAATTAAATTAATTGAAAGATATCTATATTTCTAACTTATTTAGATTTTGATGAAATTTAGGTAAAGTCTCATTTGTATTTAGAGCATCCCAAGTGTTGACATTAACAATCATGTCACAGATAACAACACTTTATAATCACAAACATCATAAAATTTGCATCCCAACTTCTAATCCAATCATCCTGGATACACAACCAAATGATTGACACCAACAATAATTAATTGAATAGGAATAACATGTTATTCTTGGAGAAGATAAGAAACATGGATGAGCAGATTAACCGAGCCTCTATTTATGCTTGAAGAATCTGTAACAATGCCCAGCAGGTTAGAAGGGATGTCCATCAATATCAATAAAGCATGGTTAAGACTGATGTTTTTCTTAGGGACATAGAAAATAAAGGTTTTACCTTTGACCCTGTAAACAATAATGATGAATAAATTAGTTTTCAAATGTAAATGTTTTCATCAAGTATTAATGAAAAGAGCTTAGACCCAATCTTTTAAGCAATATCTCTTTATGATGAGTTTACATTTATTAAGCATTAGCTCAGATTAAATTATCTCGATAGTTATAAAAGGATTTAAATCATACCTGTTTATGCAGGAATGGTCATATATTAGCCTAGGGTATAACTAATCCATTCCAACATACATCATAATTCATAATCGTATATCCATATGCATTTATGAATTATGGAACATGCATTGGAGGTATTCGAATATAGGGCCCCCTATCAGAGTCTACAATACTAGGTTTTGCAAAAGGATGGAAAATAAAAAAAAAAAAAAAGGGCTCACCTTAAGACCCACTACCAAAAGAGTTGGAAGATGTTAAGAATAATATGGCTTAGATGGCTAACTTAGTCGAGCAACTCTTATAAGCGCAGTTTGGGGGAGGGACATCCAGTCAGCAGCCAACTCATGTTACCACCGCCAATAGCTCTAGTTATCCTCGATTCACAAAACTTAGGGGCAAATCCTACTACTAGACAACAAGGAACAACGAGCATTCTGATGGCTTGCCTGATTACACATGCTCAAGTATCGATCATAATAGATCTAACAATGGAGCGACCCCACAGGGTTGAATCCTTCAATCATCCTGAACAAGATAAATGGGCTTCCTGGGAGGAAAGATTGAGGATTGTTAAGGGATTTGATGTTTATGACCTGATTAGAGTAAATGAAATATGTTTGGTGCCAAATGTAGTGGTGTCCAAGAAGTTAGGGTACTAGAATTTTTCAAGCATACAAGAATGGAAGCCTTAATACACAGTTAAGGTCATATTGCAATAAAATAGCAGAAGTCATGCATAATGAGAAGTTGCTCGTCTATTTCTTCCAAGATAGTTTGATCGGTTCTATGTTAAACTGGTACATGACCTTGGATAACACAAGGATCAAGAAATGAAGTGATCTTGTTAATTCTTTCTTGAAATAATATAAGTTCAATATTGGCATCGCTCTAGACCAAATGAGCTTAATAGTGATGGAAAATAGCAACAAAGAAATCATAAGGGATTATGCTCATAGGTGGAAAAACAAGGCAATGCATGTATAACCACCTTTGTTGAAGAAGGAGATGTGACTCTTCTCCGCCTAACATTTTATAATGTTGTTATTATTGTTGAGAGAATAGAACAAGGGATAGGATCTAGTAGAATATCAGAACCTACCGAGAAGAAGGGGTTTACTTGAAGGAAAAATGATGTTGAAGTGAGCAATGTGGAATGAGAGTATAAAGTTAAAAGGAATTACCAAAGCTAAAGCTACCAGACCCCGTCTTCCTAAGTATCTAGTATTAACTTTGCTAAGCCTTTTCTAGTAAACAACCCACTAACCCACCAGAAAACCAAGCTGAAAACAATCTAAAAAGAGCCTACCAAAGAAATCATGAACAACTTCCACCTCTACCTATGCCTTTAGTAGAAATGTATGCAAAACTGCTAAGCCACAATATTGATACTTGATAAGCATTCAAGAGGAAACTCTTGTAGTTATTCAAAGTAGAATGGATAGCCTTTGAAGATACCCCCAACATTAATTCCAACCCTTTGCCTAATCATGCTTCTAGTTGAGGGGGTAAATGTTGTGAAGTTTGGAATAAAAATAAAGGTTTTAAAGGTAACCATGGATTATGAAATGTTAGTGCAAGCTAGGTATTTGCCAACAAAAAATGAATCATGTTTAAGAAAAAGCAATAGTTTTTATAAGTTCTATAAAGAAATGAAACATAACATCGATGAATGTGAAGAGTTTTACTAGAAGGTGATATAAATGATGACTTGTGTTCCGTTACAAATAGAGGAGGAAAAGGATGATGTTATAGGCATGATAAGTTTCCAAGGGAAGAAAATAGAGATGTGTAAGCTTTAACATACCAAGAGCGGTCTACTGAAGCTCGTCTTGACAAGGTCTACCATTACCTATAATAGAATATATGATGCATTGCCTTATAATTACAAAAATTTTCCTAATGTTGAGGGTCTTGCTCCTGTGTTTCAGACTGAGATTGATGGATTAACTCGAAGTAACAGATATTTTACACTTGAAAAACTAGAAATACAGTGAAAAGCCAAACCAAAAGAGGTTGTACATGCCATCAAAGATATGGAAATAAACGAACCCATGAGTGAGGAAGAAGTTGGTGAATTCCTAAAGCTGATGAATTCCTAAAACTGATGAAGCACAATTAGTATAGTGTGGTAGAGTAGCTGAAGAAAACCTCTATCAGGATATCCTTGATGTTTCTTATCCTAAGTTTCAAGCCACACCGCAATGCGCTGTAAAAAGTGTTAAATAAGGTATATGTGCCCCAAGACATGGCCCAAAAGACTATGGACCATCTAATAGGAAAAATCTATATGATAAATTACCTATACTTCATTGAAGACGAGCTCGATACTGGAGGAACATGTCATATTAAACCTCTATACATCACTATAAGGTGTAAGGATTGCATCATTGGCAAAGTGTTGGTGGACAATAGTTCTACTTTAAACATATTTCAAAAGCATGAGCTAGATGAAAGGCTAGTTGATTCAACATATATGCTGTCAAGCACCATGATAGCTAGGATTTATGATGGTTCCCCAAGGTAAGTGGTAAGGACCATTAAAAAGAGTTGTTCATTGGCCCACAATAGTTTTTAGTAACCTTACAAGTGATAAACATCCACCCTTTATACAACATGTTATTAGGAAGGCTCTGGATACACACCACTAAAGACATGGCATCATCCTTACATTAGTGTTTAAAGTATATTATGAATGGAACATTGGTGATAGCTAAGGCCAAAGAGACCTTGGCAATGGGGTAGAATGTAGTAGTTCCCTATATATAAGCCAAAGGAAGCAAAGAGGAAATTTTCATGCTTTTGAAATTGTTAATACAAAATGGGTGCTAGAAAACACAGTATTGATAAAATCGGTAATCGAAGCTGTAAGAATGGCGGACAAATATTTCTTAAAGCATGGAATTCCTTTCCAGTATGATCCTATCTCTAGGAAATCTGAGAGGATAAGTCTGATAAGGTTAAAGACTGCAAATTAGAGATTTGGGCTCGGCTTTAAGCTTAGAAAAAGAGACTATAAAAGAGCTACTGGTATCAAACAAGAAAAAAGGTTGGCCAAACTAAAAGGAAGGGAACCAGAAGAAGAAGAAAAATAGACTATCATCCCTCAAGGTTGCTTATATAATGCACTCTGAAGATATAACAAATATCCCTACCCAAAGGCTGGCAACTATGGGCATCAACATATTGGAACAAGATGACAATAAGGTCAAAAGTTGCAGTGAGAAAGGAAAAGTTATGGAAGGAGAAGAGTTGTTATCACAACTAACTATTCACACCGTGGAAGAAACATCTGCAAAGACCTTTATGCAAAAGCTGGCAAGTGGCGAAATGATTAATACTTACAAGTGCATTTTTATCAAGGTTTTATATCATCATTGTGCACTTGAAGTATCAATAACTCTTTAACTAGAGCATGTTTTATAATATCATGTCTAATACTATAAGATACCTTTAATGTATGGTAAATATTCATCTTAAATGCAAGCCTATCACATAAATGAAAGGATTGATTGATGAGTTTAACTACTAAAATTGAGAAGACAAAGAGAGGGCTAAGCTTAGAAAAGAGATGTTGGTTCAGTCCAAACTGGAACACTGTTCAGCCATTGGGTCATATCTGGAGTTGTAGATCTTGGATTTCAGTTTGGTTTATATAGCTAGAAAGCTAAAACATAGGCCTAAAATATTCAGGAGAGTCCAAGATTCAATTCTGCTATTTGGAAGTCCAACTCTTAGCATCAAAAGAGAAGTCAGAATCTGTCCTGCAGCCCAGACATTGTTCAGTGTTTAGCCCATATCTCGAGTTCTAGAAGTCCAAATGCACCAATTCTTTTTTTGTTGGAAATCTGAGACACTTTCCTAAAACTTTCATGAAGACAGTCTATTCAAATTCTGACATTAGCAATGACATTTTGTTCAGAAAAGAAGATAAGGATTGTCACCAAGTCAAGATGTGGCCACCCACTCAATAATTAGTCATCAAATCAATAGTTCTAAATTTTGGCCTATAAAAGAAGGTATTTGCCATGCATTTAGGCATCTTGGTTTTCAGATCAAGATCATGTTCTTGCTCTCTCTCCTTATATTTTTGTAATGCTTAAGTTTTGTTTATATTAATCTCTTGTTTATACTTTTCATTTCATTTCCTTTACTTAGTTAACTTATATCTTATTTATGTTCTTATCTTGTTTATTTATGTTTCTCTTTTTCATTATGTTTAGCTAAGTTTATTATGTCAAGGTGAAAAGATTACACTAATGGTGTATGAATAAGTATAGTATAAACTCAACATAGACTTTAATGTTTGATACTAACATGTTTTGTATTTGTTATCTTGTTCACTTTTAATATTTTGCTTGTTACATGGTTAATCTAGATTTATGTTGTATAACCATTGGTACAACAAATACTTGGCACTTTCATAGCCTAACCGTATGGTATAACCGACACCTGTGCTATGAAAGGAACTTGATTTGTTGTTAACATAAGTTATAATCTTGAATACCTGACAACATTTACAAGTATTAGCATTATTCGAATAAGATAACTAATGTAATCATGTTAACAATTTATAATCCGATTGGAACCTTCTTTGTGTGTGGTTTCTAGTTGAGTAATAGAAAGAGTTTATATTATACTTGTTTGAAATACCATTAGTGGATACTCTAACCTTGACAATTGTTTTATATTTGTTTAAATCCTTACATCAATATCACATCTCAAAGCTCTCTTCAACTCCTTTTCAGTTATTATCTATTTGTAGTTTATACAATTAACCTCGTTGTGGTTCAACTCTGGTCTTGCCGGGTTATTTATTACTTCAACACTCCTACACTTGGGAGAAGACATCAACTCTTTGGTCGTGTTACGAAAGGTTCTGAAATTGGGTGACTCAAGAGGCTCCTATAGTCTTTAAAAAGTAATGACAATGTTGTTCTAATGTGTTTTTTGTGCTCTCCATGTTTGTTTATGTGTTTGTCTTTGCTTTCATACCAAGTTGGCAATTTTAGCTCAAGATGTCAACATATGGTTTTTGTTGTAGTTGAACCTTTCTTTTTTATCAATAATATCATCAATTTTCATGTATTTTTTTTATCTCTTTATCTTTTCTAAATACACACTTACACTAAAACACCTTCTGCTTTTAGAAAATCTAAAAGCAGATTATCCATAAAATCACGAGCACATTACACTAAGAATGATTGGTCAAATTTTAATAAGTACATGATTGCAATGGAAGAAAATGAATGGGAAGATGATGATGTAAAAGAATTTTCTAAGCTATTAGAACAATCAGAGCGAGCTTGGTAACCGGCAACAGAAGAATTAGATACAATTAATATTGGTATAGGGCAGGATGAAAGAGAATTGAAAATAAGGACTTTAATCACTACTAGTGAAAGGCAAAACTTGATCTCACTGCTATGTGAGTATGTCAATGTGTTTACTTGATCCTACACAGATATGCCTAGTTTAAATAGTAATATTGTAATGCATAAGGAGTCATTAAATGAAGGAAGTATACCTATGAAACAAAAACTACAAAGAACACATTCATATATGGTGCTCAAGGTGAAAGCCAAGATAAAAAGACAATGGGATGCTGGTTTTCTAGATGTGGTTAGGTACCTACAATGGGTATTAAACATAATAGTAGTTACCAAGAAAGGCAAAAAAATCAGAGTATGTGTAGACTACAGGGGTTTAAATAAAGCAAGCCCGAAAGATGATTTCTCTTTACCACGCATCGATGTTCTGATTGATAAAACGATATAAAGCTCAACATACTCCTTCATGGATGGTTTCTCTGGGTATAAACAGATCAAAATGGCCAACAAATATAAAGAGAAGACAACCTTCGATACTCCGTGGGGAACCTTTTACTACAAAGTAATTCCATTTGGACTAAAAAACACTAGGGTCATTTATCAAAGGGCAATGGTAATTTTGTTTAATGACATGATGTATAAATAAATTGAAGTGTATGTGGACAACATGATTACTAAATCTAAAAAATAAGAATATCATTGTTAGAATCTAAGAAAGCTATTTGAAAGGTTAAGAAAGTATTAGATGAAACTAAACCCTGCAATATGCTAATTCAGGGTAAAATCTGGAAAGCTACTAGGATTTGTGGTGAGTAGCCAAGGTATTGAAATCGATCATGAGAAAATAAAAGCAATTCAGACCAAGGTTGTCAAAAATGCATTTTTAACACGGCAAGGAAAATACAAAATAAACTCGGATCGTTAAAACGAATCGTAAAATCATAAGGAAAATCATTCAAGAATACTAAGCAACAAGCAGCCCGTATCCCAAACACTTAGTTGTTTAGAGCATGAGCTATTACATATTGTAACAGGATATGTTACAGAATGCAAAATGCTCTATTATGTCAGCTGCTTTTGAAAAGGCCATTCAAGGCTATATTCTTCTTTGAGAAGAATATAAATAAATAAGCAAAAGTTGTAGAGTTGAATAAAGGTCTATGACAAGGAGGGAATAAGGTTTCAGAATCAGAATCCTAAATGAAACATTGGCAAAATAACAACACATAATTGGCATACAACATACAAGGGACGAAATATAGGGATTAAATAATGAATGATTAAGAAATGGAAACAAAAGTGACTAAGCTTGAATACGTAGCATACCCGTTTGGCCACCATAAAATCCTTGAGAACAAGATTAGGAAGAGTTCCTCTGTGCTGGTATGCGCTAATTGGAAAATCCTAATAATAGCTAGCAATACAAACTCTATACTCCCTCTTTTCCAGAATAAAAAGCTTAATCGATTTCAGTTAAATGAATGAACTAAACCCCACCAAAACCCTGTGATAGTCGAAGCTTCAATATCTCCATCATGTTGTACAATCACTAAAATACAGGGGGGGAAGGCTAACAAAGCGTTGATGATCAAGACAAGTTACAAAGAAAAGAAAAAAGACATTTAGGTAGAAAGAGAAGGAAAATTACACTACTACTTACCTGCATATTGACTTTCAAAACATCAAGAGGAGTGATAGTAAGGTGAGTAGTACCAGCACTGAGGATTCCTCCAACAGTGCAGAATCCATAAAAGGCCAGTGAGAACTCCTCCACGAGACTACTCCACCCTTTCACTTCCTTCATTCCTCTCTTTGATCATATTATTCTTTAGTTCTCTTTACTTATTTATTGAAAAAGAAGAGAAGAGAATAAAAGAGAAGCCACATTTCTCTTCAAGTTCAAAACTTCAAACCAAAAAGCAAAGACCCTTTTTATAGGTTTCTTGGATTGGAACCAAATGTCCTGTGAACTGTAGAAAAGCATAAACAAGAGTGGTGGCTGATTGTTGGATGGCTGAGAGAAAGAGACTAAGGATTTAGAATTTTAGGGATTTGATTTTGTTCTCTATGTGTGTGAAAGTGAAAGAACGTGATTTTGCTTTTGTTCGGTAATAACCAATAGCCAATAGTCACTGGACACCTGATGCTGGAGGAAACAGTAATGACAATTTATCTTTATTTCATGAAATCGTTAAATCGGTCTTGAAATCGTGTTTTTACGCGATTTCACCCGATTTTAACAATTTCACCCGATTTCACCTATTTTCGAGTTTTTAGACCAATTTCACACATTCGTGATTTTAACAACCTTGATTCAGACCATGCCAGCTCCCAAAACAAACAAACAAAAAAGTAAAGGGGTTTTTGGGTCATTTGAATTACATTGCTCATTTTATATCTCAAATGACAACAACTTGTGAATCAATCTTCTGGCTCTTTTGAAAGAAAAATCTTGGAGTATGGAATGAGGAATGCCAAATAAAGATTTGCTAGTAGTAGAAAAAAAAAAGAACCAGACTGGTGGACAATGTATTTTGATGGAGCAATAAATGTATATGATAATAGGGCAGGAGTAGTGATAATTTTTCCTAACAGAAAGCAATATCCTATTTTGATCAAGCTATAATTTGAGTGCACCAATAATATGATTGGTATAAAGCTTACATGCTCGAATTAGAAGTTGCATTAGAATTGAAGATAAAGAAACTTGATGTCTATTAAGACTCAATGCTAATAATCTGCCAAGAGAAAGGAGAATAGCAAACGAAAGATGAGAAGTTGCAGCCATATCAAGAATATTTGTCCAAACTAGCAAAAGAATTTAACAAGATAAAATTCACTTATATAGGAAGAGACAAAAACCAATTTGTTGATGCTTTGGTCACTTTAGCTTCCATGGCTAAAATTAATTATGGGAATAGAGTGAAACATATAAGTATTGAAGTTAAAATTTTTAGGCTCACTATTGCTTAGTCAAAGGAGAAGTAGATGGGAATCAATGGTATGATGATATCAAATAGTTTATCCAACATCGAAAATATCCCTCAAAGGCATCCAATACAAATATGAATAGCCTACGAAGGTTAGCCATGGACTATTACCTCGATGCAGAAGTATTATACAAGAGATCGTCTGATGAAACATTGTTGAGATATTTGGATGGGATAGCAGCAAAAAAAAAACACTGCAGGAAGTTCACGAAGGGATTTGTGCAATTCATGCTAGTGGACATATGACAGCTAGGTAAATACAGAGCTCGGGATATTTCTGGATGACCATGTAAATGTTTGCATAGAATATGTTAGGAAATGCCACAAATATCAAGTGTACAGTGATAAGATAAATATGCCTCCAGATCCTCTATTCAATTTGACATCTTTATGACAATTTACAATGTGGGGAATCAATGTAATTAGGTCTGTCAATCCAAAAGCCAGTAACAAACATTTGTTTATCATAGTGGCTATTGACTACTTCACAAAATAGGTAGAAGTCGGTTCATATGTTCATGTAACCTAGAAAGTAGTGAAATGATTCAATGAACGAGATTTTATTTTTCGATATGGAGTGCTTGAAAAGATAGTGATTGATAATGCTCAAAACTTCAATGGAAGAATGATAGTAGAGCTTTACACAAAATGAAAAATCAAGCACTCAAATTCATCTCCATGCATGCTAAAGATGAATGGTGTTGTAGAAGCTGCCGACAAGAATATCAAGAAGATTAAGCAGAAGATGGTAGTCATGTATAAGGACTGGCATGAAATGTTTCCTTTTGTTATATATACATATCGCACTGCATTAAGGACATCTACTAGAGTTGCACCTTGTTGTTTGATTTACATGATAGAAGCAATAATGTCGTTAGAAGTAGAAATCTCATCTCTAAAGATACTGATGAAATCAGAACTTAAGGAAGCTAATTAGGTTAAGATGAGATACGAGCAGTTAAATCTAATTAGTGAAAAGAGGTTAGTTGCAATCTGTTATCATCAGTTGTATCAACAAAGAATGGCTAAAGCATATGACAAGAAAGTCAGACCTAGGGTATTTCAGGAAAGAGATCTAGTGTTAAGAAAGATCTTACCTCTACCCAATAAAGATCAGAGTAAGTAGACACCTAACTATAAAGGCCTATATGTATTGAAGAAATCCTTCTTTAGAGGAGTTTTGTTGTTGACAAGAATGGATAGAGGTGACTTACCTAGGTTTGTGAACTTTAACTATGTAAAGAAATATTATGCATAGTATACTCATCTTCTTTAAATCAATAAAGTTTGGTTATTCATTCTCATTACATCTTGTGCATTTTGCAAATGATCTCAAAAGGCTCAAGAAATAAACCTTTTTCAAAAATAACTTTTTCTTAAACAAAGGTTTTCAAATTTTGACTTTGACTAAAGATTTTAAGAAAAATCAATGATTTGTCAAGTGCAATGATTCACCTAGCAACTCCCTAAGATATGGCTAAATACCCAAGTGAACGATCTAACCATTAAAGTTTATTATGCAAAAGCTATATAAAACAAAGACGATAAAGTTTTCATGAGTCATAACTTCCAAAATAATTTTGTTCAAACCGTTATGGTAATGAGGTTAAAATTTATAAATCCTGACCAATCTTGCTTGAAATGAGGAAATGCCATTTTTTATATCCCCTGGAGATAAATATGTCCCTTGCAGTCCCAATCTGAGTTGAAGTGAAGTTTTGTTTCTTTGTAAGATAACCATGGCTAAGATCACACCCCCACACTATGGGCAAGTATTAGAAAATGATGAAAATGAAGATATTTGAGAATATCCATCAACGATGAGAAAGTGGTCAGAAAACCCAAAAAAGGTAGAACACCTATAATGGAATCCATGAGATCTTGATTGAGGCCACAGAATAGGAAAGCCTAATAAGCTCAAAAAAAGAAAAAAGAAAAGAAAAAAACTTTGCTAAATGATAAATCTTGAAAAGACACACAAACAAAAGTTTCTCCTGCAGCTTCAACGAACAAAGAAAAGGAAAATCATTGAGGAACTTGCAAATGGAATAAGATAGGGCATTGGTATCTTAATAAGAGCAGATAAAGAGATTTTAGGAAAGAAAAGCCAATTAGGTGTTCGATCAAAGGTTTTGAGTGAAAAGGAAAACCTAGGAAGATCCCCTATCTCAACTTCTAAAAGCGAAAGACTTTAATAGCATAACATATGTTGGAAAAATAACAAAAGAGGATGAAAGGGCATAAAGGAGAGAAGTTGATCATAGACCCATAAAAACCCTTAAACACTATTTGAGCCTGTGAACTCCTTTTTTTTCTGTAGCCATGAAACTCAGCCTTCATTACATGCCTTGAAAAGTCCATTCTAATCAAGCAAACAAGAAAGAATAATAACTATCACTCTCAAAATATAAGGAACCATTTATGAGAATCATGATGAAGTGAAAAAGTATTTGTTTTTGTTCACATTGAGAAAATCGAAACACAAGACTTCAAACAAGTATTTGATCTTTCTTCTGAACCCAATGCAAAATAAGGCAACTCCTAAACCAATCACCATGATGAAATATCTTTCTTCAAAGACTAATACAAATTATAAGAGTTGCATGAACGTTGTTATTTGAGATGTCATTGAAAAATCTCAGGTTTCAAAAAGACAAAGTAAATCTTGCAAAATCTTTGTTAAGGAAAACACTCTAAAATAAAACCAAAATGTGTGTCACGAGTATTTGAAAAAAAAAAAAGCACATGAAAAGCAATGTTGTCATAAGACAAAGAGTTTCAATTCATTCCTAATTAGAAAAAATATGATAGCATTCAACACAACCTAAATACTCACAAAAAAAAAAATGCTACAAAGGCAGCTCGACACTCAAGACTTGAAAGTAACTTGCATAGACTTGCTCGAGTAAACTAAGAGGGTGAGCTGGCAAAGGAGACCACTTCAAAAATTACAACCCTCAATAATAATTAAAAAAAAACAGAGAGATTATTAAGAAAAGGGGGGCTGTATTTTGAAAGGTATGCATTGCATATGATTTAACCTCAACTTTGAAATAGTGTTGGCGTAAGATTCGCCTAAGGTAGTAAAATCTACATGGGTGAGTAAAAGCTAAGAAATGGCAAAGCATCCCATCAATAGGGTGTGGATAACTAAGGTCATAAGACAAGGCTCTCGTTTTAAGAGTTTACCCTTGAAGGATATTTTGTTTTGAGTTTCGTTTTAGAAAAGTTTTGAAAGGATCCAGTGTAGATCCTAATATTTGGAATTTAAAAAGGGTAGGTTACCCGTGAAAATAGACTAATTTTAGGGAAGCATAGAGGTTTGCTAAAATTCTTTTTATGATTTAAAAAAAGATAGGTTGCTAATGAAAATTGATCAATTTTTGAATTTCAAAATGGATTGGTTACCAATGAAAATAGACTACTTTTAAGGAAACATGGAAGCTTGCTAAAATTCTTTTGGGAATTTAAAAAAAAACAGGTCGCCCGTGAAAATAAATAATTTTTTTAATTTCAAAATAGGCAGGTTTCCCATGAAAATAGCAAAACCTTTAGGAAAGCATAGAGACTTACTGAAATTCTTTTTTGGAATTTTAAAAATGGCGGTCACCGATGGAAATAGATCAAACTCAGGGAAATATGAAAACTTGCTGAAATTGTTTTTTGAAATTTGAAAAAGAACAGGTCACCCGTGAAAATAGATCAATTTTTAAATTCATAATAGCAGGTTGCTCATGAAAATAGATCAATTTCAGGGAAGTATGGAAGTTTGCTGAAATTCTTTTTGGAATTTGAAAAGGGATAGGTTGCCCGTAAACTATTTTTTAATTTCAAAAGGGATTGGTTGCCTGTAAAAATAGATCAATTTTTTAATTTAAAAAATAGACAAGTTATTCATGATAATGAGACTATTTTCTTTCAAAAAAATAAAATTCTTATAATTACAAGATGAGTGGATCACCCAACAAGTTCGACAGACACTTTTTTTTTTTTATAAGCTCATGCACTGTGCAAAATCTTGATGAGATTTTATCTTGTAAACATTGTAAAGAAATGGGGCATCTATTGTTACATATTTTTTACTCCATAAAAAATGAAGAATAGAAAAAGAGAAAAAAAATCTAGAATATAAGAGGATATATTTGAAGGAAGCTTAGAAGATTGCTCAGATTGATGGTAAAAAATCAAAGTGACAAGTGAAAAATTAAAAGACGAGTATAATTAATGAATAATATTATACAAATAAACAAATCTTGCAAAATTTTCACATACAAATACATACGAGTATTGTTTCGTTTTCATTAAAAACCAATCATATATTGTTATGAGATCCACACTTTACTATCAATGAGTTAACACGTTATTTTGCATAGGATCTTTGTATAAAAAGTTTATTTGTAAATTATTTTTTATATAATTAATCGCCACCCCACACAAATTAGAAGCCTTCCTCCTCGAGAATTACTAACCATTCAAAAATAATAAATTGATTTATAATCAAAACTAAAATGAAAATGGAGAACCAAACGATCGGTATCAATTATCATTGCATAGATACATGACAAAAACACATGTATTTATCATGAACCTTTGTTATTCATGTGGCTGTTATGTGAAAAAGTGCAAGTGGTATACCTCTCTTGGGAGTGAAGATAAAAAGGAAGAAAAAGAATTGAATGGCCACTAATATGATAAGCGTCCTTACCAAATGGATATTCCTTCAAATATCCATTGGCATGGGCGTTTCCTTTCCTGTCTCGAGCCCTAAATTATAATATTGCTTGGCTGCCCACTTGAAATCTTGGTTCTTCTCATGATGTAACCTTCACGACCTCCATGTCCATACACTTAAATCTCTTTCCATAACCTTGAATTGTTTTCTTTCGTTTTTTTTCCCCCACTTTTCATATCTAATTAACTCCCTTTCCTTTGATTCCTTGCTTTTTTGTATTGCAGTATTTTTCTTCTTTTTGTCAAGATATTCACATCTTCAGCCTCTGATAGTCACCCAAGTTGGGTGTTCGTTCCTGTGATATGCCGTTGCCTTTAAGGTATCTGATACCGCAAAAATATGCTGAGTTTATCCAGCAAGAACCAATGTATTAAAGGATCTCCTCTTAATTAGTAATGACTTCAAGAGTACGTTTTACTTGTTTCGCTAGGGCATCCAGGTTTATTTCACTTTTAAAGATTGCCAAATAATTTCTGGTTTATTTCACTTTTTAATCTTGTGGTTCCAAAAAAAAAACGGTAACAAAGTTGAGTCATTTATCTAATTCAACTTTCAATGGTCAAACTTCGCACCCACTTGATCATGCCTCTATATGGTTTTCGCAAGTTTGGATTTTTTTATTATTTTTTTTTTTTTAGGAAAGCTAACAAAATTAGAGGGGATGGTTATCTTTTTCCCGGATCCAAAATGTTATAGAGATAACTAGCTATTTAATCTATGTTTTGCCGTGAATTAAACAATTTACTTTTTAGAAAAAAAAATGCAGATTTTTCCAACATGTTTTTGGACATAAAAAGATTCTCAATTATAAATCAAAGAAATTATACATGAATGTAATTAAATAAATCAATAATTATTTGTGCCAATAAATTTAAAAAAAAAAACTATTAACAATAACTAAGGACTAAATTGAAATCAAGAAATAGATGTAAATCAAGATATTTAATCTCACAACACGGGTTATGTATCCTGTTGTGTTTAATAACTTTATTTTTTAGAATATTTTTTTAATTAATCAAACAATAATAGAAACAAACATACACATGAAAGCTATTGAATAAAAAAACATTATGCAAAGTTGCACATATTTGAAAAAAAATGTTATAATTTTATGTGAAAACCAAGTAAAAAATATATGTTATTTAACCAGAGACTAAATTGAAAAATTGAGAAATATATATGGTTGTATATCAAAAGAACCATCTCAACCCAAAAGCTTTAGCTGTTAGACGAAGTCTCAAGAATAGTTTTATATTATTCTCTAACATACTCTCTCAAGTAAAAGCCTTTTGGGCTTGAAATTTGTACAGACTTACACTATCTTGTGCTTGATTTTTATCAAATATATAGAATAAGGTGATGAGATTCGAACTCATAACCGTTTGGTCAACAAGGTTTTGATACCATATCAAAAGAACCATTTCAACTCAAAAGCTTAAGCTATTAGATGAGGTCTCAAAAATAGTTTTATATTATTCTCTAACATTGTAAATATCTAGTTTTGAAACATGATTTATAGACTCGATTGTATTTAATAATATTATTTCTTGGAACCAATGTTTTATTTAATAAAATGATAATAAAAAAAACACGCATAAAAAAACGATTGTGTAGAATTAAAGGGGGGAATTTAAGTAGGGCTACAAAGAAAGAATATCCCCAGACATAAAAAAAAAATGGTGAAATCTTATTTGTGAACTAAGTACAAATTAAATCATGTTTTATTAAAAAAAATCATAAAAAAATGTTAAAATTTTAATAAAATTAAAAAAGAAACCAAGTAATAAAAAGTGAAATTGCAAGGAAAAACACCCAGCTTTTAATTTCTCATAGATATAAGAGAATTTTCAAAAGTGAAAAAAACCTTCATCTATTTCTTTCCTTTCCAAAATGTATATTAACACACATCTATTCGTTTTATATAATTATTAATCAAAATCATGATTAAATACCAAAATAAAAATTTGTAAATAATATCCCAAGTGTTTTAGCCACAACGTTTAGGATTTCTTATAATTATAATTGTTGTTTTTAAAACCACATTATTTTTACTGTCATAAAAAAATTAAAATTACATGTACCTCCGATGCCGCTGGACGAAAATTGAAGACAGATGCCTAATAACGGAGCCTTTTTCACCCTATTTATCTCCTTCTTCAACAGCATAGTTACCTTCTTAATTAGGAACCATGCACTCCATATATATATGGAATTGTTTGCTAGAGAACAATTAAGTGCTTTGCATATCCAATTCAAGAACTCGTTAATTTGGTGCTCTTGTGCATGTAATTAATCTCCCCTTTCCACATTCACGTAGAGGTCCCAGCAATTGATGTGAAGAGAGAATATGTGCTTAAAGCTTATTGAATCTTTTCTGTGTGCTCAACTCTGCAAATTAAAGATAGTTCTTCATATATAATTGGGAATATAATGATTATTAAATATGATACACTCGATTCATCGCTGCTTTTGCTGATAATGCTTCAGCCTCTACGTCTCTGGTTCGAGCCTCGCAACAAAATTATGATACAAACTATTCCTGAATCCTCCTACAGATTAATCGCAACATTCCACCATTCTTCATACTGTAACAAACCTCTTTGATTGGTCAATTAACAAAGACAAACGATGTAGAGGACCAAGCAAAGTTGACAGTGAAAAGATCTGCCCTTTTGCCTCAGGGTTAAGACAAACATGCTTAATGAGAAAGCTTCTAGCTACATGCATCGCCCATGCAAATTATTAATTGCAAGGAGATTAAGAAAATAAAAAAAAAACAAAGAGAATCGCAAATCATGTAAAACAAAACAATGCTTTTTAAGCACTCAACGGACCGGACCACGTATGGATGCCAATATTACATATATTTTTTCGACACAGGGAGGCGAGAACCAGAAAAAGAAATATCAGCACATAAAATATCACAAACATAACATGCAAGATAAAAATTTAAAAAAATAATAAGGCACTCTTTATTGAACAGCATCGTATTTTGTGAGTTCTTCAACAGTAACAGTGAAAGTTTTAGGTTTATTGTATAATTTAAATATTTTTGTTTTCACCTGTTAGAGAATAATATAAATCATATTTTCGGATCGCATCTAACGGTTTAAGTTATTAGGTTGAGATGGTTCTTTGACATAGTATCAGCTGAACCCTGATGATCAAGCGGTCACGAATTCGAATCTCACTATCCTCATTTATTTAATAAAAAATAAACATAAGATATTGTAAATATGTGTAAATTTCAATTCCAAAGAATTTTTATTTAAAAAGATATATTATAAAATAATATAAATTATATTTTAAAACCTTACCTCAAAAAAAAAAAAACCGGAGGAAAGGAAGTTCTGTGCAGCTTGCAAGAATAAGTTGAGAATAAGGATGTTTGTGTAATATCCTCGATCGTGAAAGAATATGAGACAGAAACCAAAGCTTCCCGACCCAAGTTGCTAAATTTAATCATTCTTAGAAATATAGAAAGTAAAAAAGAAACCGTGGCCTTTTTAAGCGAATGCCTTGTCCACGTTGAACTCGGTTTCGAAGCACAAGAAGCCCTTGAAACCAAACCTCTCTCTCTCTGAAGAACCCTTCATCTGCTGCTATAAATATATTCTTAGCAGACCATCAAGCTTCGAATATATACCAATTTCTTGTATTATTGTTTTCTCTATTCTTTCGAAAGTGTTTGACAGATGTTCCTTTAATATACATGATTTGAGTTCATCATCACTTCTCTTAATTTTTAGCCTATTTTAAAAAGACTTTCCCCCTGTAGTACTCTTAACACCATCGAAGTGCTCTTATTTATCTCGAGAAACCCAAGTGATACACTGAGACATTACTCGAAGGTCGAGAAATGGCCAGAAATGAGTGGATAAACGGGTACTTGGAGGCTATATTAGATGTGGGGAGTGGTGTTATGAAGAAAAGAAGTGATGGGAGATTGAAGATTGCCAAGTTTCAACAGGTGAAGGAAGACAAGTTGTTCAGTCCCATTAAGTACTTTGTCGAAGAAGTTATTAATAGCTTTGATGAGTCTGATCTCCACAGGACATGGGTCAAGGTTAGCTCTCACTCTCTTTTCTTTTTTTTTGTTTCCGTAGCTGATGAATCAAGGGCCTATTAGATTATGAACGTATGGTACAGAAGAACGCTTACTTTTTCGTTTCTAATATGCTCACAAGGAGCGATATATGTTGTATATGTGTGTGTGTCAATCTTTTGTGCTCCTTTCGAAAACTCTCTCCTCCATTCCATTCTATTGTTTTAAAATTTATTAAAGATAGATGCCCATTAACAACAACAACAACAACAAAAAAATAAAAAAAAGGGTGTTCATTACTTCCTATAAACAGTGAACCTCTTGATAAGGTTTTTTCTTAATTTTTAAACTTTTTTTTCAATTGCATTATATATATATATATATATATATATATATATATATATATAATAATATATTAAGCTCTAAATTAAAATACATAGAAAATACACGACTCGGCTTAAATTGTTGGTAATTTTTCTTTTGATATAAAAGTTCATTTTGTTTATTTTTTAGTCCCTGAGTTAGAAACAATTAAGAAAAAGTTATTCAAAATGACAAAGAAGAGAAAAAGTGATTGGTCATCGTGATACCAATAACAAGAATGATCAAACCTAGTATCCATGGGCTTCATTCGATGATGGAAGTTTAATGGTGGTGGGATTATCCTATAAAAATATCTAAAAAGAGAGATTGAGTTTCATTTTGATTTTTTAGGTTTAGTTGATTTTGGTTTTATTGAATGATTTTAATATTAGTAAGTGTATTAGAAAGATTTTTATGGTGTTTATTAAATGATTTTTTATGAGAATTAATTGAAAATGGATCTTCAACCTCAAAAAACCCGACCTTATGCTTTTTCAATCACTATAATGGTGGTCAAATTCTGAGCTAGGCACAGCAACCAATGCGTCATCTACCCTAACATGTTACACATTGCATGCCTTCATCTTTTTATCATATATATATATATATTATTGAACTCATTGGGGTCCACAACTCAGGTCACGAGTTTGGTGAGTTAATTCAGATTGATCGAAATCGATCCAATATATCATCATCTATTTAAAAAAAAAAACAATGTCAGTTTAAATTTAAAAAAAAAATTCAAACCGCTTTATACTGGTCCAGATTGCCTCACCCAAGCCTACACTCCTGGGCTTTGTTTTAAGGCCTGATATGTTAAGACACTCAGGCTTAAGTACTTGGCTTGGTTTATTTTTTTTAATTTTATCCTTTAATATTTAATTTATTTTTAATTGGTCTTTATTTTTGTCATATAATTAAAATAAAAAAATATTATTGAACCCATTGAAATCCACAATCATAGTCACAGATTTGACAAGTTAACTCAGGTTGACTGAAATCGATACAATATATCATCATCTTAATATTAAAAAAGAAAAACAAAAAAGATGGTATTCAATTTTTTTAAAAAAAAATCAAACTCTTTTTTAATATTTTTTTCAGGTTGTTTTTAAACATGCATGTCTGGTTTTTATTTTTTATATTATTTTTTATCCTTAAATTTTATTTTTTTGTACTCATATATTCAACTAATTCTCATCCTTCTACATTATTTAATTGAAAACATAAACTTAACAAGGACTCAAAGTGATAGTTTTTAAGTTTAACTCACTGACCAAATTTAATGATAATATCAAAAACTTTCCCAAAGCTTAAATTTCTTACGTGTTCAAAAAGTTTTTACTCCAACCCGTATCGTACCACGGGAAGTGAACTACTGGCACCGAAAGAAAATCAAAGTTTTAATTAATGGGGACCCTTTCTGCATGATGCTAGATCGTTTCTTTCGGTAGTCCCGTGACAAGAATTAGTTCCTTGGATGAGGCCCACACTTACTCACCTTTATTGTCTTCTTTATTAAAAAAAAATACTTTAAAATACTTAGAGGAAAATATTGTTATTTATGTTACTGTTTATCAAATAAATAATTGTGAATTGCTATAATAATTTTTTTTTGTCCATCTTGTTTTTTTATTACACTCTTATAAACCCATCTTAATAGCCAATTAAAACATATTTATTAAGAAATAGCAAGATTCAAAGATAGAAAATTAAAATGAAAGATGTGGTAAAAATAGAGTTTTTCTAAACTTGGAACTAAACATACACGCTTTAGTCTTTCAACTGTTCAAATTATAAACTTTCAATCCCTAAACATTCATGACATTCAATTTTGATCCCAAACTTATTTTTCTTAATTTTTTGATTCCTAGTTTGAGAAAGAAGAGAGAAAGTTGTCGGATTCTGGTGGTAGAGAGAGAACATCTCACTTGAGACCAATTTTGGCCATAAAAATTGGTGGTTTGGGTGTCAATCGATTCTTTTAATGGAAAAAATTTATACAAGGTGTTTGTTTTCCTTTAAATTTGTCTGAAATTGTAAATTTGAACCCAAAAAGAATTTTGATTTCAGATATGTTTTATGAGGTGTTTAGGGTGGTTTTTTTTTCAAGTCAAAATATGGTTGAAAATGAGTTTTCCTTGGTCTAAAATAAAGTCATTGGAATCTAGAAAATGTAGGTGACACATCATCTGCCTCGCATTGCCTGCTAATTTTTTTTCAAAGTATTAAAAGGTGAATGAACTTTCATCCACTCCTTCAAAAAAAAATTAAAAAAAATAAGGTCCAGTAATATGAGCTGCTCCAGGCTTACATGCCTAGGCCTTCCTAGCTCAAAAGACAGGACCTTTTTAATTTTTTTTATTTTTATTTTTATCTATTATAATTGTATTTTTTTTTCATGCTTATTTTTTTAATTTCATCACTTAATATTTTTTATTGTTATTAATTAGGCAATATTTTTTATTGTTATTAATTAGGCAATGTAATTTGTTTCGGTGTGATTTTTTTTCCAATCAATTTAATATTTTGTTGGTTTTTAATTTTATAAATGTCTATTTTAGATCAAAAATTATATAAAAAAAATGTTTAACCCAATTGAGTTCATAACCCGGATCATAAGTTTGACTAATTAACTTTGGTTAGGTAGGGATTGTACTCTTTTTTTTGTTGCATAAATAGTTTTTAATTTATTTAATTAGATGCATGTATGAACTTTTTGAAACCCTCTTGGGATTTTTTATTTACAAAATCATGTTGTAAAAGTTTACATATACATTGCTTTTAAGAAAACAAAAATCCCGGTAGCAAAGCACGAGTCAAATAGCTAATATATATATATATATATATATATATATATATATATATATATAGAGAGAGAGAGAGAGAGAGAGAGAGAGAGAGAGAGAGAGGGAGGGAGGGAGGGAGGGAGAGGGAGAGAGAGAGTTAGATTTATTGAAAAGAAGAAGAAACACTAATATCAATTGAGTTAGATCTCATTGTCATATTTTTCTCATGTTAATGCTTATTTTTTTTATTATGTTGATTCTGAGTTCAATATATTAAATTTCTATCATGTAAGGGCAAACCACAAAAACTTTAAAATCTTATATATTCCCTAATTAGTTTTACCATTAATTAGTTTTTGGATGCCTGCTTGTGTAATTAATGGAAAGTATGCATGCATGGAAGTAACTTGTGAATGACGGTGAAAGTGAATGAATATGCTGCGGCATGCAGATGATAGCGACAAGGAACACTCGTGAACGCAGTAACAGGCTTGAGAATATGTGCTGGCGGATTTGGCATCTCGCCCGTAAAAAGAAACAGGTCTGCTGCCTATATCTATGCTTTAATTTATCCCCTTTTCTTCTCTCTTTCTTTTTTTCTCTAATAACTTTTAGGTTCTATCTTTCTTTTTCCCTCTTCCCCGTAGTATAAACCCTAACCTGACTCATGACCCAGCTTTCAAATTAAATATGTTAAACCAAGTTAACCATATAGTTTATTTAAAATAATATAGTTTCAATATTTTTTATACCCGATATTTTAACTAAATCATAAGTTCAGCTATCATTATTAATTAAGTTTACCTAGTTAACTCTTACTTGATTCAACATCAAATCATGAATTCAACTATCATTATTAATTAGGGTTAACTAGATTAATTCTTATTCAACATCAAATCCGATTCAAGTCAAAATCTATGTTTGTTTTCCTCTAGTTTTTGCGTTTGTAATGGAACAAATGCAGCGAGGTGTTTGGTAACAAACCAAACTGTGTTTTTATGTTGTGAGACCCACTAAAAAATTGAATTTGAAAAATAGATTTTATGCCTCAATTTTTACATGTTTTTTTAATTGAGTTTCGTAAAAATTTCTAGAACCCCATTTGTTTTTACGTTTCAAAAGTGTTTTTAAAAAAATTAAATTTTTTTTTTCTTCAAATTAATATTTTTTTGGTATTTTCAGATCATTTTGATACGCTAATATCAAAAATAATTTTTAAAAAATACAAAAATATTATTTTAATTCATTTCCAAATAAAAAAACACTTTAAAAATTAACCCCAACCACTACCAAATATCTTATACATGTTTTTCTCCAACCATAATTTTTATCAAACATATATTTAAATCCAACTTTCTTAAAACTTATTTTTTTAAATCACAACTACATAAACATTCTCGAAAACAATAAAGTGCTCTTCCTACAGTAAATCTCTACACTAGACCATCTACTCTCCATTGAATATTAGGCCAGCCCATGGAAATTTTCAGTGAGCCTATGGCCCCAGTTTCAGGCTTGAAATGGCCTGTGCAAAATCTAGACATAGCTTATTAAAAACAATCGAAATGGGGAATCATCAATAATCGATTTGAATATCCTGCATCGTTTACTGGGTAAATAATATGGGAAGAGAAGGATATACAGAAGTGAATGCAACACATAATAATAATAATAATAATAATAATAATAATAATAATAATAATAATAATAATAATAGCAGCATGTCCATATATAGTCCAAGGAAAAGCGGTATTACTGAAGTATATATCTGAAAGAAATATTGGTTATAAAAATTGCAATTCATATCTTAGGTTTACATCTATCAGAGTGGATGCTCTGAGGTTGAAGTCTTAAGGTCTCTCCAGAAACATGGAAAGGTGGAAACTATGACTGCTTCCAAGTATTTCCCTGCTAGGAATCTACTAGGGGCGATTCGATAATGGCTCTTTTCTTTCTTTGCTTTATATCAAGAAAGGGAATGAAGGATTATATATTCGCAGATAGCATGGGATGATGCACAAAGGCTTGCAAAAAGGCGGTTAGAACGTGAGCAAGGGCGTAATGATGCTGCTGATGATCTTTCTGAGCTATCTGAGGGTGAGAAGGAAAAGGGCGAGGCCATCCTATCAGAATCTGTCAGGGATATTGCAAGAATTAACTCTGACATGAAACTATGGTCTGATGACGAAAATCCTAGGCAGCTGTACATTGTGCTAATCAGGTATATTTCTACACAGCTTACCATAGTCCATTTCTATGCTACTAGCTATACATGTGGAGGACAAAGTGAGAAACGTCATATCTATAACAAAACCATGACAATAATTGAAAGATAAATCAAAGGAAATCAGGATTCACTAACTGATAATAAATATCATTTTTCCTGTAGCATGCACGGGTTGGTCCGTGGAGAAAACATGGAACTGGGAAGAGACTCTGACACTGGTGGTCAGGTAGTTATGTCATACATAGCTAGTTGGCTTTAGAGCTAGAATCAAGAACTTAACTGTGCAAACCTTACCAAAATAATCTTTGTGCTTCACCACCAATGACTCCAAGTACTTTTTCTGATTACAGGTAAAATATGTTGTTGAACTAGCTCGAGCTCTAGCCAACACAAAAGGAGTATATCGTGTGGATCTCCTGACTAGACAAATCACCTCCCCGGAGGTGGATTTCAGCTATGGCGAGCCAATCGAGATGCTGTCATGCCCATCAGATGACAGTGGTAGTTGTGGAGCCTATATAATCCGGATCCCTTGTGGTCCTCAAGACAGGTAATCAGATTTATCCTCGTTTCAAGTTTTGCTAAGAAAGAAATATATATAATCACAAGATATATGCAACAGGTACATACCAAAAGAATCACTTTGGCCTTGGATACCTGAATTTGTTGACGGGGCATTAAACCACATCGTCAACATGGCAAGAGCGCTAGGAGAACAAGTCAATGGGGGGAGGCCAACTTGGCCTTATGTGATTCACGGCCACTACGCTGATGCTGGCGAAGTGGCAGCACTCTTGTCGGGGGCCTTGAATGTGCCAATGGTTTTAACAGGGCACTCACTGGGGAGGAACAAGTTTGAGCAACTGCTCAAGCAAGGAAGGCATTCTAAGGAGCACATAAATGCAACCTACAAGATAATGAGGAGGATTGAAGCGGAAGAGTTGGGATTAGATGCTGCTGAAATGGTGGTGACTAGCACTAGGCAAGAGATTGAAGAGCAATGGGGTTTGTACGATGGATTTGATATCAAGGTGGAGAGGAAGCTCAGGGTCAGAAGACGCCGTGGAGTGAGCTGCCTGGGAAGATACATGCCAAGGATGGTGGTATTGACCTCTCTTATTCCTTATTATCACTACTTGTGTCCCAAAACAGAACAACAATTTTCAAACTTCTTGACTTCCTGATGAAATCCCTACTTCTAGAAAGTAACAAGACAGGAAGTTATGCTAGAATACGAGAACATCTAGTTCCTTTCACTAATTCACTTCAACATGAAATCACAGGATAATCTCCTAGCAAACCCTTCCATGGTACTGTCAAGAAGACTCGAAGTCTCCGATTGATAGTAATCTTCTGCCATTGATAAAAATATAAATGTCTGCATAAATCAGTAATTTGGGAAGTCCCCTCCGGCCATGTTAATACCAAAATGAAGTAACTAAGAATACTTGTTCTGATGGCTCTCGCATATGATGAAGATAACTAAGGATAGCAAGTGCCTTTCACTTTTACAGTCCATTGAAATTAAGTTCAAGCTCATATTCTAATCACTATTTGGTATCAGGTTATACCTCCAGGGATGGACTTCAGCTATGTCACAGCAGAAGATTCATTGGAAGGTGATCTCAAGTCATTAATTGACTCTGATAGAAATCAAAACAAAAGGAGCCTGCCTCCAATATGGTCTGAGGTCAATCGTTCTCTCTTCACCATACGTGAATATTCTTGTGACATACTTTATAAGTGTTAACTTAGAATATCTAGATGTCACCCAAATCATTTCCTTTGATTTCTGCAGCAATTTCTTAAAAAAAAAAAAAATTTGAAGCCACTGCATAAATCTTTATGGCCAACAATGATAGCCTTTCAACTGATTGCTAAAGGAAACTATCTGTAGAATCAACCGACAGCTACATTTTCTTCCAAAAGTCTAATTGAATTTGCAATGCAGATAATGCGTTTTTTCACCAATCCTCATAAGCCCACTATACTGGCATTGTCCCGACCTGACCCCAAGAAAAACGTCACCACGTTGCTCAAGGCTTTCGGGGAGTGCCAGCCCCTCAGAGAGCTAGCCAACCTGGTAAACTATGTATAGTTCTCTATCAGCAAGTTTAAATACAACAATAACACTAAGCTAATTTGTTTTAAACTCCATACTTTTGCAGACGCTAATACTCGGTAATAGGGATGACATTGGAGAAATGTCTGATAGCAGCTCAAATGTTCTTACAAATGTACTCAAGCTCATCGACAAGTATGATTTGTATGGTCAAGTTGCTTATCCCAAGCATCACAAGCAATCTGAAGTTCCCGACATTTATCGTCTGGCAGCAAAAACAAAGGTACAACACTTCATTTCCTAATCGATCTTAAGAAGAACTAGAGAATCTATCCCAATTCTTCTACCAAAGTACTGATTAGCAATGGGCCTGTTTCTCTCCCCAAAAAAAAGGAGGGAAAAAAAAAGGAATCAGCCTAGGTAGACTTGACACATGGCAGCGACTCATGGTAGACAGGGTGTATAATGCTGTCTTCTCCATTTTCCTTTTTTCCTGTCTTTCCTGTCTGAGAACGAGAACCTGTCACCATGTAGATTGGACCACTCCTTATATCTACTAAATCCATATACCATTAGCATTACCCTACCATACTGCCTGATAGGTGTCCACACCGTAACACAGTTGCTTTCTCCTTGCAACATTTGAACTGCTATAACAGTAATAATTCTGTGGTGGCTTTGTCTTGAAGGGAGTTTTCATCAATCCAGCTCTTGTGGAACCATTTGGTCTCACGCTCATAGAGGTAACTTTCATGTCTTAGTAGGCTCAAATTGGCTTAATCCATCTGATTAAACCTGGTCATTGTAATATTACCAGAAAGAGCATAAGGAGATTTTCACCTTGTTTAATAAATAACAATCCTCAGATTCCAATTTACCCTTTAACTTGCAGGCAGCTGCTTATGGTTTACCTGTTGTTGCTACCAAAAATGGTGGACCAGTGGATATTTCGAAGGTAATGGTATTCCATGTTTCTCACACTAAAACTTTGAACCTGTTCCTTTTTCTTTCTTTTTTTCAGAAACTAACATTCAGACTTCTACAAAGTATGTATCATTCACAGTTCACCAATATCCAACTCTAAAACTTGAAACATATAGCTTCCATAGGCAGATGATATCAGAAGTCTGAAGTAATATTTAACGCTCCGTCAACCTTTCATCTTTACAAAAGCATCCCCACAGGATTCTGATGAAACCTACTTCTGGTGGTCTAACAAAAAGCAGTTCAGATTTTCAACAACATCCAACTTTCTTTTGGTCAACAACTCAACTTACCAACAAAGATCTTCTATGTTCATCTTCTTTTTTTTCCAGATGCAAAGTATCAAAATAAGCCACTTAAAGAACACCACTAATATGCATCTTCCTCTCTAAGCATTTGAAGACCTAGATTGCACAAGTCTATTCCAGTTTGGTTAATTCATGCTGAGCTGTTTTGGTTTTTGAAATTTAGCATGCTACCACTTACAAATTGTGTAACAGAAACTAACCATTTGAAGACTATTTGTGTAGGTGCTTCACAATGGCCTGCTAGTTGACCCTCATGATCAAAAGGCCATTGCAGACGCCCTTCTAAAGCTTGTTGCAGACAAGAACCTCTGGACTGAATGCCGAAAAAATGGCCTTAAAAACATCCACAGCTTTTCATGGCCAGAACACTGCCGCAACTACCTATCCCACATTGAACAGTGCAGGAACCGCCACCCAACAACCCGTCTTGAGATCACACCACTTCCTGAAGAACCAATGAGTGAATCTCTAAAGGACATGGAAGACCTATCCTTGAGATTCTCAATAGAGGGAGATTACAAGCTCAATGGAGAGCTAGATGCAACAAACAAACAGAAGAAACTTATTGAAGCCATTACCCAAATGGCTCCTTCCAATGGCAAAGCGAGTGTCACTTACACTCCTGGCAGAAGGCAGATGCTATTTGTGATAGCCACTGATTGCTATAGCTTTAATGGACAGTCCACAGAGACCTTTCAAGAAATTATCAAGAATGTAATGAAAGCTGGAGGCCAAAGTCTAGGCATGGATAGGATAGGCTTTGTACTGGCCACTAGCTCAAGTTTACAAGAAATTATGGAAGCACTCAGATGTTGCGAAGTAAAGATAGAAGATTTTGATGCAATAATATGTAATAGTGGAGGCGACATGTATTACCCATGGAGAGATATGGTGGTTGATGTGGACTATGAAGCTCATGTGGATTACAGGTGGCCTGGTGAGAATGTGAGGTCCATGGTAATGAGGCTAGCAAGAGCAGAAGATGGGGCTGAAGATGACATCAAGGAGTACATCAAGGCATCTAGTTCTAGGTGCTTCTCCTACAGCATCAAACCAGGAGTCAAGGTGAGATACTTCTGATGATATAAAAAACTGCCTACACATTCTACCCAACAATTACTAATAAGAATTCCAATGAATAAATTGCAGACACGAAAGGTATATGAACTTCGCCAGAGGCTCCGAATGAGAGGGTTGCGATGCAACATTGTCTATACACATGCAGCATCAAGGTTAAATGTGACCCCAATATTTGCATCAAGAACACAAGCCCTAAGGTTGGACCCATGATTTTACAAAATAGTATACATGTGAAAGAAATCATGATAACTTATCAGTAAGATACAAAAATCATAAAGCTTACACAGAATGATTTCATGTTTAATGCAGATACCTTTCAGTTAGGTGGGGTATTGATCTTTCTAAAATGGTTGTGTTTGTGGGTGGAAGAGGGGATACAGATTATGAAGACCTACTGGCTGGCCTCCACAAGACCATTATTATAAGAGGCTTAGTGGAATACGGCAGTGAGAAACTTCTTCATAGTGCAGAGAGTTTTAAAAGAGAAGACGTAGTCCCCCAAGAAAGCTCTAACATCAGTTTCGTGGAAGAAAAATATGAAGCTGCTGATATTTCAGCAGCTCTAGTGGCTATGGGGATTAAGTGATATTTAACCTTGCTCTATTTCTCTTTCCTTATCCTAACAGTGATTTGCATATAATTATAGGCAACAATCTCTTCCTAGATTACAGTTGCACAATAAACTCATAGGAAATCAGTATCGGTCCATATGACAAGACCTTTATTCTGATTTCTGAATATCATATAAAGAGGATTCATGTGCTATTTAAAGGAAAATGTATGTGTTCTCATATCTACATTTGATAAGCACTTTTGCACAAGCATTCTCTTAACCAGTAGTATCTACAGCATCAGATGTATTCATATGCTATTTAAAGGAAAATGTATGTGTTCTCATATCCTCTTGTTCAAAAAAGATACCAGTGAGATTACTCTATCGCTATGTACTACTAGCTACATCCACATTAGTGCATTTTTACAGACAGACTATCAGTTTTACAGTACTAGGTTCTTGTTAAAGTGCACAGTTACCAGCACGAGAGCCAGTCCATGACCTTAGCCTTCCTGCTTATCCATGGTTCATGTCCTTGATCACATCATGCACAAAGCTCCATTGCCACCATGTATTCCACTCCACATGCACATTTAACCATATGTGAAATATCCTGTAAGAGGAACCCATGAACATGAACGGTTAAGTTAGGTCAAGATCGGTTTTTCTGGATTGAAAACTGAAAAACCTGGATTGAAAATAACAAATGATTTCCTGGCATGGAAACAGCACAACAATTCTCATTTTTACAATCGGGATGAATAAAAAAAAGGGTTCTTAAGCTGGTCAGAGTAAATCATAATACAAATCCAAAAAATCCCAAAAACATTAAAAAGATTCAAATCAAGCGACGAGAAAATAACAAAGAAGAAATAAAGAAACCACAAATTTTGCTTTAAGGTCCTTCAAAGTACACGGGTTGCTTGAAAACTAACAGAAGATAGTAAGAACAGAAGCACTAGACAGTAAAGAATGGACCTAATTTTTCCTCACATGAAACAGAATGGAAAGGCAAAACTGGGTGGATATTGGTCGAATAGTTTATGAGCATGTCCAAAACCAAAGAAAATATGAATTCCATTTCCATTTTGAAAAGTGTACCATGAAATTTCTCAAGGAAATGTAAAAACACAATCCAAGACTAATAACAGACATGGTAAAAGAGCCTCTCAAGAAGTTGCAGTCTTGCAGAGGAGTTGGATAGCCTAAGACACTCACTTTGACACATCTGAAGGCAAATATCATTCCAGTTAGGCACCTGGTGTTGATTGACACAAACAGTTCTCCCACAAATCTTGCTTTGCAAGGGGAGATAGCTGATGGGGATGTGCGGTTACTGTATCCAATTTGTTGTATCAAGAGGGGAGAACAAGAGGGGGAGATGGCAGAGGAGGTAACCTATTGATCTCTCAAGTTTCAAGAGGAGGGAGAACGAGAGAGACTGAGAGAGAGGTGGCACTGGCAAGGGGACTGGGGCGAGAGTGTGGCTGGCTGGTGGCGGCTGCTGTCAATGCAATGGGAAAGGAGGAAAATGTTTTAAGGTTAGGTTAGGTTTCAATTTATACCCCTTTTTTTTAAGTTGGTTTACATTTGGTCTGGTCCAGTTTACACAGTTTCAACCGGTCTGAATGGTTTTTATGGTTTTTAAATCGTTTTTTTCTCTCGGTTCAGTGTTTTAGCTTAAAGTTTTTTCAGTTTTTACAGTTTTCTCGGTTGATCGGGTTTTTTGAACATCCCTACTACCACCCATGATCATGACACCTCAGTACCTAAAAACACCAAACACATGTCTACTGAGATTTTAAGATGACTGCAGCATCAATAAAGTCAAGTCAAACTAAGCATCTTTTCTTTCAATTATTTATTTATTATAGATTTTCAGAAAACAGGAATTCTATGCATGGAACATTGTCGTACATGGTTTCTAATATTACCCATCATTTGAGGCCCCTTCCCAATGAAAACCCAGCTTTGGCCACTTCTTTCACAAGCATTTCATCAAGTAAGTATGAGACCCTGATTTCAGCAAAATGCAGTGAAAAGCTGTTGACAACATTTACCTTAAGTTGCTTAATTTGCTTTTGCAGAGATTGTAAATACTCAATTTCTCCAGCTCTATCTGATAAAAGAGCTTTGTATTCTTCTTCCAAGGTCTTAATGTCCATTTCCAAGAACTCTGTCTACAGTCACAAAGATATTTGTTGAGAGGTCAAGCATAAGAATTACATGCAAGAAAATGTTCATAAATTATATTACACATAGGAGAACATGTATGCATAGTAGTAAAAGCCACTCATCATTTTGTTAGGTTCATTAGGCTTGGAAGCTCGATAATAACTGTATGGAATACCAATATTGGACTATCCAAACAACAACATTTTTTCTGGATAGCAGGGACAAGGATAAAGGTGGTGCCCAGACAACAGATATAGTGTTGGAAATTGTCAAAAACTTTAAAATTTGGCATTGAATTTGATGCCTCCAGACAAAATCATCTGAATCCAAATAGGCACGCAAACATGTATTTATGCACACATATATGTACTGACTAAACATCTAACCTTAAAATCTTTGGCACTGCATTTCAACTGCTCAATAGACTGCTTCATCTGGAATAAGGCAGCCATGACTCGTGAAAATTCACTACATTGAAGGAAAGATACAAGCAAAATATGTATTATAGTTTTTAGGATTTGTTAGCTCTCCTCTAGAAATTTCTTCCTAAATGTCTCTTTTTTTTTCTCTGAAAGATGATTGGAGGGGTTAATGCCAAGCTAGAGTAACTATTATACATATATGGCTAGGTCGACTGTTGCAAGTCATAATCTTTGTTCACATCAGATGGAAAAAATAATGAACTTGAAAAAAATTCCTTTTTGCAAGAAGGAATATCAGAAACATAAAATAAGGTTTATAATGATGATAGCTCATTTCTAAGAGAAAAATCTCATTTACAGAAGCAGCATAAAGTTGAACATGGTTTTTAGGTATTGACAACAAAACACCATTGAAGTTTAATTTAAACGACCATAATCAGAATAGTAACAACTTTCTAATTCTCAGGCAACTCTAAAATCAGCCAAATGGGAAGCTAGCTTTCCACTTAAAAATGTTGAAATATAGAATTAAAATGAAGAAAAAGATTAGCTTTAGGCTAAGCAATTAAAAGTTGACAAGTACTTTAGACAAAGATTCTAATTATAAAAAAAAAAATGGAGATCTCACTTGAAGAGAATTAACAAAAAAAATATTCTAGAAACAAGAAAATTACTAGCTAAGTGAAGTTAAAAAATAGCACAAACACCATCCAGTAAATGGATGTATTTTGTAAAGCATAAATCAGTGTGCAAGAAATTTACTCAAACAAGCAACCTTCTTGTTCTCTGTAACAAGTTTGGATTTCATTTGTGCAATTTCAACAAGCTTGGATTTGGCAGAGTCCAGCTTGGCAATTAGGTTCTTTTCTGCATCATTCCCCTGCTATTCCAAGGATTCACTCAGAAATTGCAACTCCTCGTACATTTTTATTGATGGATGAAGGTTTTTTACCAGATTATCCATGATCAAGTGATTATCAATAGCACACTTCCCTACAAGAAAGGTAGAACGTGAGATGAAAGTGATAGATACTCCACTTCTAGGATGAGATGTTACATAACCAAGGCTAGGACGAGAGGTTACGAGGATACACAGACATTCCCTTTTCACTTGTTCCTTTTCTTTCTTTAAGCCTTGCATGTGATAGACTTTTCCCTTCAATTTATCTCTTCTTTGTTCTATCCACACATCACAATTTACACCAAAACAGGAAGACCCTGACTTCAAATCCTAAGACATTTCCAACATAATTTTAGGGTTTCCAAACCATGCGCGGGGACTATACATGAGGGAGAGTTTTTAAAAGCGGTGCCACAAGCAAACCACTCTCTAAGAGACCTAAAAGCTTAACTTTCACCTTTGTTTAAATCTTTTGTTGTTAGATAAATCCCAATATCTTGCATTTACCACTTGCAACCTACAAACTTATCATGTTCTTAGAATGTTATGGTTCACTCTTAGTTAACTTTGTGACATAAAGAGATCAAAATATCAATGGGCTACGAGTTAATATTGAAATAATTAAGAACTACAATATTTAAGAATTTCAGCTGCCACTTATCTCTAGCAACATGTAAAAGTAATAAAGAACCATACCTTTAGTTTTTGCCATTTGCTTGTCAGATTCTTCCTTCACCTGTAAACTTACTAATTAGTGCTTTTGTGATGATACACTTCTCAGTAAATATTCAAAACTTTCAAAGATCAAATGTGGAAAAGACAGTGAAGAAGATCATCTGAAGAAGCTAAGAAACAACCAAAGCCAAGATAGCTTGGCAAAATACAGCCCACTAAGTGCTCCAGTTTGAGCATCAATCCCAACAGTAGTTGTGCGATTGGGAAGTAGAAAGCTTGTTTTTCATTTTTTGGTAAGAAAGTAATTTAATTATGATACTAGTTTGGGCCACATAGAAGGCGCTTCTTCCCAGAACATTATGAAGCAAAACAACTTGTAACCCAACTCAAATTAGTAATGGTGCAATATGGATCTTACTATTTAAAATTTGAAGTGACATTATATGAATTCCAAAAGTAATATATACATAATTAAGTTCTAGCCAAGCTAGAGAGCAATTATTTGTATTTGTATTTAATCATGCAAAATAAATAAACTAGAGAACTTTTCTTGGGGACTTGGCCTTCCAGCAATTTTCAACATATTTCTTCAAAAACAAATTATCTTTTACAAAAAATTAATGATGATGATGATGATACCCACTGATATTCTTCTATAGAAAAAAAATAAAAAATAAAAATTTCTACCACCTCCTCCACCAATGTTTTGGCTCCGATGAATGTGTTATTTGATATTTTCAGACTATGAATCTTTTCTTTTCTTTTCTTTTCTTTTCTTTTTCATTTTTCTTTTTTTTTTCTGGTTACTGGAAATAGCGTTCTTGTTAATTGAATAGCTATAAAACCAAGCAAACACATAGACTAACTTTAAGTAAACTTGAATTAACTAAAATATGTATTGCTTTAGTCTCCTATTTTTCAAGAAGTTTCATATCAAACAATGTGATATGAACAGATCAAGCTATGCATGCCCTTTCTCGTTTAAACTTCCTTCCCATCACTATAACAATTCCTTAATGGCCAAGGAATTAAGAATCTTCAAGTCTTTTAAAAGTCTTTTAATACGCACAACATCACAAATCCCACATGCAATTGCTCTAAACTTAGCTTCTGCACTACTCCTTACCACAACACCTTGTTTTTTGTTTCTCCAATTAACTAAATTCCCTCCAATATAGGTACAATAACCATGAAGTTGATCTTCTATCAATTAGACTCCAGCCCAATCTGCATAGTTTTAGACTTCAACCTGTAAATGTTCATGTTTCTTAAACAATAGACCTCTTCCAAGAGTCCCTTTCAAGTACTTCAAGATTTTATTAACGGCATCAAAGTGTTTTGGGCTAGGTGAATGCATGAATCGGCTTACCATGCTTAATACATAGTGTGAAGCCTTTTGCCACAAGCCTTGCCTTGTACTTTTCTAAGCTTCCGTCTATTTTGCATCATTTAATCGTAAACACTCATTTACACCCTACTTTCTTCTTTTCCATTGGCAGGTCAACTAATTTTCAAGTGTCATTTTTGTTCAAAGCATTCATTTCTTCCATGACTACTATCTTCCAATTCAGATCATCTAGAGCTTCCTGAATATTTCTTGGAGTAAACAATTGAGATATCTTAGAGGCAAAAGCTCTATGATTATTAGAAAGTTTTTATTAAGATAAGTATTTAGTGACATTGTTTTCTCCTCACCACCGAATTTCACCAAATTTCAAAGTCAAGCCATAAACTTGGGATTGATTACCCAAATCATAATACATCTTGTTAACATTATCCCAGAATTCCTTTGCCATTGAATAACACATATAGTTGGAGTTGTTGGAGTTGATGTCCTCATCCATGGAATTCATAAGCCATGTCATAACCATGAAGTTTTCAGCATCTTAGGTAGCATATCTTAGGTCCTCCCTTGCTGGTGCCTTCTTCTTGCCAGTCAAATAGCCTATTTTCCCTTGCCCCCGAATATACATGCACAAGGACTGAGACCAGCACAAGAAATTATAGCCAGTAAAACAAATGGTGGTGATTTGGACTGAGTGTGGCTCATTATTGGAGGCTTGGGTAGTAGCAAGTTTTGTTTCAGACATGGTGAACAAAAGCGGGAAAGAGATGGAAAAAGTTCTAGGGTTTTTAAAAGGAGTTAGTGATCAAATCTCTGCTTTGATACTATGAAGACAGAGTATTCTTTGGAGATCACTTTATTAACTTAATTTAAAATAGTTTATACAGGGTTCCTATTTAAAGGAGAATACAAGGCATGAAATCAAGAACAAATCAAATCATATATTCTAAGTAGGAGTGACCACTAATTTATAGGATTTGATTAATACCAAATCTATTTTCTAATTTATAAACAACCTAATATAGAATCTTCTAATTTATAACAAATCTAGAGATAGACGTATCATAAAAGTTGGAGATCTAATAGAAATGAGATAAAAGGCAACGGAAAGAGGAATGTCACCCTTCCATGGATCTTCTCACAAGAAAATATGGTTACCATCTCCCACCTTATCTTTAACGCAAGATAACTGCATCAATTTTAGGAAAAGAAGAAAGTAGTGGAAAACTTGAGAAATTGATTTCTAACATCCTAGATGACTTACAGTAGCTCCAAACTTGGCATCCAAATCACACCCATTCTACTGAAGGTCATACTCGCAACCACTTTCCACTTGAACCAAACACCAAACTCATAGTTCAAAATTACAATGCCACCATAGGGGAAAAAAATAAAAACTACCGAGAGTTTGACAAGAGCTACAAGACTACATTTCCTCAAAACCACTTCTGTATTTTGAATGTATTGAGGAATTTTATCGAGTGACTAACTCTAAGAAATAAAGATTTGTTGCAATTAAATTCAGCTTGCAAAATGGTTTTTCAGCCAGAAATAATGATTAAGGCATTTTCCTTCAACAAAATGGAGCAATTTGTACGGTAAGTTACTAGATAAAATCCTAAAATTTAATTTTCAGGTTATAAAGACCAGAAGAAAATTTGAACTTACCAAAGGCATGATGAGAAATAGAGGGGGGAATAAAATTAAGAAGAGATGAAGCCAAGTACTTGCTCCAGCATTGGACCATGATAACAAGCTCTACTGTTTGGGATTGTTCAATAGCTTAAATTAAGATTTCGCGACAAGGTTGTGCAACTAGTGTAAAAATCAAACCTTCCAGTCTGATCCATATTGAGAGCATGAAAAAAATAAGATATTTGAAGATCTAAAGGCAATAGATGTGTTTATTGTTCTGAGAAGCTTATTCACTAAGTGCTGATCTTGTCTGCTCCTACCATGCATCTCTCTTTTATTTTTCAGGTTTGTTGAAATCTGATGCTGCAGTTCTTCAATTCATGTCTCATATTTTTAAGTAATTAGTGTTGCTTATCACATAAAAGAAAAGAAAAACGGATTTAGCAAGAAGTACCGATCCATGCTCTCCCATTTCTCCACTAATTCTGTGAGTGTGGACCCAATCCTGCACAAAGTCAAAAATAGACCGCAACTCTCGCAGGTTGAAAATGGGGAGAAATAGTGTACAGAAATTTTGCATGGTAAGGAGTTTCAAAATCACACCTGTTGTTGTTGTAATTTGGAATTCATATCATCTGCAACCTTTGTATAGTAAGCACTGTTGTAGTAAACACATCAAAATTCTCAATCAGTATTTTAACATGAGCTTTAACACAATTTAATCACCTAAATTTGTGCCCTCGATAACCTTTTCTCTACAAGTCTGGCAGACAAACTGACTCTTTCCCGTTGAATAAGCTCCAATGTCTGCATGTTAAGATGAGAAAGTTGGACTGAATCAATAATATGAAACATAGGTATTGATTGTTTTTAGACAATCAAGAAGTGAATAGCTTAACTATTTCCTTGACAAAATACCCATTTATTTCATACATGATATCACCTTAAGAAGTTGGATATATATATTAAGTCCTAAGATCAATATTGTGATGCACATATTCTGCCTACACCCCCCATACTCCATCAAAAATACTCTCACACAACCATATAGAAAAAGTTTGTAATCATAACATTGAGTCTCAATCAACTATTCAGCCAAAGCTCATAGAAGGATTGAAGCTCAATATTCTCATGTACATTTCCTGCAGTTTTGAAAGCCCCAATTTCTCTCCTTATACTTTTTCAGAAATGTGCCATCTAGTGGACTGTATTATATCTGATGTAAGTGACTGCAGTTTCTGGTCGCCCAACATGTTATTAGGAAGAGAAGCTGCAAGAGAGTTCAAGAAAGAGGGGAGATAGGAGAACACCTCGTTGTCAACAAAAGGATGTCATTCCAGACCTTATGGTTAAAATTGTCCAAATGAACTTTGCATGCTTAAAATATGTCTGCATTAACAGGTGTAACAACCCCACAATGGGATTATGGGGAAAAAATAATATATATATATATATATAGAAGAATCCATCACTATAAGCACCTTTTTTTTTTTTTTTTTTTTTGGGAGCTATAAAATAAAGGAACCATTTAACATGTCAATAAAAGAACCAGATAACACCAAGCAGGACCACAGAAAATTTTCAACACAATTTAACTTGTATTGTTATTTATATGATGATTAATGTAGTAATTTGTAGTTTTCAAAAAAACATGATAGAGTTAAGGACAAGCAAGAAGACCTCCATTTGCTTTCTTCCTCATAAGGTTTGAACTTTGCTTCGTGAGAAACTACAAATGTCATCTCAAGATGCTAGTGCCTTGTTAGGTAGCAGGTTTTGATGCATATAAAACTTTCCTTAATCATACATCACGAAACTTCATGTGAAAGAAATCATAGTTTTGCAACATGAATTACAATTTCAGAATGCTATTTAAAAAGCAAGATACAGTTTAGCCGTTTTGCACTATTTAAAAAGCATGATAACTTACATTCTCAAGAGCTTCAACAGACATTCACATCAATAACATGGCAAAATCCCAATAAAAGAAAGAGAAGAAACAAATAAGTGAGAATAACCAGAGTTAATTTTAAAGATTTTGAGTGACAAAGATATGTTATCATCATTTACCCCTTTTTTTCAGTATAAACAAGTTATCATGTCCTAAACAAGATCAAATATCAATTATGGTGATCATGCTACGGTTTATTATACATTAATTGGATCTTAAAGTTAAAAAGTAATTTCCCCAGTCATGATAAGCAAGTTTTATGAGAACCACCACATTATTCCAAGATTCCTTGCTACATTGTACTCTAACTGGTTTTCTATTAACTTCTTTTTGTTTGGAGTTATTAGTTATTTCTTTTAATTCATTTTAAGTTATTTCTCAAATTATTTCAATTTTGCAGGGTTAGCAACCAATAGCTTAATGCGGAAACACTGACTTTTTTATTTATTTATTTGTTTATTGAGAGAAAAACACGGACATGGTAAAAAAACTCAGCAAATTTATAGGTTGCACATGCTAGCTCATCACGTATTTTATGTTAAGAAATTTCTCTTATGGCCTTTCTCCACTTTCATTTGTAGCTGACTGCATCGCACAAGTCTTGAACTAACAGACAGAATCATGATATGAGATCATAAATCATCCCATGAGCAAAATTGTTTTCTTTCCTCGTTTTTTTTTTTAAATTGAATTACTTCTTGTATTAAATTCATGCTACTCTTGGAATACCTGAGCGAGAGTGTATGAATCAGATTCCAAAGAGGCAATCTTCCTCTGTTTTTCCAATATCTGTGAGCATATCTCCCCCTTTGCCTTCATCATCTGCTCAGCGTCTTCTTTGAGTCGCTTTGTTTCAGACTTTGCTGAAAAAATAAAAAAAGAAGGTTGGGAGAACATTGATGATCAGATATCATTAAACAACTTAAATCAAAAACTTGTTTGAACTTCAAGCACAATGGTTTTTGAAAGTTGAAACTCAGTATCAAAGTAATTCAAAATGCTGAGGCAAGGCTGGTTATAATTAGCATTATCTGCAGATCACAAGTCCTAAACATAAACAATTCCTCATTCTAAGTGACTTTGACTTCATAACCTACAACAAGATGTCTCCCTTGTGCACATTACAGGTGTCACTAATTTCAATATTTCGAGCTCACTCTAGCTTTAACAAATCACAACTGATGTTTAAAAATTCAAATTAGCAAATAAAATTAAGCGTCTCATATTTTAAGCCTTTAGCAGTTATACTTTTGGCTCTTTGCTTTCCAAAAATGTAACAGTAAATCAAATAAAAAGAGCAAGAAAATAGTTTCCCTCAGTTATTCCATAGCAAGCAAATTAAATTTAGAGAACGACAGAATTTTAGAAAAAAAAACTGAAATATAATTGCACGAAAGATAAAATAATAGACATTAGTAGCAATATTTAGAGTTATTCTAAATCGATTACTAAACAATTAAGAAAAGAAAAGAAACATATAATTGAATATTGAAACTTAACAAGTTAGGTTACTCAAGAAATTATAAACAAATAAGTAATTAAAAAAAGGAAACACGAACCAGAAGCGAGGTCTTTCTCCAAGGTTTGAATGGTAGTGATGTGACTCTGCTCTTCAACTGAAATCTTCGCTGCTTGATCTTCCACTTCTGTACATCCATTTCATTTCAATTTACATCACTGCCACTACTACAACTACTAGTAGCAGTGCAATTTCACAATCACTAAATTTGAGATCAAATGCTTCGAAATTAAGCTTCTTTTGTTGATTTTTGAGAAAGAGAGAGAGAGATTGATTACCGTTCATTTGAGAGCGAAGAGTCTTCATGTGATGCAAGTACTCCTCCATCTTCAATGCCTGATTTTCCGAATCAAACAGAATAATCCCTAACAATTGCTAGTATACTGAAAAAGAAATGAGACCAGAAAAATTGAAAGAAACTGATTCAAAATCCACCTTTTGGAGAGAGAAAGGAGTGAAAAAAGTTTTGGAGGGAGAATGAGAGTCGTTTGCCCTTTGTAGCCAGCCGGCACAGAAGCACTTTGTGCGTGAGTGCGCTATGTGAGAGAATCTTTTTGAACTTCTAATTTAGTTATTAAAGTTCAAAAGTTTATGTTTTTTTATATATATTTGTTTTTTATTTAGCGGTGGTATTTTCCTATAACATATTAGTCAATGGTGGTTTGTTTGAAGGTATTTTTATATTTTTAATATTTTAATAAACAGTAAAATAATAAAATATCTCTAGAAAAAAAATAATATTTTTGAATGTGAGTATGTAAGTATTTTTTTATTATTAATATATAGTAGAGTTATATATATACCCTTAGATCTAAGAAATTTAATCTATATTAGAGTTTTTTACTCTTAATTTTTTTTTGTTAATTATTAGTTTGGTTTAGGGTAATAATATAATTTAATATTAAAATAATATTTTAATTTATTATATTAGTCATTGGTGGTTTATTTGAGGATATTTTTATATTTTTAATACAGTAAAATAATGAAATACTTATAGGAGTAAAAAAAAAATTCAATAGTTTTGGATAAGAGCATATAGGTATTTTTTTTATTTTTTATACATAGTAGAATTATACATATATCTTTAGATCTAAAAAATTTAATTCATGGTGGCCAGGGTATTAAAGTTTTTTATTCTCAAGTTTTTTTAATTGTTGGTTTGATTCAGGGTAATGGTGTAATTTAATATTTAATATTAATATAATATTTTTTATTTTAAAAAAGTTGTTGGCACGTACACAAAATATTTTAGCACTTAAGAGCTGCCATGTACTTTGGATTACAGGTGTCGTGGCTCCCAAAGGTAAATATTGGTCGTCTGTTGTATTATTTGATGTCTCATTATTTTTTTTCTATAATCGATGACGCGTAAGATCAAAATATGGCGGTTTATTGCTAGTAACATTTTTCCCCTTCATTTCTCTCTCTTATCTTAAAAAAGCATTATAATCCTCCTTGTTATTGACATTTCAAATTCAGTCTTTTTAGTTTTGATTTTAGAATGTTGATCATTTTTTTCTTTTTTTTTAAAAAAATTTTGTTTTCAATTTAACCCTTGGTTTCTAGTTTGTATATATAATATGTTTTGATTTAGTCCTTCTTCTTTTAATTTCTTTTTTTTCTTTGTCATTCTGTCAAAGTTTTTATTATTTTTAATTTTATTCTTCAAATTAAGTTTATAATTTTTCTTGTTTTTCTCAATGATAATAATAATGATTTCAATTTGATCTTTCTTCTTTTGATTTCTTATTGTTTTCCTTGATCTTTTTGTCCAAAAAAAATATTTTTCAATTATATCCTTCAAATCAAGTTCAAGGTTTTTTTTTTTTTTTCAATAGTAGTAATAGTAGTAGTAGTAGTGATAGTAATAGTAATAATAATAATGCTGATAAAAATAATAATAATAGTAATATTAGTTATGAAAATAATGATGATAATAACAATAGTGGTGGTGATGATGATAAAAACAAAAATACTTATTAAAATAATAATATTATTAATGATGATGATGAAAATAGTTATGAATTTTATACGTAGACTCAAAAGACAAAAAAGTCTCACACAAGAATTTTCTCCTCACTCGCTACTCATCTTATTTTATTTATATTATTTCTTTCTCTTACATTTACTAATTTAAACATCAATTTAATCGTGTATTTGTAAAGAATTTATTTTTAAAAACAACCTAAATCAATGATAAAAATTTACATTCAAAATCAATTACTAGTCCATAACAGAACTATGAAAAGCTCATATCAATGAGTTTTTTTTTTTTCATGATCTAATCACAATGAGTAGTTAATATACCTGACTTTTAAAAACACTTGATTAAATGAACATTGCTTTTCTCTTGGAATCACTTTTTGAGGAAAAAAAATATTTGAGAAAGAAATTCCTAAAATTTTAGAATGTATGTGATTGTTTAATAATATGAGATTTTTATTAATCATAATTTATTTTATGATAATAATAAAAATAAAAGTAACAAAGGAATAATTGGTAATTTTATTTATTAATATTTTGTATATTTTTGAAAAAAAAAACATATTTTTGAGGCAAACCAAATAGAAAAATGCATGAAATACTTTTTTTTTTGCTCCCTTTTCCTTTCCATTCCATGGACTAAATGCAAAAAGCAATTGAATTTAAAAGCAATTAAAAACTTTATTTTATGAAAAAAACTAAAAATATAATTTTTTGATGCTCTCTACTTCTCATTTATTTATTAAATTTATTAAAAATAAAAAAAATAATTGAAAAAAAAACAGTAAATTAACTGATGACTAAGTTATAACGGATTAATACATTTAGGAATTAAATATATAGTTTAATAGACCATATGGACTAATTAGTTAGCGATATTAAATTACAAGGACTAAGTTACAATAACTGAACAAACTCCTCAGCTCAGATTTCAGGGGGAAAAAAAGAAGGTAAAAGAGTCTCCATCTGTGAAAAAGCGAAGAGAATAATAATTCGTAGGCCATCAGTTACGACTTACGAGTGAGAGAGTGTCCAAATGGCGATCTCCACTAGACTAGGAGGAGGAGGAGGAGGAGGAGGAGGAAGGAGACATCAACCATCGTGGCTACAGAGACATCAAGGCCGCTGGCGCAATAATCGATTCCCTAAACTGAAATTTTCCGGTTCAAGAAAATCATTTCGATATATCATAATAATACTTGCCTTCATTGCTCTCTTGCCTCCCATTTTCTTCCACTTCAAGCTCCGTCGCCTCCATCAAGTAACCCCTTTTATCTCTCATTTTTAGTTTTCAATTAATCTCGCTTTCCTTTTCTGTTTTTTGGTTGATTTCATTTTATTTTTCTTTTTGAAAATGTTTGTGCAGACGCAGTTAAAGAAGTGTGGGTGGCTTAATGATCCGCCACTTGTTTGTGCTCATGGTGGTGATTCAATCAATGCCTTCCCCAATACTGTAAGCTTATGTTTTCTTTTCTTAAAAAAGAAAGTAAAAAAAGCAGAATTTGGATATTTATTTTTTTGGATTAAGGAATTTTGATATGTATTAGCATTAGTTTTTTTTTCCTTACATATATGTAGATGGCTGCGTATCATTTAGCACTTCGTTCTAAAGTAGATTGCCTTGAGATTGATGTTTCTCGTTCTAAAGATGGAGTTTTATTTGCTCTCCATGACAGGTATATTCGGATTATTATTATTATTATTATTATTATTATTATTATTATTATTATTATCTTTCCAGTCTGTTTAAGAATCTGAATGATCATTGAAACAGTGATTTATTGCCTGCGTATGTAAATTGTATGTTTTACGTAGTTTCTATGTCATTGGTACAAAGATATGGTTGTACCTTTTGCATCCCGATCTTTCATATGGTTTGCTGAATAATCATTTTGTATTCCATTTCAAACCTCACGTTATGGATATGTGATAATTCATCTTCGACAATTTTGTTACTTGAATATGGATCGTGTCCTTGTTTCGAGTATAAGTTTAATAGCTTTAGATTCTTGTTATATGAAGTTATATTTCTGCTATTCCGAATCTTCATTTTCACATGACACAGCCAGGGATTTGCAGCGGATATCTGGTAACAGTACTTCTAAAGTTGGGCACTTGAGCATGAAAGAGGTTAGAATTGCTGACTTGGCTATATTTTCAACTATGTTGTTAAGTTCCTCTGATACTGTTATAGTAAATGCAGTTATTTTTTCGATGTGCGTGTTAGTTTTTACCTCCTCAAATGCTGAGTAGTGTATGTTTGTTTCTTTCAAGTCTTAAACTAAGTATGTAAACAAGGATTTTGGATTTGCACATAATGATCAAATTATACCTGGACTTGTTTCCACCTTTCCAGTCATTTTCGATACAATTGTTAAATATTGGATCTTCTGATATTTAAATCGTGTATCTCTGTCACTTGTTGTGATTTATCATTCAATGAATGACTGAAAAATGATCCCGCGATCCAATTAGAATTTTTTTTATTTTGTCCATAAGTAAAATAAAACATCCAAAATCTTAACTTTTTTTTCTTTTTAGATATGTAACTTTGCTGTTATCTTTCTTCAATCATATTGATTTTTATGTATGCTCTAGGTCGCTTGGTGAACTTATCAGATATTTATGTTTATCTCAACCAAGAGGGATCTTTTTCTGTTTTTGGAATCCACCAGTTGATTCAGTCGATTAACTAATGACATTTTTAGTCTTGAATTTATGTATTTTTCATTCATATTGGAAAACATCTATGAGTGCTGTTGATTAAGACTATATGTTAGTTTGTGGTTGTAGATTAAAGAATTAGCTGTACATCACCAGTCCGCACAGGATTTTCATAATCATACAGTTCCCACTATTGAAGATGCTTTGATGGTATTCCCTGGACCCTTCCTCTCTTTCTCCCTCCTACTATTTTACTTCTTATACACATTCTTCAACAATTGCACTTGCTTTTTCACAATTATGCTGATTAAATTAAAAGTCACATGCTATACACTGTTTTAATTTCTGTACTGTTTTTTTCGGTTTTTTATCTATAATCTTTGGCAATAAACATTATTTCTCTGACCATATTTTACATAAATTTCCAGTTGGTATCAAGTTCAGTTCGGCAGGTGATTCTGGATGCAAAAGTTGGACCTCCATCATATGAAAAGGGACTTGCGAAGGATATTCTCGCTGTTGTGAGTTTCTGCTTGCTCTCTATCTTTTCATTTTTGATCATTTATGCATGTGTTTTATTCTTTCGATAGTTTAACATAAAATGCATAACAGTATTCATTTCCCACAGCTGTTACTGTATCTACTGGCTTGCAGTTACTAATTTTACCATTCAGACCTATAAAAGTGAATGGAAAGTGGTTATGCAGCTTTTTGTGAGAACTTGTTGAGTAATAACCCAGCTATTCTTGATGGATGTCTGCGTTTCTTTAACATTTGACTTTTAACAGCTCAAAAATGTTTTCATGTACTCATCGTTGTTGTATTTTCGGATAATCATCCACATGAGAAAACTCAATCGCAATATAGGCCAAGTAACGACCACTCACTAAGGAAAAGATGGAGTGCAAGTTTTTCTTTATAATTGATTTATAATATATATCTAGACACTTGATTCCACGTGTCAACATATCATTAACGAATGTGTACCAAATATTAAGATCTTAGTTGTGGTCTTTAATGATAATAGAGATGTGGGAGATATGGGAAATTCAAGGTTTAATAATAATATATGGGGATAAATTGCAGGTACATCTTGATTTGCCAAGGATTCCCCCCACCCGATCCAACCATGAAAAATTATTTGAAACCTCCCATTTGGGTCATTTTTAAAGCCTATTTTGAAATGGACCCCTGAAATTAAAACTGAACATTCCCCCACACCCCTAGATTAATTCTGGATCAGTCCTCAGCAAGGTTTGCATGGCAAGCACCTTGATAACTTGGGTGCTTCACATGCATGATGTAGTTCTATGCTTTTATTTAGTTTCCCCCTCCCATCTTAGCTTTCACACCTTTTCTTTCTTTATTGTTGTCTTGAAAACTCTAGTTATGCATCTTGGTTTTTGTTAAGCAGAGAAAATTTAAACTATCAAACAACTGTTAGATAGTCAATTGATTTGTTGCTTGGAGGTTTTTTATTATGCATTGAATGTGAATTTTGAATCAATATATGGTTATAGGTTTTTTAGAAACATTATGAAGGGGCTTGAATCTGCAGATCTAAGAAGTTGGCCTTATGCATTGAGAACAGCTAGCCCTGAATAATTTACTTGAAAAAATGATGCTATTGATGAATGTGGAAGCTTCCATTATCAGTATTGGTCTTTTGGCCATGTGATAATCTTGTTATATTGTCTAACATAGATTTTTAGTCAACATGTCTTTCTTAGTAATGTAGTCCTTATGCTTGATTGCTGAAGTTTTCAGGTTGAGAGATTGCAGTGTCAGAATTGCCTTATTTGGGCAAAAAGTGACAATCTGGCCAGAGATGTAATCAAACTAAAGTCGAATGTCACGGTAAATCAGTTCGGCTGTTTCAATATCACGGAGCTAATTATTTTAGAATTGATTGGTTGCTTGATACATGGCTAGTTTATCTTTGTATGGCAATTTATACTAGTTTTGAATGTTAGACAAAGATAAGTCTTTGGAGGATATAAAGCTGGGACTTGTGCTATTACCTGGCCTGTTCTGTTTTTTGGGGTCTTTGGTTCATTTCATAAAGAGAAATGTGTGTTAGTTTTGGTGTGGTTGTTTACAAACTCCCGAGCTGGGCTCAACTGCACTCCTCAGCTGATCATAGCAAATTCAAATCCTTTCTTGTCAGATTTTCGCTTTCTTTTAGCAGCTTCTAGCTGCAACATTGAAACTTAAAGAATCAACTTGTTCATGTTACTTGTGGGATCTAGGTCCCTAAATCAAAATGTTAGAAGTACATGTTCTATATATACCTAGACACTAGAAAAAGAAGTTTTGGAGTTGTGTGTGTATTTTTTTTTAAAATATAAATTTACAAGCAATGGGGGTATCTGTGGGTTCCTTCAGTTCACCACAAATAAACCTCACTGCTTAGGACTAAGCCGTCCTAGGTCATTCTAGCCCTTAGATCAGCAAGAGCCTACCTTGCTTTTGGGAACAGGTCCCCCACCTGGTGGCCCCCAAGAGTTAAAATCCATAAGATATTGAAGGGCAAGAACCGAGGAAGTCATGTACCTTGGGTCAAATATTAAACATTTATGCTAACCCTTGTGGGTTCTTAAATTTGTGATGTTTATGTGTTTCAATTTTCTCACTAATATGCAACTTTATGTAAATGCTGGTCCTCTTTCAGGTGGGCTATATAGTCATGGTGGATCCTGATACAGGCATGAAAACGAAATTATTGAGAATGAAGGGTGCTGGTGTTGTTGGTGTTCACCATCCATTGATAGATGAAAAGCTAGTGGCAATTCTCCACAGGTTTGAATTGCATTCTAAACCATGCATCAGTTTGCACATGCTAACTATTGTGATGATCCTGATTATATTTGAACATGTTTACAGAATGAACAAAAAGGCATATGCATGGACGGTTGACGATGTGGATTCCATGCGGAAGATGTTGTTTGAGCATGTTGATGCTGTTGTTACAAATAACCCCAATCTTCTTCAACAGCTTATGCAAGATATTAGAACTGAATGTCGGGAGGAAGGTTTTTCTTTGCCAAGAAGATAATATTCATCTCAAATAGTTGAACTTGTGCGTTAGAGCGATCAGCCTTCCCCATTTGTGTGCTTATCACAAGAGAATTCTGTATATGGCCTTGACTGATCATTATTTGCTCAGTTCCATTAATCAAAAGCAACATATAAACATTACTAAAAGAAAATGGAAAAGGAGCTATTAAATTAATACCCCAAATATTAAAAAAAAAAAAAATCGCTTACACGTATAGAAATGAAAGGCATTTGATCATGATGGGTAATGCTGCCTTTTCTTTGGCAACGTCCACATGTCTTCCAGAAGCTATCTGCATGTTTAAACAAAGAACATCAATAAAAACCACATTCTAATATCTTGCAGTCTACTTTTTTAGCACTAAAATATCCATCACTAGCACATGAATGGTAAAAGGCAATGAAATGAAACTCGTTATCAGTACACGCCTTTTTATAATTTGATTAGAGCAACACTTTCATAAATAAGCTCATCCTAGACATAATACTTCGAATTAGATTTGAGCTTGTCTGTCTAAGCATTGCTTAGAGAACTTGTAATTTTTTTTGACAACTAAAAAGTTAACCAAATCCATGGACAAAATTCATACAATGCAAACAACTTCTTATCAAGAAAACACTCTTTTATAGCTGAGAATCCATCATCATTTTTGCTTAGCAGACGATTTGAGTGATCAACAACTTGGTTCTTAACTCTTTTCTTATCTTTGATTTCAAGATCAAATTCTTGCAAAAACAAGATTCACTTATTAATCTAGACATTGGTTAATTTTTATGCAAAAGGTTTTTAAAAGCTACATGATCAGAGAACATAAAAATGTTAGTTCCAAGCAAGTATGATCTAAACTTGTCAAGTACAAAAATTAGAGCAAAAAGTTCTTTTTTTATTGTATGATAGTTGTTTTGAGCCGAATCAAAAGTGTATGATGCATAACAGATAACATATAAATTCCAACCAACTCTTTAGCCTAACTTAGCTTTAATTGTAAAATCAATTGTGTCACACATAATCTTAAAAGAAAGATCCTAATTTGATTGTTGCACATTAAATGCTAAAGTTAGTCTCTTTTCAAGCTTATTGAATGCATACTTGTAAGCATTATAAAAAAAAAAAAAAACAAAATTCACATCCTTCAACAACAATTGCATAGGGGCAATGTTATTTTTGAAAGCCCTTGATAAATCTTTAATAAAAACATGCATGTCCAACAAAAGAACAAACTTCCCTCAAACTCGCTGGAAAAGGCAAATACAAGAATATATATATATATATATATATATATATATATATATATATATATATATATATATATTATCAATTTCCAAACATCTAGCATAAACTAAATGCCATAAAATTATCTTTTGTTCAACCATAAAATGATATTTTTTATAATTCAAATTAAGGTTAGTTTCCATGCATCTTTTAAAAATAAAAGTTAAGTTTTTAAGACATGCATCAAAAGAACTACCATAAACAATATAATTATCCATAAAAACCTCTATGATTCTTTCTACATAGTTTGAAAATACACTTATCATGCATCTTTAAAAAGTAGCAAGTGCATTGCATAGGCCAAAATATATTGTCCTATATGTGAAAGTACCAAAAGACAAGTAAAAATGGTCTTTTTCTTGATTTTTTAATGCAATTAAATTTGATTATAATCACTATATCAATAAAAAAAAAAAAAGCAATAGTGAGTTATTTGTCAATATCATAAGCATTTGATCCATGAAAAGTAAATGAAAGTGATCCTTACATGTTGTCAATTTCAGCTTGCGGTAATCAATACACATTTTTCACCCACTTTTGATGCATGTAGGGACAAGTTCAACATCTTTATTTCACACAATAGGAATCCCTAAGAAACTAATTTCTTAGGAACTTCATGGATTAAACTTACGCACATGCTATTTAAAATAGGGTAAATTACTCTAAAATCCAAAAGCTTTAAGCCTTCATTACCTCCATCATAGACGAATTCAAACATATTTGCATCTTCCTTGTTGACTTTGAGTTCTCTTCCAAAAGCATACGATGTATATAAGTGAAATGATTCATTCCTTTAATGTTAGCCAAGGTTCATCCAATTACGGTTTTATAGTCGTGAAGCATGTACATAAATCTCTTATTTTGCACATCTATCAAGTTCTTTACAATAATCACAAGTAACGTCTCATTGTTACCTAAAAAAATATACTTTAAGTGATTAAACAAAGGTTTTAATTCAAGTTTGATGTTTGTAAAATAAGGGTAAAAATATCTTGTGAGAGATAAGTAAATAATGAAAAACCTCGTTATACCTGTGCGGTATGGCTTGCAAAGCTTGCAATACCATGACTGAATCAACCAAATCATTATAAACAGCTAGCTCTTCTTATATACAAGTCGAGTTCAAACTTTGACTTATCATTACATTCAATTTATCACCATTATCCAAATCAAACATTTGCTGTATAAAATAATATATAATATCCAATCACATAACATAATATAAATCATTATAAAATTGCATGACATTGAAATATTAAATTCAACTATTTCACCATCAAACTCCATAATTAATAATTTTGCATGCACATCAATCTTAGTTCTAGTTGTCATAAGGAATGGTATTCCTAAAAAAATAGATGATGAATTAGGTGAGTTATCATCTTCCATATCAAGAATATAAAAATTAGGTGAGTTATCATCTTCCATATCAAGAATATAAAAATCAACGGGAAATACAATACCTCTAACTTAGACTTAAAAATCCTCAAGCACACCAATATGATAAATAAAGGAATGATCAACAAGTTGAATAATAATACCAATTTTAGTTAAAGGATAAGGCTAAAAGTTTCATAAATAGATTTTGACATTACATTAATTAAAGCTCCTAAGTCACATATAAACTTTTCAAAACTTGTATTACCAATTTAAAAAGGAATAGAAAATGAACCTTTATCCCTTTTCTTTTAGTGCGAGTTTCTTTTAAATAATAGCATATACATTATCCCTCATACTTACCATTTCATTATCTTTGAGTTTCTCATTCTTTTTTTGTTATGTATAACTTATTAAAAAAATTACATAAAGAGAGACATGTTTAATTGCATCTAAGAGTGGAATATTGATTTCAACCTTCATAAACATCTCCAAAATCTCCTTTTCTTGCCCTTTTTTTGTGTGGCCTAGAAGAACTCAAAGGAAAATATAGAGTTAGCTTAAAAGAGGAATTACAAGGTTTAGAATTTACCTTGAAATGCATGAAAATTGGTTCGATCATGTCTTGACCTCAAATTCTTTTTCATATTCTATATAGTTAATATACTCTCAATTCATCCTAATGATTTTCAACTCCTCAATATGATAGAACATACGTTTTTACTATTAGACATAACTTGCGAATGCAACTTCTTAGAACTTTGTGATTCCAACTTACCAATGACATTAACAAGTTATCATAATTTTTCTCCAAGTTTTGGATACTTGACATTGTTCTTGTTGAAATCATATCATGTTTTGTTTCATTGACAAGGTATTAAATATAAATGATTTTATCATCTCCTTTATATTATTCATTGGTGTACCACCCTTAGATTGACTTACTTGAAGGCATTGACAATGTATTAGATATAAATGATTTTATCATCTCCTTTATATTATCCATTGGTGTACCACCCTTAGATTGACTTCCTTGGAGTGGTGGTAATCTAGTTTGATATTAGGTATGTCCTTGGTTAATACCTTGATTTTGTGATGCAAAGTCACTTTTTTAATTTTCATATCTTAAGTTAGGATGATCGCTCTATCCACGATTGTAAGTTTTATAATTAGAATCATATTGTGGGTATGAGACCATTCCCATAACATTAACTTGATTTGTAGTGTCATCTTGAAGAGTTGAGAAATAACTAATAGCATGCCCTTGCATCATGCAAATTTCACAAGTCTTGTTGTGAGTTACTAGTCACCAAAGAACGCATAAAAAAGGTAAGAGTATATAATATTTACTCAAAGTTAGAAGAATTTACCTCATTAACAAGTTTAATTGGTGTGTCAATCCTTGTGCCAAATTGTTGAGTATTGGCAGCTTTATTGGATATCAATTGTCTAGCAACTTTAGGTGTTTTGTCCACTAAAACTCCTCTACTAATTACATTTATCATTATCCTATATTGGGGATTAAGTTCCTCATAAGAGTATTGAATGAGAAGTTTCCTAGAAATTTGATGTTGAGGGCAACTAACATATAATTTCTTAAACTTTTCATAATACCTATGCAAAGATCCTCTATTCACTTCCCTTATTTCATAGAATTCTTTTCTTTTCATAATACCCATGCAATAAAGTGTTCTTCAAGGAAATATCTTTACATCTCTTCCCATGAGATCATGGATCTAGGGGAAAGATAATACAACCAATCTTTTACCAATTTTTTTAAAGAGAGGAAACGCCCTAAACTTGATTTGTTCCTTTATGAACCTAATGAATTTCATTCTTGAGCAAACAACATGAAATTCTTTAAGATTCTTATAGGTATCATCACCTACAAAGCTATGAAAAAAGGAAGTAAATGAATAAGGTTAGACTTAAGCTCAAAATGAACATCAATTTGTGGAAAATTAATGCAAAGTGGTTGTTGGCTCAAGTTTGGAGCAACGAGCTCCTTAAAAGTATAAGGTTGTTAGATTGCCATTTTGGCATGTTTGTTGATTGAATTTGGTAGTGGTACTTATTCAAAAATACATGATATGAAGCTTTCTTGTTGATTCACATTCTCCTCTAGCACATTTGATAAATGACGGGTACTTGGTGATGCAAAAGTTATACATGTAATGAACTTGATGTAATTCCTCATAACTCTTATCTTATTATCTTCTTGATAGAATAATTATCATGGAGATCAATTTAGTGTCTCTGCTCTTGCTTGATAAAAATTATCTAACGCTTCCCCTTTAGATTGTATTTCTTTTTTGAAATTGGAGTTGGACATATAACTTGCAACAATAAGCTAAAATCAATAGAAACACAAGCTTGATTCAAGTAAAAAACGAAGAAGATTAGTATGTGTTAAAGTTGTGCAAATTTAAATCTTTAAATTAATGATTTTTAGTATAGAAACTATGGGTATCCTCACAAAAATATTACTATTAGAACTTAATTACTCAATCAAAACAATCTACTTAAATTTAGATTAAAACAAATAAAGTAAAGATGCATAAAATATGCTAATCTGATGGAATCAACTAATATGTAATTTAAATGATAAGTAATTAAAAGAGGGATTTTGTTTATGATCTAAATTAGCTAAAAACAATTTAGAAAGCTAAGAAAATGGAAGAAACCAATTCTAAACATTGAAAGACAAATTTGACAGAATATATAATATATAGAAAAAAAAGTTTTAACTTCAATTATAAGAATTATTACTTAAGGATAATTAAACATCAATAATTTAATTTAAATATGATTTCTAATATGATTTGTAATAATAAATAAAACTACCATGAAACAAATCAAGTTTTTTTTCCTACCTAGCTTTACTTTTTAGTTAACCTGGAATTCATACATCAATTAACCTTAATAATATAATAACCTTCAGTAAGCATGCACTAATTAATTACGTGAAAACATTAAAATCAAGATAATTGCAATTGATTTATGATAATTAAACACGCATAAGAAGTTAATTTAATTAAGACTTATGTTTTCTAAGTAAAAAAACAATAAAACATGAGTTCAAAAATTAGATACTCATGCTACTTAAGTTAATTAGTCATGAATTTAACATAAACTAATCAACTAGCAAGAAATTTAAAATAAAAAACTTATGCTACACATGATATAAAATTTAGATCATCAATCATTAAGTTTAATCATAGAAAAGCATAACTTATTCATGTATCACAATCAAATATAGAATAATTTTAAGTACAAATTCACATGATAATTTAAGATCCAAGAGTACTAAACTGTTAAAATTAAAAACTAAGCTTGTTGCAAATTCAAAAAAAAAAAGATAAAAAATAATCTAAAAATGATAAAATCTCTTATTATCTTCTCCATATCTATAAACATGATTCCTCTTTTTTTTTTCCTAATTAAATTACTTTAAGATTTCCTTACACTAATCTGACTCTAATAACATATGCATTGACTTTGACCTTCCAAAGAAGTTTTCTAGTGATATAGGACTCTCACCATATCATTAATGAATTATCATGTCATCATTAGAAAGATAGGCTACATTTAACCAAGTTAGTTGGTGGAATTCAATCATAACTTCTTAAGTATCTTTCTCTCTCATCAGGATGAGCTACTAGATCTATTATGTATAGATGAAAAAACTGAGATGTCTAGTTTTTATCCCAACTAAAATCCTAAAAAAATTCCACTTGTATCTATATGTATGATCCAAAGAGTACAATGATGTCCATTCTAGCATATTTGAAAATTTTAACCTAACACTTTGCTATATCTTCACCAGAGATTCTATACACTATTCTGACACCTGATTTATACTTTGATCAATCCTAATCCTGCTAGGATTTCTTGTTCAAGTTGGATTACTAATGCAATTAGGATTTGCGTTTCTTAGCTCTAATGATTTGTTCAATAGGCTCTTTCTAGTTCTTTACTTGAAATTATGTTAAAATGCTTCATTTAGCTTCTTTCTTTTTTCACACTTTGTGTCTCTATAGTGTTGTTAAGTACAAAACAAGTTAAGTAAGCTATTATAAAACATAAAACATATATAAAAAATTAAGAGTTTAGTATTTAAAAACAAAATAATATGAGTGTATCATTAAATATAAAATAAAAAAGGAAAAAAATATATCACACAATTTTTTTTTTTATATTTACTATTATAAAGGAATGCTATTGTACAACACATAATCATAAAAGGTTAATCACATTTGACAGGTTACGATTACTCAAACTATAAATGTTATTTTCCAAAAAGAAAATTATATAACAAGAATCACTTGTTTTTCTTATGTATGTAGAATAAGTGGTATGAAAGCTATTGTGGCTTTTTAGGTATAGACATTGTGTCCATTCCATTTACATAATATTATAGGAATCCATTATTTTTTTGAAGGAAAATGATTTTTTTCCCAAAGCCGATAGATTATCTTAAAGAAAATGATTATACATCTAAACTTATTGCATGTGTGGTTGTCTTTATTTTCTCATCCTTTTTTCCTTTAGAAAGAAAAAAAAGAGATGATAAAACAACGACAAAATTAGTGAGATAAAAAAACAAACATGAAATATATTTTTATTAATCTAGATTCATTAATACGAGATAGCATGCCCACGCGCTGCCGCAGGCTTATAAAACAAATATACTTGATAGTGTTATAATTGTGAACCAACGCTAGATAAGTAATAGAAACTAAAAATATGATGGAGCCAATATTTCATGACAAAAAAAAAAAAGTTGTGTTGGTGATAAAAAAAATTTAGAGACTGAACAAAATGATTTGTAGCAATCCATAGTGTTTTGTGAGGAAAGATACAGTGCTTTCGCCACATGATTTAGCTTTTATGTTAATAAAAAGCAAAAAAAATTACAAGGCTAAATTCTCTACCAACTTAATATTAAAAAAAATCGACAAAGATAATTTTAGAAGGAAAAAAACCCATGAGAAAAAATATTGTAGCAATTGACAATGTTTTGTGAGGAAAACTATAGTGTTTTCCCCAATAAAATCGACAAAGACAGTTTTAGAAAAAATCATAAAAAAACCATTTAGAGAAATACTGTAGCAATTCACAGTGTTTTTAAAGAAAACAACAACGCTTTTCCCATATGATTTAGTTTTATTGTAATTATAATTCTTAACCAACTTAATATTAAAAAAAATAAAATTGACAAAGATAATTTTGGAAAAAATCATAAAAAAATCATGTGGGAAAACACTGCAGTAATTCACAATGTTTTGTTTTCCCTACATGATTAAGTTTTATTATAAAGTTAAATTCTAACCAGCTCAATATTAAAAAAATAAAATTGATAAAGATAATTTTAGAAAAAAATATTACAAAAAAAAAAGAAAACATAAAAGAAACTGAAAAAAAACTATGTGAGGAAAACTATATCAATCCATAGTGTTTTGTGAGGAAAGTTACAGTGTTTTCCCCATATGATTTAACTTTACTTGTATTTACTTGTAATTCTTAACCAGCTTAATATTAAGAAAATAAAATTGATAAAGATAATTTTAGAAAAAAAACATAACAAAACAGAAAAAAATCATGTAGAAAAAAACATTGTGGCAATCCACAGTAATTTACGAGGAAAGGTACAATGATTTCTTCACATATTATAACTGTAATTCTTAACCAACTTAATATTAAAAATTAAAATCGAAAAAGATAATTTTGGAGAAAATTATAAAAACATAAAAACAAAAAAAACCACGTGGAGAAACATTGTAGCAATCAACAATGTTTTTTTTAAAAAAATTACAAAACTAAATTCTCAATCTCTTCAAAATAAAAAAAATTGATAAATATAATTTTAAAAAATAAAAAAATAAAATAGAAAAAACATCATAGCAATCCACAATATTTTAAAAGAAAAAAATTACAAAACAAAATTTTTAATCAGCTCAATATTAAAAAAGTAAAATTAACAAAGATAATTTTAGAAAAAAAAATAAAAAAGCACTGTTGGAAAAAAAAAAGTAATACACCATGAGTTCAAAAAAAAAAAGAAAAAAAAAAAGAAAGAAAAAGTGCAAAAATAAAAATACAAAAATAATGCATTATGAATTACTATTGTAATATATAATGCAATTAATGTAGATGACTAATAATGTTTCCATACCCTTTAACTTTATGGATAATAATAATTCCACCATTATCTATACAATTTTAAATTTCTCAATATTATATTTACACTATATCTAGGAACTAGCTTAGAGAGGGAAAGATCGCGGGTGAGATGAAAAGAAAAACAAGTGAAAGAGAAGCATTTTTTTTTTTTCCTTTTGTTTGGATGAATGAAAAACAAATGAAAGTAAACATGTTTTTTTTTAAATAAACAATAAAGTGAAGGGAGGTTTGAAAGATAAATTACTGATATATATATATATATATATCCCAAATTTAAATCTAGAAACTAGCATTTTTCAATTATAAAATTGTAATTTTATTAGTTTTCTTTCCATTTTCTTTTCTGGATTCAATATGGAAACAATTTCCTCCATTTTCCTAATAAATGAAAATACATCAGAATTCTTGGTTTCCTCACCCAATTTTCTTTCCTCCAAATATATTAAAGTTTTCAAAAATCCTAATCTTATTCTTAACCCTAAATATTAAAACTATATATATATATATATATGTATATATTTTAGATTTTAGATATTTTTATAAGATATTCTTATATGTATTAACAAAGAAACTAAAATAGCATGGTCATTCATTATTCACTCAAACTTATTTTTATTGTTCGTAAAAATAATTATTTTATAGTTTTTTCAGTATTTAAGGTCTTCCAACTTTGTTTTATCCTATGGTCGATATTTATAAATACAATTATTTTGTTTATTTGTTTATTTGTTTATAGTAGGGAGCACAAACATTCTCTATAAGAAAAAAGAACCCAATCTGATATTAACTAAGCCATATGTTAATTTGATGTTAAAATATTTGCTAATTAGTTTTGCGAGAGTAAATATATCTTTCAAACCGTATATCGAAATAAGCTGAAATATTATAGGAAAATATTAAACATATAAAACTATAGTTTGGTAAATTTTCAAGTCAAATGGAGTTCGAAGGTACATTATTTCATATAATCGAAGTTAATAGACAAATCTTGTCAAATCTGCTAGACTGGACCTTATATATTTTTTTGGGATATATTTGGAGATATAAGAAGAATTTTGCTGTGATTCAAGCTGGGATGAAAATTAGATATCGCAAGATTTCCAACCATATAATAGTCAAATGACTAAACTGCCTTTGAAAGCAAAATTTCTTTAATTGGTGTCCAAGAGCTTTTTCATATTTTCATCATGGTTTTTGAGTTATAATTACATGTTCTGATGGAGTAACTTGGTATTTTAATAAATATAAATATAATTAAAAATCAAAAGTGATTGATGCATGTGGAGAGCCTCTACCGTATTCAGATGGCGTGTATAACGTCTCTCAGTAGCCAAAAACTGACTTTCATAGTAGAGTTGGGAGTGGCCCATCGAGCTCTTCTTAATAGTAGGGTGCGTGTCGGTAGGCGACATATGGTGTGGCTGCGACAAGTTATTTTTCTTCTCACCATATGTTTTTCTCTTCTCGCCTTGAATTCCACATCTACCATTTCAAAAATTAAATATGTCATTTTAGTTTGTATTTGTATCAATTTTGGTCATTTTTTATTGCAATTTTTTTTGCATCTTTTTAAAGTTGATTTTGTTTTTTAATTTCATTTCTCAATATTTGATTTCATCTAATATTTTTTTTATCCAATTTGATTTTCATTATTTTAATTGTTATTTTTTAATATTTTTCTTGATTTATTTTGTTTTTCAATTTCATCTCTTATTATTTTATTCATTTAATTTTTATATTAGACTTGGTTCTTATTTTTTTATTGCTATTTGTTTTATTTTTTAATCCTTTTATTTATTGATTTTTTTTTAATTTTATCCCTTGATATTTTGATGATTGAGAATTTTGCTTATTGATTTTTTCATGTTTGCTTTTTATGGGATAATACCAGTCTCATAATTCCGTCATGAGTTTTGAAAATTAACTCGATTTGACTTCAATTTCTTTTTTAATTTTTTTTTAAATTAGTTTTTTTTTTAATTTTATCCCTTGATATTAGGTTATTCAGTCTTGAGTCGGGTGATTTTTTCTGCTTTTATTTCAAAGGGTTATTCAAATTTTATGTCTTAGATTACAAGTTAGTCATGTTAATATAAATAGAGTTGTTTTTTTTTAATTTTATTTTTTATCGTTTATTTTATTTGAAAATTGATGTTTATTTTTTTATTTAATTTTTATATATAAAATTCTTTCAGTCTCATAATTGGATCAGAAATTTAGCATAGTGAACTCACGTCGGTATCTTTTTCCTTTTTTAAAATAAATTTGGCATGCTGACTCTACGATTGTCGAATTCTCTTTCATTTTCTTCACCTCTTCTTCTCCAGCAAAACGACAGATCCAAGCACGGTGAGAAATACACACCTGTCTCTCACCCACACAGTACGCCACTCTAAAAAAAATGGAATTAAAAAAGGAAAATGAGGTGGCCCCATCCCACAAGGTACCGACCTAGCTTTCCCGTGACATTGTCACAGCAGATGCAAACCGAACACTTTCAAGTTAACCTTTCTTCCCCTCACCAGAATATCTCTTCTTTAAAGAGTAAAAAAGAATCTGGTAATACACGAGGAGGAGGGAAATGACTTTAATTTAATAAATAAATAAATAAATAATTACAAGAAGATCGAAAGAAGAAGTGAAAAAATGGGGATACCGAAGATGGGATTGATGGCTTGGTTTAACAAGAGTATCGTCGATCCTCTCTATCAAATCCTTCGCAGGTTCTTTAATATATATATATTTTTTTATTTTTTGTATTTTTATAGAATTTGATAGATTGTTGTTATATATCGTTTTGCAGGGGTTTAGAGCCGAAGCAATTGGCTCTCTCAACGGCACTTGGTATTACTCTGGGAATATTTCCCATTTGCGGTAAGCCTTTATATATATATATATATATAATGAAATAAAATTATGTTGTATGGTTCTTGAAGCTATTAACTAAAACAAAGAATTTTGGTTGGATGGGTAGGTGTTACTGTTCTGCTTTGTGGAGTAGCTATTGCGTTGCTTGGATCTCTTTGCCATGCTCCCACTGTGATGTTAGCTAACTTCATTGCTACTCCTTTAGAGTTGAGGTATTTCTGCTTTCTGATCATATCCATCTTCATCGTTGATCTTGCGTTATAAGGTTCGGCTTCTTTAGGAAATACTTGGTGATTTGATTTGGGTCTCTGAATGCACTAACGGGACTTGGTATGCATTCGGACATGATAATAGCATTTTCTCTTTGCTGCCCTTTTTGTGCATTTGCAGCGTACTGGGTTCGTTTTTCTATTCTGAATTCTGAATTTTGTGTTTCACTTTCAAGTTTGGTGGTGCCCTTCGTGCGTTTTGGCGAAGTTATGTCCGGTGGACCGCATTTTCCATTGACATCTGATGCATTGAAAAAGGTTTTCACAGGACAAGCTTCGCGTGAAGTTATATTAAGTGTTGCCCATGCGGTAAGTAGCCAAATTGGTTGTAACCAAGGCTCTTGCTCCATCTCATATGAATGAACGCAATTGTAATCCCATGTTTTCCTTCTCTGCGTATTAAAATCTTTAAGATATTAAGTTTAACATCTTGGGATCAAGAAATGAGTCAGTATACCGAAGTAGAGCATTGAATTTAGAAGTCTGAAGAAATAATTTTCCAAGGGAGTACTTAGACATGAAAAGGTTATCTTTATTCGAATTGCAGCTCTTATGTAAATTATAGAAGTACCGAAATATATCTTGGTTCAAATAAATTTCAACCCTCCCAAACATGGTAATCCTGGTAGAGGAATAATTTGTAGACTACATCCTCCAGTTAATCAGTTGAGTAATATGGTAATCAAATACTCCCCCATGGCATAAAATACACAACATCTGTAGTTGTGTGCTCAATCTCTTTGAGGATTGAGGGGATCATAATCTATGATGTTCTTCAGCTTAAGCTACATCTTATTATGAACATGATCTATTTTGATGAACTTGAGCTTGAACAATATTATATGTCTAGTTTGTATTTTGTGCTCCACTTGGCTTGTGGTCTTCGTTTGCTGTGTGCCAGTTACCCTTTCTCCCTAATGCCTTCGCTGTTGACTGGCATTGTTAACAAAAGAAGCTTGGATAATAGGAAGTGTGAACATTTCTAGGAAATGTGTTTTCCAAATGTTCTAAGATCCAAGGTCATGGTGCCAAATTGGTACAAGTGACACAGCATTTGCTAATTATGCTACTCCTATATGCTGGATGAATGTTGAGAATGTCACTGTAGAACCATCTAGTGGGTGATTGCAATGCTTTGCTCATAGTGTAAGGTTTTTTAATTGAGTAGGTCTGTATTTGTGAACTAACCTTTCAGATGATTCTTGAGTCCCACAACATCATGGCCAGAGGATATTGGTTTCTTTAAATTGAGTAATCTAGGACATGTTTTGGTGTCCGAGGTGGGAGTACAGAGTTAGTGTTCTTGATTTGCATGACTAAATTTTGCTTTAAGAACATCAGATGATAATTTTAGGTTATTATGGTTCTTCATGTTGAGAGGATGGATGAATCGAGCCACATATAGGATGAATCGAGTCACATTCTAAAGAATGTGGATGCAAGAGCACACAGATGTACAAAATCCTTTCAGTTTATGGAGTTGCTGTCTTATTAATTATCCACTTTCTAAAGACTGTGGATGGTATTTTTTTGAATAGGGCATATGCGTTAACAAATGTTGAAGTGGTAGAAACCCCATGCACTTGAACTGTGCATAAGCGAAGTCCAATGCACCATTAGTTCAAATTAGAACAAGGAGGATAAGATGTATTAAAAATCAAGTAGCAGTTTCAGAGTACCTAATTTGACTCCCAATGCTGATTGTTGTAAAATTTTAGATTAGATAGAACTTCCAATTATTGTAGTGGATCAGCAATGCTTTGACTTGTTCTTTTCAGTTTCCTCCTTGAATTCTGCATTTTTAAACTGGCTAAATTTGTGGAGCTCTTGAGGAAATCCATATGTGGCTATACCTGTAGATTCAATATTTTTTTTTTGTTTCCTTTCATAGGTATTCTTATTTTATCTGATATTTAATGTTAACACAATGATTTTACAGCTGTTGGGATGGCTAGTTGCAGCACCCTTTATTCTGGCTGCACTCTACATCATATTTTTGCCATGTTTCAAGGTCTTGGTTCACAAGTTCAGCACCGTTCCATTAAGCCCAAAGAAATCACCCAATTCACTCGCAGAAGTCAAGCTTAAGGGAAGGGATGTTTAATGAATGTTTTGTAAGCCATGCATGCACTGACAGCAAGACCGCTGATTAACATAATAATACTGTATGTACATAAAAATTACAGAAACTTAGTGTATACATAATGTCATGCCTTATGAGCTTGCTGCAGTCAATTTGTTTCCAAAGTTTGTACTTGTATTTGAATTTATGAAAGTGGAAAGGTTCCTGGTTAATTTTGTCAGAGGAAAATCCTACTGTTGTTTCTATTTTGTTTCATTTTGGGTGTACTCTTTGATTGCTTTCATCAAATTGTCATTTTACTCTTTGTTTTGTGTTGGCCAGAATCTTGACTTTGCAGCACCTTCCGCTGCTGTTGTAATAATGTAGTGCGAGTGGTTGAACCATATGAAGGGAGTCCGTGTTGGCTTGGCTACATTTCAACTTTTGTGTTGACTAGGAATTTTAATGGAATTGGATAGAAGTTATTGCTTTCAATTTTGCTTCTGGTGATAAATGTTTCTTGTGCTCCATTACCAGTAGTCTTGATCGAGTTGGCATTTGTTTATTTATTGTTCTTTGTCGCCTCCTTGGTTCCTCTTCCAGATTCCTATTGAGCATGGAAAAATTCTGTCCAATATTGAACTCGAGGTTAGGGGATGCCTATTGAACATGGAAAAATCCAGTCCCATATTGAACTCCATTTTAGGGGATAGCAATACTGCTTCAAGTCACCGAATACAGGTTTTATGCCTGTTTTGGTTATGTACCGTGCTCTTAGCAAACTGTGCCCCATTTGTCTTGTGGGAAAGTGTTGGTCGTGGTGGTGGTCATAAGGAGTCGCTACTGGTTCAATCAGTTTCAAGAACTGCTGCGGGTATAAAATTTAGGAGGTAGAAAACTATTTGACATTAAACTTAGTTGAAAAGGCAAATCTTGAAACTTCTATTTTTTCTCTGGTTAAAGTTAAAATTAATCCATATAAAAGTTATTTTAATATAATTAAATTAACTTGGTTAACCGGTAAAAATAGTTTTAAAAATAAAATTAAAAAAACAAAGATGAAATTGATTTTTTTTCCCGCTTCAACTTGTTGTCTAACTCATGTTTGAAGCTTTTCTAACATGATTTAGTTGACTTGATAGATTCAAGAAAAAAATGTTTTAGGATTATGTTAAGTTTCTATTTATACTCTTTTTTTTTTTTTTTAATTTGGTTGAACTAGTTCGGCCCAATTCGGTTAACATGGTTTTAGCTTTATGAAATTGAAACTAAATTGGAACTAAATCGGATTGAACGATTTTTCTAGTTTTTAAATCAATTTGTTTGATTTTTCTTTTGGTTTGATGTTTTTAATTTTTTTTGTTTTTATAATTTGCTCCGTTGATTAGTTTTTTTAGACACTTCTAATTTGCATATCAATCAATCTAAAAAATAAAAATTTAATAAGTTTTATTTAAAAAAAATTAATATTTTTTTAAATATTAATTCCAAAATTTGAATCTAAGAAAATAAAAGAAAATATTTAACCGCCAAACATATTTAAAATTATCGTACATTTCAATCAAGAGCAATACCAATCGATTTTTAACTTGTAAAAAGCAAAAAATAACCTTATTTTTTGAAAAAAAAAAGTGATACTCAATTTTCATTCAATTTAAATACGTTATAGTTGTCAAAAAAAAAAAGAAAAAAAAGAAGAAGCACCTATATATAGATAAAAGAAAAGTTGCCATAATCACAATTCACATACTAAAAAAAGACAATTCCATATTTGAAAAGCATGACAGGAATGGAAGAGAAGAGATTTATGATTTAAGTAGAATAATTATTTTTAGTTTGGTTTGATTTTTATTTATAATAACTAAACTGGAATTTTTAAAAGAAATTTAATCAAAATCAAACTAAAACCAGTATCAATAAACTGGTTTTAAATGTGAATTTGATGTAATATTATAAAATTCCAATTTTTATAATAATATAATAATTAATTTTTTTTAATAAATAAAATATTCTTTAATTAAAATTAGTGATGAAAGAATAATGACAAAACCTAGATTGGCATAGTTGTTTAATATGAGATTCAAGTTGAAGTTATGTTTTGAATAACTCGGTTAAAAACCTACTTTGACTCATTGAGATGGAAAAAACTTGACTCTCAACTTGTTGATTTTTTTGAACAAAAAATATCAAAATAACTTTATTTTTATCCTATAAAAAAAATTAAAAGTTGATTTTATCAATTTGTAACCTGGGCCTTACCTAGATCCATTCCTGAATTGAGTTTTTGATAGGCTTGTAATTCAAGTTAATATTATCTAATTATCTCTTACAAGATAAATATATTTAAATTTTTTGCCACAAAATATTCAATTGTTAGGTTCAATTTTTTGTTCAAATTTTTTTTTTATTTTGTTTGTGGAATTTTTTGGAAAATTACATGTAGCAACAAGTAATAATTAGCTAAAAAATCAAGGTATTTATTAAAAAAAATAGTAAAAATACTATTTTTTTAATTTTTATATCTTCTAATATAATTTATTATATTATAATTACACATTTTGAATTCCAAGTTTTGATATTAAGGAATCAAAGTGTAATATTCTTGATGTACTTTCTAATTTAAATTTTAACTTGTTGGTGTATTTTATTTAAACTTTTACGCGGCAAGAGCCCTGCTCATTCAAATAAGATAGAAGAAAAATATTAAACATAAAAATGATATTAATAATTTAATATAAATAAATATTTAATGCCAAGAGAATTTAATAACACAAGATTGAACTAACAATTTAAGAATTAGACCTATGAATCAATACATTTATTATATGTTATTGATCGTCGGCTGCTTTTTCTACATTTTGAATAATCATATTCTGTGACTTTTTCTTAATCATTTATCCACGTAACAACTGGGTTAGAATTAACAGCAGGGGGAGGTTGGCGGGGTTGAAGGCTTAGATTTCCAAAGTGACGGCTCATCATCATATACCATGGGGTAGTCAATTCTCTACTGCTAGTGAAATCAAAGGATATTTGGTGTTGATTTTTTTGATGATAAGAACATTTTGATTTTACAGAAACCAGAAACATCGAGAAATCAAAAACATATACTACAAAAGAATTGAAGAAGGGTACTACTTGGATATGCCGCAGCTGAGGCTTGAGAATGCTGCAAAATTTTAATGCACGACGCATAATGAGAAGTTAAATCATTTACAAATATATCATATATTTATATTTTGTTTTAAATTTTCTGCGATTAGTCGATTTAAGTGTTAAAAATCTCTGAATAATTAAAAATTTACGTGATTGTTAACTTTAAAATATCAAAAAGTTAGTCGAAGTATTCGTAGACCGGCTGGAATACTTACAAATACTTAAAAACAAAGAAGTTAAATTATTTGCACCGGCAAACACAATACACAAAAAAAAAGATGATACTAACTAGGATGTTAGGTGTATATCTCTGAAAATCATGTTTGTTTTTGTTTTTTAAAAGTGTTTTTTTAAATTAAATTTATTTTTATTTTTTTTACTTTAAATTAATATATTTTAGTGTTTTCAGATTATTTTAATACACTAATATAAAAAATAATTTTTTAAAAAATAAAAAAATATTATTTTAATATATTTTTAAATAAAAAATATTTTAAAAAACAACTATAATACATTAAAAAAACAGCTGGGTTTTTTTTTATTTTTTTTTCATCGCTTAATTTAATTTTTTTTTAATTTAATCGACTTTTCAGTTTTTTTTTTTTTCGAACCTTAGATTCAAGTATAGACATCAAGTTACGATGAAAACGTTTTGTGGAGGAGATTCGAGTCTTCCACGTGACGCAAACTCCCTAGATCAGAAGAAAAAGAAAATATTTTTTTTTTCACAGTTCAAAGCACTCTCGTCTTTTTTATCACTTATCCAGAAAAAAAAAAACAGAAAAATAAATTTGCTTTTCCAGTTTTCACAGATATCCAAAGACAAACCCAGCTTGTGCTTCTGCTCATGATGTTTCACCTACCTTACCTTACCCTGCCCTTATCCCTCCTTCATTATTTAGAGCACACTTACATTTCCTCTCCTTACTGCTTTTATCTATTTTAATTCCCACATTTTCTTATTCTCTCGCATTTTCGAAAGAATTTAACTCTTTCTTAATTGTTTATTCTTGTGCCCTTCAAGATTTAAAAACAACACTCCCTCTCTTCCTTGATTTGCTTATTTTTGCTCCCTTCTCAATACATCAAATATATTTCTAAGCTTTATTCCCATCTGGGTTCTCTTCAAAGCTTGCATTTTTTTTTTGTTCTATGATTTATGTGAATCTTGGGTTGTTTACAATTGAACTTAGTGTACTAATTTGCGATGTCTCGTTCCAAATCTGAGCCGCCTAGTTGTTGTTCAACAACAGCCTCTTCTACTTCACTATCACCGGTAGCTTCAACTGAGCTGAAGTTATACCAAGCTTTCATCTTTTCTGTTCCAATTTTCTTCACTTTCATCCTCCTCTTCTTGTTTTATTTGTTCTATCTTCGTCGTAGAAGGGTTGATTGGGCATCTATTACAATGCAAGCTTCTTTGCAAGACCACACTGTTGACATCTCTAGAGTAAGATGAGGTTTTGGCCCTTTGTATGCCTTTTCATAATTCGCGTGTATGCAATGTCAATTTGGTTATGTACTTTTGGTTGTGAATTAGCAGGTTGAGATGGGTTTGAAGAAAGAATTGAGAGAAATGCTTCCCATTATTGTATACAAGGAAAGCTTCTCTGTCAGAGATACACAGTGAGCACGCTTTTCTTGATTTGTTTTACTCTTTGAATATTTTCTTGTTTCCTTTTTAAATTTGGTAGACTTATGATTCATCATACTTGTTATTTTGCTTTTTCTTTATAAATATATTTGAATCATAATCTTATCAATATATGTATATGTATAGGAGCTTAAAAAAAACAGCTCATGATACTAGCTTGCTTTTATATGCTAAGAGGAGTGGAGGTGGGAGTATTTTAGGCGGAATATTATGGTGCCTTAGCACGATCATTTTCAGCATGCTTTTCTTTTTTTTTTCCCTTCCTGTTTGAGGGTTTCTGTGCTGTGACTTGCAAGTGTCTAATGCTCATTCGGTGTTGTCATCACAGATTGACAATGTGATGGAGTAGTTGTTGGCCATGTTTCTGTTAGCTTCTATTCAGTCCACTTATAAACTTTTGAATTGAGTATTATTTATCACGTAGAGATTTCGATGCAAAGAATATCGTTAAGGATTGTGCTATGTTGTTACTCCTTTGGATTAAATAAATTAAAAAACAACGATGGGCATGCAAGTAGAGTTTAAATTTTTAATGTTCTGTTCTGTATATGATGGTTGAGGGATCATTCTTGTACAAGATCAAATCCCATGTCATCACTATATTTTCTAATCAAGGGCCAATTTCTATTTTGAATTCCACAAGTAGTTGAATTTCGATTTATATGACTTTGGCTGGCATTATTGTCATATTTTAACATGATAATTCTTTTCCTCATTATTATAAGAAAAATCAAAGCATTGGTATTGCTCACGTGACAAATAGTTCGAGTGCATCAATAATGGTCTTCTTATTTGGATCCTGCAAGGCCATTTCACAAGGAAACATTATGTACGCAGAAGCTAAGTAGAATGGTTTCATATTTTACCTGCATCCATCTCAAGATAGCTTGAGCCACTATAATGATGATCAATTGACTATGCTCACAAAGCACGGAGTTCTGAGATGCAGTCAAAGGGTCATCTTTGAAAAGTAAGGAAAAGATGTAAATATGATCACAGTTATTTTGTGGAAAGTGTAGATCATATTTCAAGCATTTTTTATTAAAAAAAAAGTATTTTACCTAGTTTTCCATATTTAAAAGCTGGCCTGACTACTGGTGTGCATCATTTTCCATGAAAAAAGAAAATGTACTCCAATGTTTTAAAATGGTTAGATTTGGGGTTTTATGCATCCGCAGGCAGAGGCTGGGGCTAGGTGGTACATGGTCCAGCCAAAATTGAAAGTTTTCCCTCACGCCATTGTTCTTATAGTTTTGCATAGAGGAAGTTAGGGCCCAAATGAGTTCCTGGGTCTATTTCATTTATAATTATCCAAGTCTGCTCTGCAAGCACACCTGAACAAGTTATTGTGAAGTAACACAATAGAATCCACAACCTTATAGTTTGATTCTCTGTATTCTATACTTTATCTAGAAATAATTCTGTGAGAGAATTTATGCGGTGCTCTTAACAAATATATATATGAAGTCTTAAATTTGTGACATGTAGTATGCTACATGAGCTGAGCTTTCTGTGATAGCTCATGACATGAGCTGACCTTTAATTAATGACATTCAGAGGGATTTCATGAATTATTTCTCTTCCAGCTTTTATTTTATCTATGTTTCCTACGGGAGGGATTTATTTCTGAAATGCTTTGGAAACATATGATGCAATTATATGTTCTATACTTTCATATTCAGTGAGTGCCTTAGTTGCTGGAATTTTAACTTGAAGGTTGTTAGGAAGAATTTGTCATGTACAACAATGTTGCTATATATTTACTCAATGTTGTTCCTTGATTTTGATGAGAGAGCTGAATCATATACAAAGAAACTTTATCAATGTTGTGGGTTCTTGGATAAGGGCACAGGCCATTAAATTCTTTATTTTCTAACAGCATATGCAGTGAGTTAGAGGTAATTTTTTTTTTGAACAGATGAACTAGAATAGAATTTTGAAGACATAATGAAACATAAAACCACACTCATGAGCTCAATAAGATGGCAAACATCTTTACTCATTGGCTAAACGACAGGGAAAATTTTAATCACTACTTTGCTAAATTACATCTTCAGAGGCATGAGGCTGTAATTCAGAAATTGCACCTATAAAAGTATCTGAGCATTTAATTCTGAGCTTTGATTATCTGATGAGGTGCTCGCTTTATGAACACAGATGCCCGGTATGCTTGGGTGACTACCAAGCAGAGGATAAGCTTCAACAAATACCTGCATGTGGCCACACATTTCACATGGACTGCATTGACCATTGGCTTGCCAACCACATTACCTGTCCCCTCTGCCGTCTTTCCCTCCTTCCATCAGTCAAAGCTCCTAGTGAACCACCTAGAAATCAAGTAGAAACTGTTCAGGAATCTTCTGCGGTAGAGAATGGTGAGGAAGCATCTGTTCAACCAAGGCCAGAAAGTTGTGAAGAATCTCAAGCGACACCACTGTCTCAGTCAATGGATGAAGAATCCGGGACTCTTCAAAACAATGCTGGAGAAGAGCAAAGATCTGAATGTGCTGATCAAGGGAGAGAGTTCAGGTTTGCAAGGAACGAAGCCGACGAGCATGAAGCCGACGAGCATGAGAATAGTAGAGATTCTTCTGGTACTTTTGCAAGTTCTTGGAGTGAACACACACGCGCGCGGGGGCACGCGCACACACACACACACCTCAAATTTTAACTTCCAAGATCTGAGGTTCCTAACAAGAGCGGTTTCTGCTCTGGTCATTTTCTAAATTCAACTTGTCATGTGACCAACAAGCATTTCAATATCATGACAATTCTGGAAATTTACGCCTGTATTCTTGTCTTCACACACATAATTATAGTTATAATTTCAGTATCCGCAATGCACTCATGTTACAAGCCAGAATATAGAATCGGTCAACTGTAATTAGTGTTTCATTTATCATGGATTATTCTATCAGCCTGTTGTTGATGTTGCATAGAATATGACATATTTTGATAAGCCATTGAAATTCTCTTTTTATTGTCTCTTAGCAGCTCAATGTCATGCATAAAGTGAGAGAACGAAGCTGATGGTGCCCCTCACCGAATCCATTGGCCATCCCCCTTCATGTTGCTCTCCAAGCAAGAAGAGGAGTCGCACAAAATAGATGTTGCCAGCCGGCAAGGTCCGTTGTTTCTCATTACGACGTGAAAATCCGAGAAGGGCTTAAATATCCGGCTACTAAGACTTGCATCATCCGAGGAGGGAGTCATTTTGTCCACAGGATTGGCATCATCAATGCATAGATGGATAATGTGATACGAAGGCGGGGGATTGTATAGCTGACATCTGTACTTCTGTTTGGTACTGTTTTAGCCTGTAATTTATCAAGAATTGATGCATTGTATTCTTAACATGGTGGTGGTGTTTAAGGACGTGGGAGTAGATGTTTTTAAAGTGTTATTTATTTGGAAATATATTAAAATAATTTGTTTTAAAATTTTTTTAAAATTATTTTTATATTAACATAAAAATATAATTTAAAAATATAAAAAATAATATTTTAAATAAAAAATTTAAATATTTGAAAAACATGGTTTTAACCGGGTTGCAAAAGGGAAGAGTGTGAATACATCCATTTACTATGACCAATCAAGTCATGACAAATTTCACAATTCTCGGAAATATGTGCCCTTGCTCTGCATATTTTGAAAGTAATTGGGGTGAAATGCAGAACTATTTCCTTATCCAATGACATGAAATTCTGTAAGTTTATAATCATCCTGAAATGTAAGCAAGTTCTAGGAGCACATGCATGTCGAGTCGAGGTGTATTTCATTACCAATGATTGCCTAAGAAAATGAAAAGTTGCAAATTTATTAAAAAAAGGCTTAACTGGATATTCAAATATGCATTTAGGTGCTGTTTAATAACGTGGTCGTGTGTGATTTTTAAGTGAGCCACAAGAATTTGTGTTTGGTTAGGGTTAAAATTGAGTTTTATTTTTGTGGGACCCACCAAAGATTGAAGCTGAACATGGAATTGAACAAAAGCAAGATAAACTAGCTTTGCAAGCAACACCTTACTTCACCTTATTTTTTAAGATTCACCGACAGACACATATCAGAAAAGAAAAAAAAACCATCAAAATATTAAATTTCTCAAAACCTCAATAATTTATCATCTAAAAAATCAGAGCAAAAATACTTGCAATTGTTTTTTTGATTGGTTAGTTTCCTTATCTCTCTAACAAAAAATTCCAGTTCTCTATCTTCTCCAACCATCTTCTCTCCTCTACTATCAAAAATAATTTTTCTTCCTTTTTTCTAACCTGATGCGCTTCTCCAATATAATCTTCTAGATCTATTTAAAAAAATAATTTGTTTCATTGTTTTTTTGTTGTTGACACCGTGAACAATTTTTTCTTTCTTCTGTACTTGTCTTCTTCAAAATTAATACATGATCTAGTATCTCCTTGTTTTGTCGTTACAAAAAAAAAAAGAAATGAAGTCCAATTTTTTTTTTATTGTTTCTCACAATCTTGTATTTATTTTTGATAAATCTATTTGCAGATTTGTGTTGATTTTGGAGGCACAATAATAAGGGGATCTTGAAAACTTGCCTGGGAACAAGAAGAGATGTTGTAAAGTAGGTAATATGTTCTTTCTTTATAAATATTTAACTAAATACCTATTTTAATTACACAAGAATTAAAGTTTGGGTGTCGTGTATTGTTATTATTTACAATATTGTGAACATTTGGTGCTGTAAAGTAGGTTAATTAACCATCTGCATTACTGGGTTTGCTGCCGACATGAAAAAAAAAACTTTGAGTGTTGTGAAGTAGGTTAATTAACCATCTGCATTACCGGGTCTACAATACTGCAAAATTTGTTGATTGTTCTTATTTATAGGATGTTTTGTTGGACCCTTTTTACTTTCATTATGTACTCAATTGTGAAGGATTTGAATTAAGTCTTTTGCTGACACAAGAAAAACTGAGAAGGATTATGCAATGAGAGAGAGAGAGAGAGAGAGAGAGAGATGATGTTTCAAGATCAGTAAATGGGACAATCAAAGAGGTTAAAAGAGGAGTTTATGTTGGACATCAGACTTATTGTGTAATTAGAAAAGCAAAAAAATAACTATTTGAGTGAAAATTTTACTTACACAAATTAAATACTCTATAAGGTTTTGTGTATGTGAATTGACAGAAATTAATATGCAAGAAGAAATTAATTTTCTAAGTTTGTATACTGACCAAATTAATATACATAAATTAATACTCCGTAAAGTTCTCTTCTTTGGCTAATCGTTGTATACCAACTAAATTGTTTATATATGTTTTTCTAAGTTTTCACCCTCATATTCTCTATACAACTATGGCTTCTTCTAGCCATTGACTTTTGATAGGATGTTAATTAATTTTAGCTAATGCTATAAATTTTTTTTTACATGTTTGATCTAACTACCACACATATATTTGATGATCTAAGTTTATTTTTGGGACTAGAAGCATAGTTTTCAGACCCGGTCTGGTGGCCGGCTCAGTCCAAAGTTCGGGTTTCAGGTTTTGACTGGGTCACTGGTTTTGACTGGGTCAATTCTTTTTTTTTTAAAATCAAAATGTATACCAACTAAATTGTTTATATATGTTTTTCTAAGTTTTCACCCTCATATTCTCTATACAACTATGGCTTCTTCTAGCTATTGACTTTTGATAGGATGTTAATTAATTTTAGCTAATGCTATAAATTTTTTTTTACATGTTTGATCTAACTACCACACATATATTTGATGATCTAAGTTTATTTTTGGGACTAGAAGCATAGTTTTTCGGACCGCCCGTGGCCGCCCAACAAAGTTCGGGTTTCGGGTTTTGGCTGGTCAATTCGTTTTGGGTCAATTCTTTTTTTCAAAATCAAAACAACGTCATTTTAGTGAAAAAAAACAAAAGTCAACGAGTTGCAACCGGGTTTTGACCGGGTCTTACCGGATCACACCGGGTTTTTCCTTCCCCTATTTTTTTCTTCAACCCGGCCCAGTTCCAGTCCCAGGTTGACCTGCCGAGCCGGGCCGAGTTTCAAAACTATGACTAGAAGTCTTTTTCTTTTCATTTCAATTTTGTCTACCTCGTTAATTGTTTGAGTACCTTTATGTTAACTATACTTCCATCAAAGATTCGTCAAATTCTAAGCATGTTATAATTCATTATGTTAGCTTTCAAATATGTTATCCAACTAGGAATGGAAAGTCTTGAAACTATGGATAAAGCTGCTTGGACTAAAGAAAGGTTGCATGCCTTTTATGACCTTTGCATCAAGGCAATCGATATAGGAATAAGACCAAATACTCATTTCGACAAAACTGGCTGGAAATATTTGTTGACATCCTTTAAAGAACAAATTGATCATGCATTCACCAAGGCATAATTGAAGAACAAATGGGATGGCTACAAAAAGGATTGAAGGATATGGACGGAGCTCATTTATAAAACTGGTGTGGGCTAGAGTAATGAATTAGGAACAATTTCTGTTAGTGATGAGTAGTGGAAAGCAAAAATTCAGGCTATTTGTCATTATCCTTAATCTTTAATTTGTTTAAATCTTAGTTTAGTAATTAATAAATTATTTAAATTTGCATTAAATAATTTTATTTGTTTTTGTGTAGAAAATAAAAGGAGTAAAAAAGTTTAGGCAAGCTAGTATCAAACCGTCTTTACATTTGAAGTTTAATAGAATGTTCTCAAACATTGTTGCTACTAGAGAGTATGCATGAACACCATCATCTGGAGTTTTGTGTGATGATAATTTTGGTATTGATAGCAATCACAATGCTAATGTTAATTAGCCTGATTTGAAAGAAGGATGCGGTGATTCGAAAAAGGATGGAATTCTAAATTTTGCCGACAATGTTTGTAACATGGTTAGAGGGGTTTATGTCTAGTAATAGCAACACATGTAGTAGTTGCAAGAGAAAAGAAAGAGAACATTTTGTGGTTCAAACTGGCAAAAACAAAAATATTTTGGAATTTGGTTACAACTTCTGTCATGTTGGGATAAATTAGTCGACAACATGTCAAACAATAGTGATTTAACATCTATTAGCAAAGATAGGAAAATGTATAGTATTCCTGAGGTTATGAGCGAGCTTCACTCAATTGAAGGAGTAAATATTGGAGATGATTTTCATGGATTTGCTACTGAGTGTTTGGGTTTGAGAAGGAATGGAGAAATGTGGTCAACAATGAAAAATCTTGAAAACAAAATGAAATGGCTGCACAGAATATATATGCAGAGTAAAACACCTTAGACTGAGAGGTATATATTGATCCCAAATACATGATTTTATTTATTCTTTAAGTAATATTGTTGAGTATGTTATTTAACATGTTTTTAAATTTCTTATCATTTAAATAAATTCGTAGATTAATGTTGTGGTAGTTTTCTCTAGATGATATGACTAAGAAATGATTCCTTTATGTTGGTTCAGGACTATAAATTAATATGACAATCAAATCTGTAACATCCTCATTTACGAGACCAACACATTAATCATAAAAAGAGAAAAACATGGTGAATTATTTTTTGCTAAACTCATACAAAGTTTACCAAAATGTCTACTGAAATTTTGGTAGAGTCTCTCCTATACCAAAAGGTCCCAAGTTATCAACAAATCACCTATACATAACCATTATTCATTGCTAATACACATTCTAATCATTCAGGGTCTCAAACATCATATTATTCAAAAGTACAAACACAATATTCCAAATATCAATATTTTAAAGTCGGATATAAATTAATTATTAGATAAACAAAACAAACATATATTAGGATTATAAGTACATAATAACATAATTTACATTCAAACATTTGATTTAAAGGATGCTACTACAATTCAAGTAATATAGTTTCTTGAAAGACAAAATACATCGAAGTTCATTTAGTTTTTAATAACATAAAAACTAGGGGATCTAAAATATTACTCTTGTCGTGAATATGATGGACCTGCAACAATATAATATTTGGAAATAATTATATTAAAAGCAATAATATCATAGAAAAGAGAAAACAAATGATACATACATACATACATACATACATACATACATGATATATATGTATTCAATGCTACTATCATAATTTTTTACAATTCCCCATCTAAATTCCGCCTAATGCTTCCAGGTTCATTGTTCCAAGAATCACTAAACATTTCCCTCCTCCTTTTTCATTCCATAAATTTTGACCAACATCCGTATTTTTAAGGTTGAAGGAATAATTCCTTCAAGATGCTAATCTTCATTTCATTAACACCTTTAATCATTCTCCATCGAGAATACCATCATAACACTTCTTCCCAAAACCTGGAAGGTAATGCCACTACTAATGGATCTCATTAGTGTAATTAATCGCTCTTATTGGGGCTGACTAATCAAGTTCGTTGTAAATACCAACATCAATGCAACCAATTGATGTCATTGACTATCTCCAACCTAAAATAGTCAATCAATTATCCATAACACCTTGGGATATTTTTGAGAATGCGAATGTCAAAGATTCTTAACATCATTAGCTTTCACATCAGGAATAACTAATCAAGTTTTATGTGATTGCCGATATCAATGTTACCCATCAATATCATTAACTATTTTTACCCCAAATAGTTAATCAAGTTCAGTATCTCTCATTCTCAGGAATGATCATGCTGATGTTAGTAAACCTTATTAACATTATTGGCCTCTTGTAGATCATCAATGAGGTCCATTAATATAGCTCATATTCTTAATCAAATCAATTACTCAAATCAATTTGTTATTTCTCACTTATTTCACCTTATCTTTTCTTTTTACGACTTCACCCATAGATATAAAATCCAAGAATTGAACAGATTACCAAAATTACTGTTATTTAAAAATCTATAGGTATAAAAGACCTACTTACTACAGAAGCTCGACTCATGCTTCTTTGCTACTGTTGTGCCCCTCTTGCAGTTCCTCCTGAATCCATAAACATACTACATAATTTCTTACTGAAGTCACATTTTACAAAATAAAAATAATAATAACGACAACATTTATTCCTCTTTTTACAATTGTTTTTCTTACATTTGTGTTTCCATTACATCTTTTAAGATTACAATTCATTATCAAATCATAACTAACATTACAATTTCAATTTCAAATATGGTTTATTTCCTTTCAAACATCAAGACATGACACTATATATTTTTTAAAGGGAAGGAAACCGGATTCTACCTCTAACATGACTAAATTTTCTCGTTTTTCCAATTTGCCGAATCTGCCATCAGAGGTGGTAGCTCGACCTCTCCATATATATTTATCTATATCTGATATTCTAGAGCTCTAAATTAAACAGGGTTAGACTCGTTGGAAAGCTAACATCCCTGGCTATAACTCCTATAAGAAACCTTACCCGAATCTCATCATATTTAGGCCTGAATTCTCTTTGAAATCAAGGCAACAAATCTGTCCAGTTTCGTCAACGGTTTTTAGATGAACTTTTAATTATCTTCATTTTCCTTTCTTCTCTCAAGACAACTATCCCTATGTTTCGTAACTCCTTCTAAGATATGCCATAGGCTATACATAAAGGTTAATACCCTTATTTTCTCTTCATGTAACACACACATTTGACTCATGAAGTTCCTTACTACCAAGTTATTATGCTTTCCTTCATTAGTGAACTTTCTACCACACCTAATTTATGCATCATTAACATATGACACCCCAAAACTCTTCCTCCCTCTCTTCAATTTGATCTTGGTCGAAACTTGTCATAAGGGGACCAAGGGTCCCCTTTTCCTTTCCATGCAATTGTTTGTTTCATTTACTCATTGTTCATATCATAACAACATATCACAAAGGTTTATCAAGCAAAATTCAGAATTTATTTTTCTCCTATTCAACCCTTACATGGTCGGCCACTCCTTGATCATTGATTTTTTTTTCTTTGGTATTCTTGCATGATTTCATATTCAAGGCAACTTATAACACTTCAACTAACCTAATTCTAACAAATTCTGCAATTCTTTCAAGTTTCACTTAATAACCCTAATTTTTAAATTTTGAAATTGGTGCAATGTAATTCCTAATCAAATTTTAAATTGGTTTTCACAATTAGGTTTAGGGCCTTTACCTGGATGAAATTTGGATTTCAACCCAAATTTGGTTGAAGATTTTTAGCTCCTCCCTCCTTGCATGCAGCCGACCATCTCCTTCTCCTTTTCTCATAATTTCTTCACTTGTTTCCTTGTTAATTCCTTTATCAAGGAATGTTCTCTCTACTTAGAAGTCTAGAGTTTGTATAGCCCTACTAATTTTGGTATTTTTCTCTCAATTTTGGTAAAGAAAAATCTAAAATCTCCCCCTCCTTCTTGTCTTAGTGCAGCCGGCCACATGGAAGAGAGAATAAGGTATTTATAGTCTTATTCTTTTTTAATTGCACTTTGACATATTTTCTCCCCATTTTACAACTTGAGTTGCACTTCTTTTCATCTTTTTAAATCTCCCTTTAATAATTGAATTTATTTGATTTTTTTCACATATTTAACTCCCTAATTTTATTATTGTATTTTTTTTTGTAAAAGTTTATTCTCGGGGTTTACATTCTCCCCTCTTAGTAGAAATTTTTGCTAAATAATATTGATGTAGTCTTATTTATTAAGGGTAGAATAGTACTTTCAGTTTAACCTATATATACTTTATTTGTATTTAGGTTAAGACTAAGCATTCATAATATACAGATTATTCAGAATTCTAGCCTCCTTTTTGTATTTGATCTCAATTAATTTAACATGGTATCAGAGCTGGTTTTATGGAACGAGGCTCAATCCCAAACACAAGTTCGCGGATCCAACTTTGGAGTGAGATTTTGTCTTCCGCTTCTGCAAAATTTGGTATTTCGTCAGTTTCTGCAATTATTTTGGTATTTCGTCTTCCCTTCAGCTTTGCAATTTGGTATTTCCGTTCAGTTTTTGCAAATTTGTTTTGTGTTTTGGAGTAATCGTATAATTTTGAGAAGATATTTGTTTAGTTTCTGCAATCTCTGTTCAGTTTCTGCAATTTGGTATTTTGTTTTCTGGTTCTCAGTGATTGTTGATTATGGCTACTAAAAGAGATGATTCGCTTCAGTTTGTGAGTGTGAGATTGGATGGGAAGAACTATTCGTATTGGAGCTATGTAATGAGAAATTTTCTTAAGGGGAAGAAGATGTGGGGATATGTTAGTGGAACTTATGTGGTATCTAAGAATACTGAAGAAGGAGATACTACTTCGATAGATGCATGAGAAGCAAACAATGCAAAAATCATTACTTGGATCAACAATTCTGTTAACAATTTATAGGTACACAGTTGGCAAAGTATGAGACAGCAAAGGAGGTTTGGGATCATCTGCAACGGTTATTCACGCAATTAAATTTTGCAAAACAGTATCAGTTAGAGAATGACATACGAGCTCTTCACCAGAAGAATATGAGTATTCAGGAGTTCTATTCTGCCATGACAGATCTTTGGGATCAATTAGCTTTTACAGAATCGGCAGAATTAAAAGCATGTGGTGCTTATATTGAACATAGAGAGCAGCAACAATTGGTATAATTTTTAACAGCACTTCGCAGTGATTTCGAAGGACTTAGAGGTTCAATTCTACATTGTTCTTCACTGCCTTCTGTTGATTCTGTTGTCAGTGAGTTATTGGCTGAAGAAATACGTCTTCAGTCTTATTCTGAAAAGAGAATTCTGATTAGTACTTAAAAGTGTATTTTTATCAAGGTTCTATATCATTATTTTGCACTTGAAGTATCAATAACTCCTTAACTAAAGCATGTTTTATACTAACATATCTAATAATATAAGATACCTTTAATTTATGGTAAATGTTCATCTTAAATGCAGGCCTATCACATAAATGAAAGAATTGATTGATGAGTTGAAGTACTGAAATTGAAAGGACAGCAAGATGGCCAAACTTAGAAAAGAGATATTGGTGCAGTCCAAACTGGAACACTGTTTGGTAATCGGGTCATATCTGGAGCTGTAGATCTTGGATTTAGGTCTACCTTATATGGATGGAAAGCTAAGAAATAGGCCTACAACTTTCATGTGGAGTCCAAGATTTAACAAGGCCTGTTTCAAGTCCAAATTGTAGCAAAAATGAAGAAGTCCGAATCTGTCCTGCATCCCAGACACTGTTCAGTGTTCAGCCCATATCTCGAGTTCTAGAAGTCCAAATGATCTCAAATTTTTACCCTGGAAAGATGAGACAATTCCCTAGAACTGTCATCATTGAAGTCTGTTCAAATTATGACGTTATCAATGACGTTTTTGGCAGACAAGAAGATAAGAATTGTCACCAAGTCAAGATGTGGCCACTCACTCATCAATTAGTCAACAAATCAATAGTTCCGAATTTTGGCCTATAAAAGGAGGCATTTGCCATGTATTTAGGCATCTTGGTGTTCAGATCAAGATCATGCTCTTGCTCTTTCTTTATATTTTGTAATGCTTAAATTTTGCCTATATTAATTTCTTGCTTATGCTTTTCATTTCCTTTCCTTGTTTATTTATGTTTCTTTCTTTCATTATGTGTTGCTAAGTTAATTATGTCAAGGTGAAAAGGGTACACTAATGGTGTAAGAATAAGTATAATATAAACTTAACATGGACCTTAATGTTGGATACTAACATGCTTTATATTTGTTATCTTGTTCACTTTTAATACTTTGCTTGTTAAATGGTTAATCTAGATTTATGTTGTATAACACTTGGTACAACAAATACTTGGCACTTTCATAGCCCATACTGTATGGTATAACCGACACCTGAGCTATGAAAGCAACTTGATTTGTTGTTAACATAAGTTATAATCATGAATTCCTGACAACATTTACAAGTACTAGCATTATTCGAATAAGATAACTAATGTAATCATGTTAACAATTTATAATCTGATTGGAACCTCCTTTGTATGTGGTTTCCAATTGAATAAAAAAGGTTTATACTATACTTGTTTGAAATACCATTAGTGGATCCTCTAACCTTGACATTTGTTGATATCATTGTTTAATCCTTACGTTAATCTTCCATCTCAAAGTTCTCATCAACTTCTTCTCCTTCTTTATTATTATTATTATTATTATTATTATTATTATTATTATTATTATTATTACTACTACTACTACCTAACTACTACTAATTGTTGTTGTTATTGTGTTCTTTGTTAGCTATAATTTATACAATTAACCTCTCTGTGGTTCGACCCGGTCTTGCCGGGTTATTTATTACTTCGACACTCCTGCACTTGGGAGAAGACATCAATCTTTAGGTCGTGTCAAGTTTTTGGCGCCGTTGCCGGGGAGGTAAATTCTTGTACAAATTATAGTATTTATTTTATTTTCTCTTTTCTCTTTTCTCTTTTCTTGTATCTAACTTTGTTTCTTTTGTTTTGTTTCTTTTTCTATTGTTTTTCTTTTCTTTCTTTTATTCTCTTCCTGCACGTGCATGAGAGTGTGGTCACGCACGACATTAAGTGGTAGGCTTTGTAGGGTATCCTCATCATTTTCGGAAAATATGGCGAAGAAGATAACCAATCGCTTCATAATGAGAATAATGAGAATATTCGGGTTAGAACACTTAGAGACCACATGAATCCCACAAGAACAAGTGCACCCTCATGCATAGTTTCTCCCCTGATGCATCTCATTTTAATTTTAAGCCAGGCATTATTCAACTTTTACCTTCTTTTCATGGTTTAGATTTAGAAAATCCATACTTGCATTTAAGGGAATTTGAGGAGGTCCAGTACACCTATAATGACTCAAATTGTAGCATGAACACCATTAGGTTAAAGCCTTTTTCCTTTTTCATTAAAAGATAAAGCTAAAACATGGCTACAAAATTTGAGACCGGATCCATTCGTGCGTGGGATGATATGCAACAACAATTTTTAAAGAAGTTTTTTCCATCCCACATAACAAACTCTTTCAAAAGACAAATCATCACTTTCACTCAAAAACCAGGAGAAACATTTTACCAATATTGGGATAGATATCGAGACTTGCTTAATACTTGCCCCCATCATGGTTTTGAAACATGGAGATTAGTTTCACATTTTTATGAAGGATTAACACCTAGAGATAGGCAAATGGTTGAATTGATGTGCAATGGAACTTTTGAGGATAAAGACCCTAATGAAGCCATGGAATACCTAGACTTGCTAGCTGAAAATGCGCAAAATTGGGACACTACAGGAACTTATGAGGCACCAAGTAAAACCCAACCTCATACATCTAGTGGAGGTATGTACAACCTTAGGGAAGATCATGACCTCCAAGCCAAGTTTGCATCTTTAGCTAAAAAAAGTCGAGGCATTAGAATTAAAAAAAGAGTGGTCAACTAAAATCTGTTCAAGACATTGTGTGTCAAATCTGTGAAACCAATGAACATTCAACCCATGACTGTCTAACTTTGCCCTCTTTTAGGGAATGTCTCCATGAACAAGCCCATGCATTAAACAGTTTCCAAAGGCCCAATCATAACCCATACTCGCAAACATACAACCCTGGTTGGAGAAATCACCCAAATTTGAATTGGAAGAGTGATAACAATAATGCACAAACTTCACAACCACCGTTTCAAGCACACCATAATTCTCATGGATATGCACCTCCTTATGCTCCCCCTCCTAGAAGAAATCTTGAGGAAACATTGCATGCATTCATGGAAAAGCAAGAGGCAATTAACACTCAACTTGCTCATAGCATGACAGATTTTAAAGATACTCTTGCAAAATTGACATCTGCTCTCAGTTTCCAAGAGAAAGGTAAGTTTCCATCTCAACCTCAACAAAATCCCAAGGGGCAATACAATGCGAATGCAAGTAGTTCGGGAAGCCAGCACATGGATCAAGCCAAATAAGTCATCACTCTTCGCAGTGGTAAGGTTATTGAAAAACCCATTCTTGAACCTTGTGAGAATGATGATGAGTCAATCTTTGAGGGTAAGGAAGGGGTTGAATCTGATCATTACAAAGAAAAGACTGATTCCCCGCCAGCACTTCCATTTCCTCATGCCATGACCAAACAAAGAAAAGTTAATCACAACTCTGAAATCTTTGAAACTTTCAAACAGGTAAGGATCAATATACCTTTGTTGGATGCTATTAAACAGGTTCCTTCTTATGCTAAATTTTTGAAAGATCTGTGCACTGTGAAGAGAAAATTGAATGTGAAAAAGAAAGCCTTTTTAGCCGAACAAGTAAGTGCCATTCTTCAGAACAATAATGCTTTGAAATATAAAGACCCTGGTTGTCCTACAATTTCTTGCTTTATTGGAGAACATAAAATTGAAAGAGCCTTACTTGATCTTGGAGCTAGTGTGAATTTACTTCCATATTCAGTTTTTCAAAGTCTCAATCTAGGTGAGTTAAAACCAACTTCNGNNNCTGTTTTACTTGCCGATAGATCTGTAAAAGTGCCTAGAGGAATAATTGAAGATGTGTTAGTACAAGTCGATAAATTCATTTACCCTGTGGATTTTATTGTCTTGGATACACAACCTGTTGAAGCATGTAATTCATTTCCTGTTATTTTAGGACGTCCGTTTCTTGCAACTTCTAATGCATTGATTAATTGTAGGAATGGACTGATGAAGCTATCTTTTGGAAACATGACATTGGAGATGAATATTTTTAACATTTGCAAGCAACCTGGAGATGATAATGATTTACAAGAAGTAGATTCTATTAAAGAATTAGTTTATGATCAACTTGAATATACTTTGAATAATACTGAGCTTGATGAATTTGAAGATTTGCAAATGACTTATTCTCAGGAAGAAATCACGGATGAAAAAGACACCGAAAATGTTGATGCGGATCTTTTGTCAAAAGTGACAACAGATTCGACATCCGACATCACACCAATCGATGATTACTTTCCTGATGAATCCTTACTTTCTCTTAGTTCAATGCCTTGGTTTGCTAAAAATATCAATTTTCTTGCTACAGGAGATTTGCCAACTCATTGGAGTACCGAAGATAAAGGTAAGTTTTTGAACGAAGTGAAGAAATTTTATTGGGATGACCCTTACTTATTCGAATATTGTCCTGATCAAACATTTCGAAGATGCATTCCTGACAATGAGGTAAGTAATGTCATTAAACTTTGTCATTCTGAAGCATGTGGGAGTCATTTCTCGTCAAAAAAGACAGCTGCGAAAATTTTACAAAATGGATTTTATTGGCCCACCATGTTCAAGGACACACATGCATTCTGCAAAACTTGTGAAAATTGTCAAAAAGTTGATACTGGTCAAAAAGTTTTGCTTTATAATTCTCGACTCCATTTATGTCCTGGAAATCTAAGATCAAGATGGAGCGGTCTATTTATTGAGAAACATGTGTATCCTTATGGGGCCTTTGATATTGAGAATCCAAAGAATGACAATGTTTCTAAGGGAAATGGACATCGTTTGAAACCTTACTTTGATAATTTTTCTAGTGAAAATGAATCCATTGGTTTGAATGATCCTATAGATAAAGGTTGATTATTTTGTTTTTCTCACATTGTTTTGTGTTTCTTTTTGGTGTGAATTTTGTTTTGTTAGTCTCTCTCACCCCGGTCAAATGGCGGATAACGGTACTCCGTGACTTCAGTCTGTTCTTTCAGTTTCCCATAATAATTGATATTTGTATATATTTATGCAATACTTTGCTTTTTCTCCCTTCTTTGACTCTCTTCTCCAATTCTCATTTGAAAATGGACACCACTCTTGAAAAATTGAAAAAGTACTTTCCCGCTCTGCCTCAGAATGCGATTACAAAAATTTACCGTGCTAGGTGTGCAAGATTGAAGTTGTTAATGAATCATGGAATTCCTGAAGATATCCGTTGGTTGATTGAAGCAAAGGTCCGATTATCAGGTGAGTCCTCCAATTCTTTCATCTCACACATGCCTGGAACAGGTAAAAGCACTTTTGCAAAGAAACGTCATGCAAAACGACTGAAAGTCTGTCACAGATGTGCCAGATGGACTTGTAATGCAACATGTCGTTCTTTAGGAATGATATCTATAAACCGTGAAGATAAAATACAATTCATTAAGGATGGCCTGAGTAAGGGGTCTTTAGATAATCTTCTATTGACCCTTGAGACGCATCCTAGTGGAGATGTGCATCGTGCAATTCATGATTTATGGCCCCATTTTCATAAAGAACATGATCGACTTAGTCTTGGGAATCTGACTAAAAAAGACCCTGTTTGCCAGTTTTTAAGAAAACTGGATGGGAAGCCTATCCCCGACCCATAGAGGGCGTTTAAGCCGTTCTTGGACGTAAAACCAAGGGAAGATGTGAGCCACAATCACAACTACCTGTACATACACATGTTTTTTTCAAAATAAATAATTAAATAACGAGAGAGAGAAAGATTGAGTGAGACTCCAGCTGATCTACATATAGGGGTATGATTGCATCTTCAATTTTTCATCTATAAAATCTTCTCTTCCTTCCCCTCATTTCTACTCAACCCTTACATTAGACAGATATTGAAGTGTGTAGAAATGGCAGGTTCCTCAAGTTATCACATAAAAAATATTTGTGTTTTCGGTGGATCCAGTCCTGGGAAGGAAATAGCATTTTTAGAAGCAGCAAATCATCTTGGTCAGGTCCTAGCTGAGAGAAAGATTCATTTAGTGTGTGGAGGAGGTAGCCTTGGGTTAATGGGGGGTGTGGCAATAGCTGCATTTTTAGGAGGTAGTCAAGTTTTGAGGGTCGTCCCCGAAGCTTTAACAAAAGGGGACATCATTGGAAGAACAATTGGAGAGGAACTACACGTCTCCATAATGTTTGATCGAATGAATATAATGTTTAAACATGCTGATGCCTTCATTGCCTTACCAGGTGGTCTGGGCACTTTGGAAGAGATCTTTCATATTTCCTCTTGGGCCCAACTTCACATTCACCATAAACCTATAGGTCTGTTAAATGTTAATGGTTTTTATGATAATTTGTTGTCTTTTCTTGATCAAGCTGTGGAATAGGAATTCCTAACATCTTTGGCACGACAAATCATAATCTCTGCTGCTACTGCTGAACAATTGATCGACCAACTACAATCTTTCACCCCTGTAATTGATCCTTCCATGAGTCGCATAAATTGGTCAATTAAAGAAAGCCGTAAAAAGCTTAGATTGGACTTGAGCCTTCGTTTGTGAATCCTTGTGTCTTTTGGTTTTATTAATATCATATTATTTTGTGTTGTTATTTCTTATATTTGTTTAAGTATGTTTCAGGTTTGTCAGTGTTCGTTGTTTCAGGTGATGTCTTCTATACTCTATCTTTCTACCTTATGACATTGAGGACAATGTCTCATTTTGGTTGGGGGGAGAGGGTAGTAGTAGTTGATATTTTGCAAAAAAAAAAAAAAACCTAACCAACTAACTGCTTTTGTTTTTAAAACCATTTGACAAAACTGTTATTACTAGGATGGCAGAGTAAGGAGGAATTTTAGTGACTCTTGAGACGCATCTTAGTAAACCTTTTTCGATGGTTATTTGCAATATTCATAACAAGGCCTATTAGAATACTTCTTGAAATATTCAGGTTTACAAACTCTCACATTATTATCACTTGATTCTACTCATATACTCATTTAACAAGTATTCTTAAACCTTCATTTTCACACACACACTGTAACATATGATTATGGGTTGAATATTGGATTATTACATTATTTATGTTCTTTTGTTAAAGGTAACAACTAAGGGATAGGGATAGTATATAATTTTTTTTAAAAAAAAACAGAAAAATAAAAGAGAAAAAAAAGAAATAAAAAAATGATGATAATAAAAACGTAGATAAGTTTGGTTTCGTAGCCTCCCTAACTTAAGCAATTAAGCCCGAAGGGGTGTTTTAACACCTAATACCCTAAAGTCAACTGACTTGGGAGCTATTGGCCCAAAGCTTGTTACATGGGTTAAGGAGAAAAGCTTAAGGGAATCAAACATTGCACTATCTACGTGACGATTCTCTGCAACCCGAAGTTACTAAGCTCGTAGGGGTGTCTCAACACCTAATGCCCTAAGACCAACTGGTCTGGGAGTCATTAGCCGAAAGCTCGTTACATGGGTTAAAGATGCATTGTGTTTTAAGTATATGTATATATATATATATTGAAAAAAAGAAAAAAGAAAGAAAAAAGAAAGAAAAAAAGAATATAATAATCCCAACCCAAGGAAGTTAACCTTAAACATTAGAACATAATATTGTTTTCTTCCAACAAAAGCCCCATCATCTATGTTTTTATACATTGAGCACATAAAAAGGAAGGTTTAATAATATTTTGTTTAAGTGGTATTGAGCAGATATATAAATTTAATGAGAGTTTGTTTATCTGGATAGATTAATGGAAGTTGAATGATGAATGCCTTGCTTTGTGGAATTTGCAAATTGTTTCTCTATTTTAACGGTTTCATTACTAGGGACTAGTAATAAGCTGGTTGGGGGGTGTGATTAGTACTTAAAAGTGCATTTTTATCAAGGTTCTATATCATTATTTTGCACTTGAAGTATCAATAACTCCTTAACTAAAGCATGTTTTATACTAACATATCTAATAATATAAGATACCTTTAATTTATGGTAAATGTTCATCTTAAATGCAGGCCTATCACATAAATGAAAGAATTGATTGATGAGTTGAAGTACTGAAATTGAAAGGACAGAAAGATGGCCAAACTTAGAAAAGAGATATTGGTGCAGTCCAAACTGGAACACTGTTTGGTAATCAGGTCATATCTGGAGCTGTAGATCTTGGATTTAGGTCTACCTTATATGTATGGAAAGCTAAGACATAGGCCTACAACTTTCATAGGAGTCCAAGATTTAACAAGGCCTGTTTCAAGTCCAAATTGTAGCAAAAATGAAGAAGTCCGAATCTGTCCTGCATCCCAGACACTGTTCAGTGTTCAGCCCATATCTCGAGTTCTAGAAGTCTAAATGATCTCAAATTTTTACCCTGGAAAGATGAGACAATTCCTTAGAACTGTTATCATTGAAGTCTGTTCAAATTATGACGTTATCAATGATGTTTTTGGCAGACAAGAAGATAAGAATTGTCACCAAGTCAAGATGTGGCCACTCACTCATCAATTAGTCAACAAATCAATAGTTCCGAATTTTGGCCTATAAAAGGAGGCATTTGCCATGTATTTAGGCATCTTGGTGTTTAGATCAAGATCATGCTCTTGCTCTTTCTTTATATTTTGTAATGCTTAAATTTTGCCTATATTAATTTCTTGCTTATGCTTTTCATTTCCTTTCCTTGTTTATTTATGTTTCTTTCTTTCATTATGTGTTGCTAAGTTAATTATGTCAAGGTGAAAAGGGTACACTAATGGTGTAAGAATAAGTATAATATAAACTTAACATGGACCTTAATGTTAGATACTAACATGCTTTATATTTGTTATCTTGTTCACTTTTAATACTTTGCTTGTTAAATGGTTAATCTAGATTTATGTTGTATAACACTTGGTACAACAAATACTTGGCACTTTCATAGCCCATATTGTATGGTATAACCGACACCTGAGCTATGAAAGGAACTTGATTTGTTGTTAACATAAGTTATAATCATGAATGCCTGACAACATTTACAAGTACTAGCATTATTCGAATAAGATAACTAATGTAATCATGTTAACAATTTATAATCTGATTGGAACCTCCTTTGTGTGTGGTTTCCAATTGAATAAAAAAGGTTTATACTATACTTGTTTGAAATACCATTAGTGGATCCTCTAACCTTGACGTTTGTTGATATCATTGTTTAATCCTTACGTTAATCTTCCATCTCAAAGTTCTCATCAACTTGTTCTCCTTCTTTATTATTATTATTATTATTATTATTATTATTATTATTGTTGTTGTTGTTGTTGTTGTTATTGTGTTGCTGTTAACTATAATTTATACAATTAACCTCTCTGTGGTTCGACCCCGGTCTTGCCGGGTTATTTATTACTTCGACACTCCTGCACTTGGGAGAAGACATCAATCTTTTGGTCGTGTCAAATTCTTTCTGCTTCAAATCCCTCTGTACTAGCAGTACCTTCTAAGTCATTCTCTAATCATCAGAACAAGCCTTACAGCCTTACACAAGGGTTGGCTTTGATGAGTGCAGTTTCTGTAAGCAGAAAGGTCATTGGAATGCTCAATGTCCTAAGTTGAGACAGCAGAATCAAGCTTGGAAGTCTAGCAGTCAGTCACAATCTAATGCTCATCGACCACCTTAGGGTTATAAACCACCACACCACAATACTGCAGCGGTAGCTTCCCCAGGCTCTATTATCGATCCTAGTACTTTGGCTGAGCAATTTCAGACGTTTCTCTCCTTGCAGCCGCAAGCAATGTCCGCTTCTTTCATAGGTCAGTTGCCTCATAGTTCCTCAGGTATGTCACACTCTGAATGGGTCTTAGATTCTGGTGCTTCCCATCATATGTCTCCAGATTTCTCATATTTTACCTCTGTGTCCCCTTTGTCCTTCATTCCTGTTATGACTGCTGATGGCATTCCTATGCCCTTATCAGGTATTGGTTCTGTTGTCACACTTCACTTGTCTCTCCCTAAAGTTTGAGATATATGCAGCTTTTCGAGCTTTTATCAAAACTCAATATTCTGCTGTGATTAAATGCTTTAGGTGTGATTTGGGTGGGGAATACACCTCTAATAAATTTTGTCAAATGTTTGCCTTAGATGGAACCATCCACCAAACTTCATGTACAGATACTCCTGAGAAAAATGGTGTTGCTGAAAGAAAACATAGGCATATTGTTGAAATTGCTCGTTCTCTCTTATTGTTTGCTTTTGTTCCTAGTGAGTTTTGGGGAGAAGCTGTTCTTACTGCTGTAAGTTTGATTAATATAATTCCATCTTCTCATAGTTCGGGCTATCTCCTTTTGAAAAGTTATATGGGTATGTCCCTAATTATTCCTCATTTAGAGTCTTTGGTTGTACTTGTTTCGTTCTTTGTCCTCATGTAGAACGCAGTAAGCTATCCTCTCGATCTACTATTTGTGTCTTTCTGGGTTATGGTGAGGTAAAAAGGGGTATCGTTGTTTTGATCCAATAACTCAGAAACTTTATGTGTCTCGTCATGTTGTCTTCCTTGAGCATATACCTTTCTTTTCTATTTCATCCACTACTTATAGCCTGACAAAATCTGATCTTATTCGTATAGATCCTTTTTCTGAGGATTCTGGTAATGATACCTCCCCTTATGTTCGATCAATTTGTACTCATAACTTTGCAGTCCCGGTACTTTTCCTCTCGCGCACACAAGCTTCATTCTCATCTACAGCCCCTCAAGCTTCATCTGAGATTGTGGATCCACTTCCACGTCAGTCCATCCGCATTCGTAAGTTTACAAAACTACCAGATTTTGCTTATTCTTGTTATTCTTCATCATTTGCTTCCTTTTTAGCTTCTATTCATTGTCTCTTTGAGCCCTTTTCCTATAAAGAGGTAATTTTTGATCTGCTTTGGCAGCAAGCTATGGATGAGGAACTTTCTGCTTTGAATAAGACAAATACTTGGGATCTGGTTCCTCTACCTCCTGGTAAGAGTGTTGTTGGTTGTCGTTGGGTGTATAAGATCAAGACTAATTCTGATGGGTCTATTGAGCGATACAAAGCTAGGCTGGTTGCAAAAGGATACTCTCAATAGCATGGTATGGACTATGAGGAGACATTTGCCCCGGTTGCAAAAATTGACAACTATTCGTACTCTTATTATTGTAGCTTCGATTCGTCAGTGGCATATTTCTCAGCTTGATGTTAAAAATGCCTTCTTGAATGGAGATCTTCAAGAAGAAGTTTATATAGCACCCCCTCCTGGTATTTCACAGGACTTTGGATATGTTTGTAAGCTTAAGAAAGCATTATATGGTCTCAAACAAGCACCCCGTGCTTAGTTTGAGAAATTCTCTATTATGATCTCGTCTCTTTGCTTTGTTTCTAGCAGTCATGATTTTGCTTTTTTTATTAAGTGCACTGATGCAGGTCGTATCATTCTGTCTTTATATGTTGATGACATGATTATTACTGGTGATGATATTGATGTTATTTTAGTTTTGAAGATAGAGTTGGCTAAACAATTTGAAATGAAGGATTTGGGTTATCTTCGATATTTCCTGGGTATTGAGGTAGCATACTCACCTAGAGGTTACCTTCTTTCTCAGTCGAAATATGTTGCAGATATTCTTGAGCGGGCTAGACTTACTGATAACAAGACTGTAGATACTCCTATTGAGGTTAACGCAAGGTACTCTTTTTCTGATGGTTTACCTTTGATAGATTCTACTTTATACCACACTATTGTTGGGAGTTTGGTATATCTCACCATTACTCGTTCAGATATTGCATATGCTATTTATGTTGTTAGTTAGTTTGTTGCTTCTCCTACTACTGTTCACTAGGTAGCTGTTCTTCGTATTTTGAGATATCTTTGTGGTATAGTTTTTCAGAGTCTTTTACTTTCATCCACCTCTTCCTTGGAGTTGCGTGCATACTCTGATGCTGATCATAGTAGTGATCCCACAGATCGCAAATCTGTTACCGGGTTCTGTATCTTTTTAGGTGATTCTCTTATTTCTTGGAAGAGCAAGAAACAATCTATTGTTTCTCAATCATCCACCGAAGCAGAATATCGTGTCATGACATCTACTACCAAAGAGATTGTTTGGTTACGTTGGTTACTTGCTGATATGAGAATTTTCTTTTCTCATCCTCCTTCTATGTATTATGACAACCAGAGTTCTATTCAAATTGCTCATAACTCGGTTTTTCATGAGCGCATTAAGTACATTGAGATCGATTGTCATCTTACTCGTCATCATCTCAAACATGGCACCATTGCTTTGCCTTTTGTTCCTTTTTTTTTGTAAATTGCAGATTTCTTTACCAAGGCGCATTCCATCTCTCGTTTTCATTTTCTGGTTGGCAAACTCTCGATGCTTGTAGCTGCCGCATTGTGAGTTTGAGGGGAAATGTTAAATAATATTTATGTAATCTTATTTATTAAGGGTAGAATAGTACTTTCATTTTAATCTATATATACTTATTTATATTTAGGTTAAGACTAAGTATTCATAATATACAGATTATTCAGAATTCTAGCCTCCTTTTTGTATTTGATCCCAATTACTATAACAATTTTATCCTCGAAATTTAGGTTATATACCTGTGTTGGCGAATAGATCCTGGTATTTCTCCTTGAACAATCTACCATTAAAGTTGAATGGCTTATCATCATGGGCAATCTACTCATTTGTAATGTAATACTCTCTTTTTAGCTCTCATCCTCTTATTATTATCTACTAGAAACTTACTAGTATCTCTATATATGTTATAGGTTTCGACTATTATAGCCAAATAATTTATCTTTATAGTTGAACAATCCACCATTAAAGTTGAATGGCTTATTATCATAGTTGATTTACTCATTTTCTATACAGATGACGTTCCACGTGTATAAAAGATTTATACAGTAACATATAATTTATTAACGACTAAAAATACTAAATATTTATTGTCAAATTTGTTGTTGTATTTAATATTCAAGGTTGTTTTGAAAATAAATGTACATTAAGTTATTCTTAATGCACACATTAAGAAAATATATTTTTCTGTATTAAGTTTTAGACATTAGTCGTAAATAATAAAATAATTTTTACACTGATTTTCTTATAAATATTAGAGAAGAACTTAATTTTGCATTTTAATTTGGTGTTGCTTAGCATACTCGTAAAAATATATAAAAACAACTAAAGTAAATCTAAAAATATCAAAGTCAAACTACAATAAACAACTTACAATCCAAATTGATGCACAACTTATTAGAAAAGCTAATTCCTTAAAAGAGCAAAATGTTCAAAAGCTATTAAAGAGAAAAGAAAACAGAGTTGAAGCATGTATTAATTTATAACTTTTAGTATAAGTACTAGCATTATATTTAAGTTTTAAAATTAATTTTTAATGTAAAAAATAAAAGTGCTTCTATTATGAATGTGTCTTTGGGTATCATATTTATTTTAAATTAGAAAACAAAAGAATATTTTTTTATACTTAATAAAATAAATTTTAAAAAAAAGTGGTGTTAACGCTAATTAAATAATAAAGCAAGAAGCTAAAACCTTACACCTTAAAATTAATTTATAACATAAGAGAAAGAAATAAATGTGTTATGAGTGCGTTATCATGTATCATAATGTTTTTTTATTGAGAAATAAAAAGATATTTATGTTTTATATATTGGCACTTCTAATAAAAAATATTTCCATTTCTATAAATATATTATACAAATTTATGTAAAATATAAAAGGAAAAAAATCAAAGACAAATAAAACTAATATTTTTAAAGCATTATAAAACTAAAAATATATTAAAAAAAATCATTGCTTTAAAAGTAAAGTTAAACTAAATAGTTTAAAAAATAAAAAAAAGATGTAATTAATTAATATTTAAATAGAAAAACATTAAATGAAATAAAAAAATAAAAAAGATATCAACAAGTAATGGGTCTGTTATGTCAAGCCCACTTATGTGGCCTCTGATGCAAAAGCTAGGGTTTCCGTGCTTGAAAGCCTAAATCTGCACTTGACTTTTTTCGTCGTTAGAGGACAACGAGTCATCCATTTCATTTTTTGTTATAATTAAGCGATAAGTCATTTGTAGTGGTATGCAACATATCTTCACCTGTCAGTTTTTTGCCACCTCTGGTTACTAGAAATTATATTTTAAGTTTGTGAACCCTCAAAATCTATTTTTTAAAACTTATTTTCACTTAAAAACACCTCAAAACACAATAAAAACTTTGATAAACAAATTATCAACAAAAAAATAAAAATCAAATAAATAAAATAAAACCAAATGGACCTTGATTTACATTTCCAACATCTTTGGAAGAAAACATCACCTCAATTGAGCTACTACTGAGAAGAGAACTCATTCACATAAAGATTGGTCGTTTTGGTAGCCAGAATATAATTATCTAATCATTTTTTTAAATTTTGTTTGTGATTTTCTCAGTTCTTTTTCAATGTTGATGGACTAAAATATAGAAAAAATAAAACTTGAAATCAAAATATACAATACTAAAATAAAAGGGACCAAACATTTAGTATGCTAAAAACTATAAGGATCAAATTATCTAAATGAAATCATATGATCTTTTTCTTTTTTTAATTTTGTTTGTGATTTTCTCACTTCTTTATCAATATTGATGAACTAAAATATGAATAAAATAAAATTTGAAATCAAAACATATAGTATTAAAATAAATGGGACCAAACATTTGATATGCTAAAAACTATAGGGATCAAATTATCCAAATGAAATCTTTTTTTGTTGTTGTTAATTTCGATCTTTTTTCTTCTTTTAATTTTAACCTTTAACTATAAATCAAGTTTCATTCCATGAAGTGGCCGTTTGGGAGTGTGGCTGCGAGTGAGGTTCACCCGCAGCCACACATGACAGCGTTTGGTTAAGAAAAATAAAATGCGTTTTGCTGGTAGGACTCACTAAAATCAGAGATTGGACCGCATGTTTTGAGAAGCAGTATTTTGCTGCTTCTCGTGGTGGGAAAGGAACTTTAACAGTGGAGCATGGCTCCATGCTCCACTGTTCAGTGAATAGTGGAGCCATGCTCCACTGCGCACTGTTCACCAAGTGAACATTTTTTTTTATAAAAAAAACCAGCACTCAAAGTTTTTTTATTTTCCAAAAAACTAGTGCAGTTAATTAATTGTACTCGCATTGTTCACGTGAACATGAATGTGAACAATATATATATATATATATATATATATATATATATATATTTTTAAAATTAGTTTAAGGTTAATTAAATTTACTCGTACTGTAATCTCAATTTTATTCATGATGATATTTTACCTAATTTTATTGCACGCATGATAAATCATGGAAACTGTAGTTATTGCCGAATGAATTTTGTACGTAATGAAATTATTGATTTTTTTTTAAAAAAATTATGTTTTACTCGAAAAACTAGTATTTAATATTATGTAATAACACTATATAAATTAGAAGGATATCGCATGATGACGTAGCATTTATGAAATTTGATCGCAATTCCAATTATGTTCTTGCCGGGTCCAGCTTAGTTTAAAAAAATTCAGTTTTTATTTTTATTTTTATTGTGTTCTATTCAAAAAATTAGAAGGAGATCGCTTGATGACGTAACAAAAAATTCAGTTTTTGTTGTTGCGCGCTTAAGAAACCATGAAAAATATAGTAATTGTTGGATAGATTTCGTATGTGATGACATTGCACATAGTTTAATGGAATAATAAAAAATATTTGATATCAATATTATTTATTTCATGATGTAATGACAGTAGTTAAATCTATAATATTTAAATTAAAAATTATTAATAGTAATATATATTTTTAATTATTTTATAACCTCAATTTAAAAAATATTTTTTAACCAAACACATTAAATTATTTTTTCTTCAATCTCAATTTCAACCACAATTTTAACCAAACACCTATTTTTTCAAACTAACCTCAACTAAAAATATTTTTTATAAAATAATTTTTTTCAAATCACAACCATAATAATTATCACAATACCGAACACACTCGAAATCAGGTCTCATTACACCACTGGAATATACCTAAAAATTAACATGGAAACCTCGTTCTGTTATTACTCTAGCTTTTTCAACGGAATAATTATAATGACAATAATGCCACTGAAACAATGATACAATTTTTATAGAATTTTCAACTTCTTAAGGATATAATATTGCTATTAAAATATAATAGTTTGACTGGGTAATTGTTTTATTTTTTATTTTATAATTTTAAAAGTATTCGTAACATTAAAAAATAAAAAAAATTTGTGATAACCATAATGACAAACAACAACAAAGAGATGAAGTTAATGGGATAATTAAAGTACAGTTATAGAAAGAGGGCAAAGTGATTGAGTCAAACTGTTAAGCCAACAGCGCTGCAGTCAAAACAATCCTTTCTTTATAACTCTCTCTGTTTTCTTTAATCCACCTTCCAAACCAAACCTCTTTCGTTTCTGCGCTGGTCGTCTTTCCTACCGCTTGGAATTTTACAGGTAAACGATGTTATCCACAAACTCTTTATCATATGATCTATTTGGTTTCTAACAATTTTGTCATAAATGTAATTCTAGCTGTTATGATTTGCATGGGGTTGATCTTTTTTTCATCTTTTGATTTACCGGGAAGTAGAAGAGCTTGATTTTAGTGAATGATGGTTAGATATAGTTTTCAACTTTTCTGGGCTGGATCTTTTTACTTGAAATTTTTTTGTTGGATTTGGGTCAAATTTTATGTATATGTAATCTGGGTAGTTTTAGCTGTTAGTGGATACGGGGTTGGCTTAAATGAAAATTGTGTTCATTTATGTTACTGGGTTTGTGCTAAATCTGATGATAATATGATTGTTGACTTAATTGCAGGACACCTCTAACTGGGGGTAGCTTGTTTGCTGATTTTGATGGTTTGAAGAGAGGCATGAGGACGTCTTTCTTGACTTTGGATACTTAGTTGAAGAATTGTGTTGGTATTTGTTGGGTACCCTTGACGTTGTTGTCTACTAATTTCTTGTGTTTTGTTTAGAGCTTGCCCACTTGGTTGAGGAATATACGAAGATTATCTTTTTCCAAATTGCTTTTCTTTAGATGCCTGAAAATTCTGAGTTTGGACTGCCTTCTGTGTGGTCAAAACCAGGTGCTTGTTAAAGATGAAACTAGTTGGAGAAAGAAATAGATAGTTTGTGTCTCTTTTTTTTTGGGAAGCTCGAAAGAATTTATTCAAGATAAGGACTTTTTTAGACTAGTTTTTGGTAGGTATCATTTAAATGAGTTCAATGCACAATACTGTCCATTACTGCTGCGTAGCAAAGGGTAATCGCACCTTGTATGTGTATAGTGGGGCAGACATTGAGATTGAGAATGTGGCAGCGCTGTGCTTGGAAAGGCCTCCCTCATATCACAAGTGGTATTTTGAGACGATTGCTAAAAAAACTTTTGCATTTTTTATAGAAGATGGTTTTGTTTATTTTACGATTGTTGACGAGGGTCTTGGAAACCCAGGTGTGCTTCAATTTTTAGAGCATGTAAGAGATGAATTCAAGAAGGTAGCTAGAAAGGGTTCTAGAGGAAGTTTTTCCGGTATGAACTCGATCAATATACAAGAACAACTAGTGCCTGTTATTCATCGCTTGATAACTTCATTAGAGCATGTCTCTAGCAATGGTTGGGCTGGTGAGAGTTCCTCATCTGATAACTTAGGCCTCTCTCCATCACCTGTTAATGCAAATGGACAAATTGAAGTTGTCAGTTCTACCAAAGCCCCTTTGTTAGGTAAATCAAACAAGCAAGACAAAAGGAAGTCAAAGGATCATGTTATTACAATAAGAGATATTGAGTTAGAAGAGCATAGAAAATCTACCGATAGAGGGGCTAAGCTCGATTCAACTACATTGGATTCCAATAATCAAGCTGGAGTAGGTTCTTCAATATCCCTACAAAAGGATTTGGGTTCAATGAGGATTAGAACAAGCTCTCAAAGTATTCGAAAGAAGTGGTGGCGCCAGGTAAGGATTGTTCTAGCTATTGATGTGGCCATTTGTTTGATTCTATTTGTAATTTGGCTATCAATCTGTGGTGGTTTCGGGTGTACTCGTTGATCTCAAATTTGAAAAAGAAATTCACCTATAGTTCAAAGTAAAAGGACCAGTTTGTTTGGAGTGGTTCACATGGATGAACGCAACACATCAGATATTGTGAGCTGATATTAAATAGTGGAGGTATGTGCTGGAAATTACAACATGGAATCACGTAAGTTTATTAAATTCTGTGTACAGAATGTATATGCACATGCTTGTCATTTGTCTACTATGGCTTGTGTTATTGTTTTGTTTATAATTATACATTATGGATTATGAGTTGTGATGTAATCTTAAAATCTGTATTCCATCCTTATATGCTCTTTCTTATATATATTCTTAGTTGAATCTCCATATGTGAATGATGATTGCCATAATTTCTCTTTTGTACAGATGATGGTCTTTCCGCATTCTTTCTTTGCTATAAATTAATCTGAAAATCATTCATAAGAGTGCAATTGTGTGGTGTTTTCCTAACCTTTCTTTTAGCAAATTTGCTTGTTGAAAATAGAATTCGAGATTTCCACCAATTGAATTTCACATGGTGAATATGGTATATGGTGTTGGAAGTATGTGTATCCCTTTGGATTTAAAAGTATTTTGAGAACATAGGTTTTATTAGCAGCAATAATGGACTGTATACAGAGGATAATTTAATTCTAATGGATATCAAAGTGTCTTTTTTAAATTTTGATTAGAACATTTTCTCTAGCCATTCCTTGTTACTTTTGGGTGGCTTGTCACTGTAGCATCAAGTAAAATGTCCTCATTAAAGTTGCTCTAACATTGGTCAGCCAATCTTTATATTTCCTCCATCCAAATAGGAAATTTCTGGAGTTGTTGCTGAAACTGCATGAAATTGTAGCTTTTTTCATAAAAAATTTCTCTGCTGTTTTAATTGGTTGGAGGAGGTGATTGTGTACACCGATATCTTACTTTATACACGTGATTTTTTTTGTGTGTTTACATAATGTCACTAATCACATTCACAAACTTGCTGGTAATATATTTTACGATTTGGTCAAAAGTACTTGAACCTGCAACAAGCGCTCATCTCTGCCTCAAGGTAGTGGAAATCAAATTTGACAGAGTCTAGGATGCATGCTAATTAAGAGTCAATCCGGTCATAATTTGATAATGTTGTTTCACTCCATGTTGAATTCTGTTGGCAAAGTTGAGGAACAAGGTGGGTTCTGATAAGAAAAGAATAAAGCAAAGTTGTGATCAGCCCAGAAGGTTTCTTGCCTGATGGAATTGAACTAGTGATACTTGAGCCGTCAAGTGAAATAGTGAGTTGTCGAGCTGGTAGTACTGCGCTGTAGCTGTTTCAGATTTTGGCTGAAGTTATGCAAGAATTCTTTATATAAATGAATTCGAAGAAAGATTCGATATTTTTTTTTTTTTCAAATCAAATGAAACCTTTTCAAGTTTCTCTTGGCTTAACTGTTCATATTCTTGACTTGCGTTGGATAGAAGGATATGGTAGACTTGGAATGCCATTCATTTGCTGATAGGCTAGCAGTAATGCAGATTTCATGGCTTTTTCTGAGGATCTTTGTGTTATTCACCAACTCCTCCCCATGGTCAAGACATCCATTTGCTGTTGGATAGGTCAGGCTTAGCCCGCCTCTGCAAAAATGTCTCCTGTGACAGTAATATTTTTGCTTATTGAAAAGATATAATCCACTCTTATAGAGCACGCAAGGGATAAATTTGTTGTTTTTTTTTTATATGAAAAAAGGACAAAATTGTTTTACTTTAGGAATCCTTTTTTCCTTTGAAGCAAGACGGAACCCATTCTTGATTTTTCGAAATTATTGGCTGCATCCCTTGCAAATAATGGACTCTCCACAAATACTATTATCTATAATGCTTTCGTAGCCTGCATTCATTTGCATCACAGGAACTCTTATAATCCTGTTTAAAACCACGTAAAGGTTAGCACCTTCACTCCCTTTTCTAACCCAAAAATTGAAAGATGAAGGCTAATAATTCTGTTTGGTCAAACACTCACAAACATCTTATGTTGTCGGCTAGCAGGCAGAGTGCCCTTTTCATAATGATTTCTTTTTGTTTCTGGGGTAGCACCCTCCAATTCTTTAATCCACCGCAAATGGTAGCAGAAAAACACGAAATACTTTCTTTAATCCATGAAGGTCAACGATCTGTGAATCAATCATCAACACCTTCAAATGAAGCCACAATACGTATTGGCTTTGACAACTCAGGAGCACATTTCTGAAGTCCAAAGCTCTATAAGGAACTTCTGCATTTGCTAAGAGAAAAATCATGCGTTCATCTTCTTGGTAAATATCAGGTACAAAAGTTAATCCTATTCCTTGAAAAAAATGCTCAATTAAATTCTATCATGACCTGGACCAATCTTGTTAACTAACAGTGGTTGGCACTTCAGTTGACATCAGCAGCTCTTGCTGTTTCCAGCTATATCAAGAACTTCTTCAGGCACACAGATTCTGAATACAGCATAATGATGGTTTAAGCTTTTCTCTCCTTGTAGTCTGTGAACACTTCCCAATGCACCAGTAATTGGATTGGGGAAAGCATAAAATATTCGTCTAATTCTTTGATGAACAAGTGCCATTGCACACCTTAAAGGTAAAAATGGTCGATAATTAGTCGAAGGAATATTGAAAAAACCCATAAGACCAAAAACAGATAGAAACAAAAAAAAAAAAAAAGAAGAAAAAAAGAAGAAAAGAAAGCCAAGCCAGTTACTGCACTCAATTCTTTACTGACAGCATAATCATTGAAGTTGGAAAAGGCTATTTTTGAAAAATTACAGTAATATAAAGAGGGAAATCAGGGAGAAACTAATAAAAGAAAAAGGACTGTTGGCATGACAAACTTACATTATACATGGCTCCCACACAAGATAGATGTCATAACCAGTGCAAAGATAAGGTCTCTCTGGTACAGAATTTGAAGGCATGTCAGGAGGATCCGCTTCCTTCTTCTCGACCTGAAATAGAATAACATGAAGCTGAGATCCATTTCAACCAATCACCTTTAGAAAATGTAGTCACTAAACAAGGGGAAGTCGTTATTATTTTTAGCATTGGCTAAGAATAAGATGCTGCCCACCAACCATTCCCATCAACTCAAATAATTAGGTAAAAGGTACCTGTCAAAGCACTATTTTATAAGATTGTCCAAAAACAGGGCACAGAAACAACTCACATTTGCAACACTCGTCTTCTGTCTTTTCACTGGGGAACCAACATCAGAAGATTGTGAAGTTTCAAAGGATTTCTCTTCAGCATCTCCTAAACCAGGGAACAGGCGTCTGTCCCTGTCAGCAGAAGATTCAATGGCAACAACAGCAGCATGTTGTAAAGGATGCCAATAACAAGAATTAGCTGTATCTGATCGCTGTTCAGACCACTTCCAAGGGTTTAAACAAGACACCACATAAGACAAACTTTCAGGTTCACCAGGCGAAGCATTTGGAAGCACTTCTGTTATAAGACTTGCTGCTCCATTAGACTGATGAGAAATAAGGGTCGCGGACTGTTCAATGCAGTCATTTCTGATGCAAGTCTTGTTCGTGGGAGCATGCCACGAGAAGATTTGATCACGTCCATTTGTAATGATCTGCTGAACTGAAGGATCCACTATAACTGCAGCATTGACAATCTGCAGAAACAAGAACAAGAGGCAAGTTCAGACACGATATACAAAGATTCAGCATAAATGTATGTTTTATTACATATGCAATTGCTATGTTCTGAATCAGGTGTGAGCGAACAACACTCTAGTATCTCTGAGAGCAAATGAAGTCAAAAGTTACAGCATTCAGATTAAATGGCAACTAGTTTAGTTTATGTCACAAATTGCAAGTTCACAGCGTAGTTGAGACTTGAAAACAAGTACCAGACAAGAAAAAATGCCAATTAAAAATTTACAGCACCCAAGTACAAGCTTTATAAGGTAAGTAGGCTACCCTATCATTGCATCCCTTTACAGAAATAAGTTTAGTTTATAGAAGAAACTACATAATTACCAAACCATCACCAGATTTTGCCAACTCAATAGCAACTTTCATGAAGCTGAAAACTGACAATGAATCCTCTTCACTGAATCCAGTAATCCCATCAATATTGCTGAAATTAGAAGAACAGAACACAGCAAATTCAAGTTAGGAATTTAGATAAAGAGTACAGCTAAAGAAAAGGGCATTTTTTTTAATTGAAAAAATAACTTTTGAACCTCTTTTTTTGGTAAGGGATTATGCAATAGTTTGGAGGGAGTTTATGTGTTTTTGCTTCTTTCTCAATAAAACTTTCTTTAACTAGAGACTGGTTAGTGTGGTGCTGCAGATATCTACCATGGAGTTCAAAATTCATATTTCCTTTCTCCCTTGATCATAGCCCTCGGCTCTTTTCTTCACAAATATTGAATTTATCATCAACAGTGAGAAAACAAAGTACAAACAATTATGTCAACCTTTTCATTTGCTCTAAAGTATAATATAACATCGCTCTTGTGGATTTTTCACAATGTCAATAACTGACGAACTATGAGACATGAGTATAACAATAAGCTCCTCAAGACATAGCAAAAACATGATTGATGCATAAATAAAGTGTTGATAGCTCAAACTCAGGGATTTTGTTTCAATTACACAGTTTTCTAACATTTTTAATTCATGCCTCCAAAATATGGAATCCTAAACTTTTGACATGCTAAATATAACTGCTCGTATTAACTCAAACTCTTGAGTGAATGCACAACAGCTCAGCAAGGTTGTGAAAGTCAGGATCCTACTTACGATCAATGAGTATTGAACTGGAGGATAACCATAGGACAACCTCTAAGATTTATGTATATAAATTGACATGAGGTGAATTCAGAAATAGACAAGACAAATGATAGATGCATGCATAAAACAGAAGTAATCATGCTTGAAAATCAAAAGGTGTATTGAAGGAAAGAAACTTAACATAAAGTGTATAATAAGTAGATGATTTTTTTTAATAGAGAGTAATTAGTTCTATAAACAAAAGAATAATGAATAATAATCAGAGAAAAACAGATAAAGTTAAAGGGGCTAAGCTTTTACTAGGAGTTTGAGCCATTTGTCGTCAAACTAATATTCTGCGTTTTAAATGTAAATAAAATTTCTCAAAAAAAAGTTCTTTTAGATACAAAGTTAATGAAGAGAATAAAAGAATCTGGTGGAGGTAAAAATTAAGAAAAGAAAAATTGCAGTGCAGGATTTTCTACTAGAATGACTTACCAGCTGATATAGCACATTATACATGAACCTATCTAAACGGTCTACACATAGAAGTCGTCAAGGATCATATTATGACAACCCTGATTGCAACAACAATGCCTCTAGTTGGCACCAGCCACAGCAATGGGTGCTCAACTCTTCAGTCAAAGAAGCAAAGCAGTTGTTGGGATTCCAAAGTTTTGTTTCTTTTCGATATGAAAGATCAGAAGGGAAAAATGTCCCTTAACAGTTGTACTCTTCACTCTTAAAACTAACTTAGTATTTACAATATAATGAAGAAACATAGAGGAAAAAAACATACGAGAAACAATACAGAAGCATAATTTAGAACTTACTAGGTAGGTGGATGGTATGAGGTTGGCCATAGCTTGCATTGTTCTTCCCACTCTTCTTTGGATGTCGCGGCATATTTGCAAACCTGGAATTGATTAAAGTTTAGTTCATAATTCACTAGTCTTGACCATTCTTAAATGCAATTAGTAATGAATATATGCATCTTATCAGGGGGGAAAAGAATAACAACCCACTTTTGTAACAAAAGGACTCAACTGGTAGGAATCGCTCAACTCTTGTACATCTTGTGGCAAGCTGTTCAACAGACTGTTATCCTCAGAAGCAAGACATAAAATTACTGAAAGCTGAGTTTTTCCTGTAAAAAAGAGCACTCTTTGACTACTGCATCATCAATGTATCAATATATATATCCCAAGTACAATGGAGAAAAAGTGGCATGCACAGATGGTATGGTTCCCAAAATCATTCTTCAAATGGTGCCACCTATTATTTAACATCAATCTCTTGAAAAAAGAGGAGGACAACCAGAGCTCGTAATTTTATAGGTGAAAATTTAAATCAAGCTTGATCATTCTGTTCTCCTTGACTAGGAACAAAAAAAAATAAAAATGAAAACTAATTTAAAAAAGAAACATGCTTTCATTTGCTGCAGTTCACTTACTAAAACCAACACAAAAACCCATCAGTAAAACACTTGTGATAACAACAACAACAACAACCAGTACCTCCTTCAAGATGCTTCTTTCGAATCCGCTTGACATGGCATAGATTTTCAAAAGGAGCTATCTGATTTAAACGCCTACACAATTTTATTTTATTTTTTTCACATTAATACAATTTCATAAAGTCTCAAATAAATAAAAAGTTCTTAGTAAATGTGAGTGACCTTATAAGGGTATTAGCATGCTTTGGATCAATAACTGATGCCAACACATTCACTGCGCAATAAACCAAGATAAATATATTTATTAAAAATTGAAAAAAGCAGAGTAATCATATGGGTGTGTTTGGTTTTGATAACTCACCAGTGGGTTGCTGGTTAGGAGGGATCGGTGGTTTGTCAGGGATGTGGATGATTTTCCACATGTCCATCATGTTGTTTTTCATCTTCCTAGGTTTCTATGAGATTATTATTAATAACAAGGCAGACAGGGAAGAGAAGAGGTTTCTGAGTTTTTTTCAGGGTTTGTAATTTTTAGGGCATCTGAAATTTGGAGAAGAGGGCTTTAACTGGGCACATATATAGGACAGTAACCACAAATTTTGGAGGATTACTGTTCCCCACTGGAGCCTGCTGAACACTTGGAGCATTAGTGGCAAGCTTTGTCCCCCAAAACTTGCAAATTATGAAGTGAAGATGAAACTCTTTAACAACAAACATTAAAATGTTTTGTGGGGGAGAGAGTGGATCATCAGAGAGTAAAATGTGAGAGATGTCAAGATCATGCAAACAAATTGTGAACTAAGAAAACTAGGTGCATTTTCATTTCATGCTTTGCAGACTCAAAATTGCTTTATTGCTTCTTTTTCTCGGAGAAAACTGGACTGCAAATTTACAACTTGCAAACGAGAAAAAACTTTGCATGATAACATCAGTAAGATATGTCCATGTTGTAGACTTAACAAATAGGGAAGTGAAAACTTAGGGATGAATCTATTACCAGAAAAAAAACTAACAAGCTACTGGACATACTTTCCTTTCCTCATTCATGAATCAGGAGTATGATGAACTGCTTTTTTCTCTTTTCTTACAACAGACTGTAAGCATGGGACAAAAAGAATTATACTACCATTAGATGAAGAGAATAAAGAAAACCTGTATTTCATTTCATGCTACTGTTTTTTCTTTAAAAACTAGAACCCAAGCTGCTAAATGAAGAACTAAGAACAACCAGCTTTGGATAAAAAATTATCATGACTTAAAGATTGAAGAATACAGTTTTCTTCAACTCATATTGCATATTTTCATAAAAATGCAGGCCTGACTCTGCTTATGAAACATAAGGGGAAACAAACATTGAAAATAAATTTTTATATGCACATGAATTATGAACAAACTTAGCTATATCCTTGGAGAGACAAATGGTTTTGTTTTGCTTTTTAGAACCTGGGTTTGCTAATTGATATACTATTTGGAATTGCAAAGAGAGAATGAGGTGATAAAAACATGTAAAAACTAGGTGAACGAAGGAGCTAAACCACTGTAAATAATCTTTCAAGCATTAATCAAAGGTTTTTGTTTGCAGGCCTAAAGTTACAGATTTTCTTCATTGCTTTTTTTTTACACGTGACGATCTATTTCTTTTATTGCTTTTATTATCATAAGTCTTAACTCTACAAATTTCAAGATTACTCATTAACCAAGTCCTATATAAAGGAATAAACAATCATTGAAATCAATTGATCAAGAACAAACAGAAGATATATTATAAGTATAAGAACGAAAATAAAAATGCATTGTTCCTGTTTGATGCAAACCAAGCAGAACTTATGAACTAAAAACTCCCACGACAAGAACTTCGCTTTGAATTACCACAACTGGAATTTCCAGAAACAAAGCCTCCACTAAACCACCTCTTTTCTTATCTTATAGCAAGTAAGAGAATAGCAAGAAAGTATACCTTGTGAGTTCCTTGTAATTCAATAATGTAAGCATTCATATCAACAACCCCGGAATCAAGATTCCCTTCAAACCTATTACGCTGCAGGGCAATGAAGACTCAAATATTCATACCATCAAATAACTAATGATGAACTGTTTTTGGTCTTTCTTAATCCAATAAACCAATGCAAAGTGGGTTTTGCATACTTTCTCAAATTCTTAAAATTTTCTCTAAAATTGACCAATACCCGGATAACATTGCAGCCTATAAATGATCTAGATTCCATCAAAACATTATATATACAGAGAGAGAGTTAGTTTTACCTTCATAAGAAAATAAAGCCATTCAAAAGAAAACACTGCCCAGTTCGAACCAAGAGCTTTCTTGACCTGCCACTTCAATTTTTTTTTTTTAAAAAGAGAGATAATATAAACTTACACTAAAGAAAGTAATGTACACCTGTATCAAAATTAAACCCACCATCCCTTTTCATATTTCCAATCAAAATGAAAAAAATTCGCAAAAAAAAAAAAGAAGTTCATTTACATATTAAATTAAACGTGGCTCAAGAAATAAAGTACCTCAAAGCACCAAAAAGGAACGAACTTGATTGCAATTTCCACAGGGGAGATAGAAATGAAGAATGAAATGGAATTGCTGCCCAGAAAAAAAGAAAAGCTAGGGCATAAGATTCAATGAGATGAGAATATATAGAGGATATACTTGTAACAAGATGAAAAGTTTATGGGTAGTTTTGTCCGAAAAAATTCATTAAACAGAAAAAAGGAGAAGCGAGTTTCATGATGATATGTGGAAAATTTGGAAAACCTCATTTCGCTCCGCTCCCCTGTCCAAAAATCCCTCATTCCAGCCACTAACCCCTACTGGTTTATTTCTGGGGAATTTTAAATTTTTGCAGGGTACGGGCTCCTAGCCCCTGTTCTGCCACTGTAGTTACGTTCCAGAGTTCCATATGATATGTGGGCTTTTATAAGCAGTGTTCGAATTCTAGGCTGCTGTCATATCTATCTTGCAACCTCCTCTATTTTTCATAAGCGGTCTCCTCCTTTTGCTTTTGCTGCTTCCATAAAAAACAATACAAACAACAACATGAGCTCTTCCTTTTCTCATTCCAATAGAGGGTACGTTTCTTATTCTGCTCACCTGATATAATTTCCCCTTTTCACTTGGTTTTGTTTGATTTTCTTCTGAAATACAAAATTGGGTATTGGTGGCAGAGGAAGAGGTTTGGAGATGCAAAACGATAGAGAAGGGTCTAGAGGCCGAGGCCGCGGCAGAGGGGGATCTAGTAAGGATAAAATTGATGCACTTGGCAGATTACTGTAAGCACAACCTTGAACATTACACTTTTTTTTTTGTAGTTATATTTTGAATTTTTGTTGAGATTATTAATTTTTAGTGGAAGCATATTATGAATGATGTGAAACAATTTTCTTGATTTTGTGTCTAATTTGTCACGTAATAATATAAATGATATCTAGGTGATAACTTAAGCTTTTGTGCTTATATTGTTTTTTGACATATTATTAGTGACTTGTTAACCAACTGTAACAGTTTTGAATCTCATTATGTCATTATAATTAATAAAACTAAGCATAAATTAGTATAAATTAGTGTTAACGAATCATATAAATCATATCTTAAGATCTTTTTTAACGATTTAAGTTTTTAGGTTAAAATGATTTTTTTATATAATTGAACATTTTCAGGACACGGATCTTGCGTCATAAGGCTTCAGAGTTGAACTTGAATATGCGGAGTGATGGGTTTGTCAAAGTTGAGGATTTACTAAAGCTCAATATGAAAACATTTGCTAATGTTCCGTTAAGATCACATACTGATGATGATGTTAAAGAGGTTGGTTCAGTAAATACTTTTCTTGACATACATTTGCATCTTTGTTCCTGTTAGGCAAATGATTTTCTTGGTACTATTTGATCGAGCATTGATTTCTCTAGGAAAACAATGTGGGGTGAGGGAGAATATAGCTCGCGTATTGTATCATTTTTTTCCTGCATTGATAGAAAACTTACTTACTTTGATGTTTCAAAGAGTGTCTGACAGAGATTGACGAATGATTGCCAAGGATGTTTGTAAATTTGTAGGACATGACTTATAACTTTATTTTCCTTCTTAGACTTGGTTTCTTACCATACTTCTTTTGGAATACAAATTTTCCAACCATAAAAGCACCATTAAATAGTAAGTTGTGATGTTTGGGGCCATGTTTATTTACTTTCTTACTCCCATAATGTTGATGGCTGCTGTATGTCTATGTACAAGGTAAGAACAGTTATGATGGATAAAAGATACATGTATTTATATTCTAGTTCACCAGATTCTTATCTGGCTGTTAATGAAATATGATTTTTACAATTGCTAAATTTATAACAGAAGGTTTGGCTTCTCTGTAAAACTTACCCAACACCTGGAGCTCATATTATTGAAACTTGTTGTCACTCCGCACAATGAAGTTCTATACCTTTATTTAATTTTGTTTTTGAATAAACTGCCTAGAGATAACATCTTTTGTTATTGCAAATTCAGGCTGTTAGAAAAGATAATAAGCAGCGACTTAGCCTCCTGGAAGAAGGTGGGGAGCTTCTGATACGTGCTAACCAAGGCCACTCGATAAAGGTGATAGATATTTACTGTGAAACAGCAATCTATTCATCCCAGTAGGTTATCTTTGTGATTATGAGCAAAACTTGGACATTCAACTGTGTCTTAAGAGTGAGATTTTGCAATAATAACATTACAAAATTGGTTCTCATGCTTTTGCTGCCCCAGCATGTTTGATAATTCTTGATATATTTATGCCTTTATTGATTGCTTAGGGCACTAGTAGCAAAGCAAAACAATTAGCTTAACTAATCTGGAAAATATCTGAAAATCAATCTGGATGAAAATTTTAATCCTGTCAAGTTAGAACCTTGGATGTATTTGTAATATTCACTTTAGGATTAAAGAAACAGAAAATGAGAAGATTTTATGCTGTTTATGAAATTTATGTTTACTTTCAAATTTTATGCTTTGTTAACTTTGACATATATGTTCCTCATACTTGTGACCATCAAACTGTTTGTTACAGAACTACACAGGTCTCACTATTTTTCTTTGTACCACTTGAATTTATGTTAAAAGTAGTTTACGTCTCAGTTCTCTGTATACTAGGGTGTTGTGTCATTCATTATGATGTTTTCTCAAAAGAAGAAAGATGTGCATTAGTTTAGTCTGAACGGGTTTCTTATGCATGTGCAGACAGTTGAATCTGAAAGTCTGTTAAAAGCAATTCTTTCGCCCGAGGAAATTACAGGTAAAAGTTACTACTATGCTATATTTCCATCCTCTCAAATAGGACTTTTCTATTTTCCCTCTTATTTTAGGTTGTTATTTGGTTCATTATCTCCTTCCCTACTGCAGTGTGTGTACATGGGACCTATAAGAAGAATCTGGACTCAATTTTGGAATCTGGTTTAAAGAGAATGCAAAGATTGCATGTTCACTTCTCCAGTGGTTTGCCAACAGATGTTGAAGTGATTAGTGGTAAGATACATAAGGAAACTTGCTTTTAAGTTGTTCTTTTGACATTCATGGCTTCATGTTCTAGAGATATCATGCGATCATTGTCTTTTAAGATTTGAAGGAAGAGTCAAAATGTAGAGTGCAGGTTTTTTTTCCGTAGGTTGGGGGGTGGGGGACAATAGAGTCTGCCTATCTGTTTAGTATGAACTCTTCCCAAAATAGCAAGCCTTTACCAAAATTTTGTGGATCTGAATTTTACTGGCCAGCATCTACATGACTAAAAAGGAAAATTGCCCATGGTAACGAATGGCAGGTCATTTCAATAGATTTTACTTGAGTGCTCCAATGTTTACAAGAACACCCTTTTGTAGCCCTAATTTGAAAGAAAGCCAGTGATGGAAGAAGGGAGGGAGTGCTTTAGTTGCTAGCTGGGAGTATCTTTTGTTGGTGCCTTTTGCAATTGTTTCTCAAATCTGAACCTTGATTAGCTCATGTTCAATGAAGCAAGGCTATCTAATTGATAAATCACTTAGCATACTTTTTAAGATTGTTGATGGCTTTGTATGATATATTTGACTTTTCATCTTTCAGGTATGAGACGGGATGTTAATGTTTTGATATTTCTTGATGTCAGAAAAGCACTTGAAGGTATAAACATCAACACCTCTGATCTTTTCAACCAGATAACAAGTTAGATAAAATATGTATACATGTTGAGTAAAAAATTTAGTATAATGGCGGACAAGCATGGGTGATAACTGATTCCTTGTTCTGTGTTTGCAATTATGTTTGATTTCAGAGGGGATGAAGCTTTACATTTCAGACAATAGGGTGATTTTGACAGAAGGTTTTGACGGCACCATACCTGTCAAGTATTTTGAAAGAATAGAATCCTGGCCTGATAGACGGCCTATACCCTTCCAGACGACCTAAATTTGATTGTAGGTGGTCCTCCTTTCGACTCATAAGATGGTAGTTTACATTTGATAAGACTTAGTTCTTCAGCTGTCATGACATGCAAACTTGGCACATATTCAGCTGATGCTATTGTAAGTTAGTATGTTGTAAGGAAGGTGATGAAAAAAACCAAGTTGAAGCTTTCGCCCAACAGCGTTCTTGTCTCCATAGTAACTGAGGTACCACCGCACGAATTTCTTCAACCCTGTCTGCAGATCCGTGGCAGGCTTGTATCCAAATTCCTTCTGAGCATAACTAATATTTGCGTGTATATGGAACATCCCCGTTGTGTGGCAACTTCATAACATTCCTTTTAGCCTCAACCTTCAAAAGCCTTTCCAAAATACTAACAAGATCAGTAACTGGCACAGGGATTTATTCCCCAAATTGAAAACCCTCAACTGTGCCGGCCCTTTCTTCTTCCCTCCATTCCCGGTACTCTTCTCTGCTGTATCCAACGAACCCAAACAACCCTTCACAATATCATCAATGTAGGTAAAATCCCTTCATAATATTCCTTGCATGATTTGTTTATAATATAAATTTAAAGAAAGAAAAGATTAATGGAGTGATCAAGTCCTGTGGTGAAAAGATTACATGGCCTGGGCATGATTGATAAATAGAGTAAGATAGTAGTGATGAAATAATCGAGAAAACTTTACCTCTCTCTTTTCGTAGTTATACTTACGCTCACCTATAGCAGGTAAGAAAGTCAACATCATGGAACCACGTCAGTCAACTCTAAGATTCCCAGACTGTTAAGAAAGAAGAAAGATGAGGAGCAACTCTGTTTGAGGTGGACAGAAGTATACAAGCAACAAAAAGTTATACCTCCACCGAACTTGGAGAAAGTTGGAAGAACAGGTTCAACAGAGAGCGCAGGTTTGCCCTTGAAAATACAATATCGAGCAAATATGCGATCTGCAAAATTCCAGTTTTAGTTACATAACAAGACATAATATCCAAAGTTGCAAGACACCTAGAAAACCATTTGTATGGATGCCTTGGTACCATGACCAGCAGAACTCTGCCTGCCAGTAGAAGAGACAGCCTGGAAAGTTAAAGCATGCATGCAATGCTAAACCATCTCTAACATCACTACGTTTCCCAAGTGCATTCCTGTTTAGACAGTAATAATCAGAAGCAAGTCCAGAAAACCAATAGAATGAATAATGCAAAGGAATCAAAGAGTTTGAAACAACTTCAGAAACACCATCAGGTTTATGTATCACTTCAGACAACCTAGTATGTTTAAAGGGTATTCAGCTAAAATCAAATTGAATAAAATATACAATAAAGAAACAAAAAAACCAAACACTTCAAAAGTTAGAAACAACTTCTATATAATGAACAACATTATAAGAAATTAGCTACCAGCGAGGGAGTGGTAAAAGAAAATTAACACAAGAAGATTGGAAACCCTTTTAGACACATGTTGTACTTTCAGCGGGTAAGCAATCAATATGTTTATAAATCCTCTTTATCCAGAAAATAACACTAGGATTACATAAATGGAGTAAAGAAACTCCAAAACCACAAGGAGAGGCTGGGAGGGGAACCTTCTAAAAGCACAATTTTAGCCAACATTCAGATGCAGAAGTTTCAAGGCTTCCAATAAATATAAAGATTCTTCAGCCAACTTTTTAGTAGCACATCCTTTTGCTAGTTAAAAAGGAGAAAGAGATGAAGATGGGAAGTTTCGATAGGGAAGAAGGAAGAAGAAAGCAACTTCATAACCAAATTCCTCTTACAACCATATATCAACATATCACACGAACACCAAGCACATATGAACAAAAACACTTCAAAGATTTTCTTAGCTTGAATTTGATATGAATACTAAAACAAAGGTTAAGGTCCTAATCAAGATATATCTTGACCATGTGTTGTATGATAATTTTCCCCCTTTCTGGATAAAGAAAAAATCTACACATAGATTAAGGCACCCCCTAAATAAGGCGCATGAATTCAGGGATCAAATTCGGTTGAAAATAAGGGTGAAATTAAAAAAAGTAGAAGTTTGAAGGTCAATTGAGAATATAATTAAAAATATCCGAGACCAAAGATCAAGTTGAAAAACGCGCTAAATCAGAGGGTCTCTCTAAAATTTTGTAGGGGTAAAATTGAATTAATTCTCAAATCAGAATTCAATTGAGGACCTAATTGAACAAATTCAAAGATTGAGGGTTGAAATAAAAAAAAGGGATCTATGACCTAATTTAGTTGAGGATGGCCAAAACAACATTGTTTCATTTAAATAAAACGACATGTTTTGGAAACGACATCGTTTTGTTCAACGCCTAGTAAAAAAAATAAAGCCAGATGACGCGTCTTCTGGCACTATTCATTGTCTTCTTTTTTTGGTCCTGTAAAAGCTGATTGAGAGACTGTTGCGATGTCGCGGTCGCACAAATTAATTACCCTAGCTTCAAACACAACACACAAGATACTATAGAGCAAGCAAGGGGTCGATCCTACGAGGAAGTTCAAGTCAAATTTTTATGCTAGATGATATGCAATTTGGGGGGGTTTGGACGTTATCTAGGCTAAAGCAAAGGAAAACAGAAAACTATCAAACACAATTTAATAAAATCAGAAAATTATCAAGAGAACAAGCCTTGGTCACAAGCGCTCATCCTCCCACGTAAATCGGGGCGATCATGGGAAACCAAACATCAATTTATATTCCGAAAATTTATCTCCTTTTAACATTGGTTAGTTAATGGATCCCCCGGATAACTAACCCTAACCATCAAACAACCACAAGTGTTCGCACTAGTAATTTAATTTAATGGCAGCCTTAAAACTAGATAAGTTGATTAATCAAGAAAACATAACGGCCCACTATATTTGATTTGATTGAATGTTCTCCCTAATATTAATAATGTAGATCCGCCACAATTATTAAACTCGTTTGTTCCACAAGTTCATATACCACAACTCCGGTTTTGATATCAAACTTAGCAATAGATTGCTACAATAACTAGAGACCGCTCTAGCAATTAAAATAAACAATCATAAAAAAAAGGAAAAAAAGGGAGAACAAACATATTCATCATATAAACCCAAAAGAAAAGGTAAAATAAATCTCACAGTCTTGAAACCGGGGTTTCGTCCCCCCAAAAAAAAAAAGTTTTTTACCCTCGCTTGTTTGTTGAACAACTAATCAAAAAGAAGGAAGAATGCATAATTTAGGGTTTCTTAGAGGAAGGGGGCGTTTTTCTCTTCTTGGCTGGCTGCCCTCCTTCTCTTCTCTCATTCTTTACAAAATAGTCCTCCATAACACATTTAATATAACTATTTTCCTAAAAGGGGAGAAATAGCCTTGCATGAAATCTTCAAGCTTTGACTTAGAGGAGCTACATTGCTGAAATAAAAACTTGGATATCAGTTTAGATGCTTTGGAACGTAATTTGGACTCGTTTCTTCACGAAACCCTCTTGTCGGGATGTCATCTTTGAAAAATCATACTCTCCTCATTGACATATTTTTGGCTGAAATTTGGAGCGTTTATAGAAATTTGAGCCATGAATCCAAAAAATGAGTTTGCATCAATGGGGCCTTAGACCCCGGATACTAAAGTTGGAATAGTTGAAGGTCAACCCCCGCGCATTGTGAGATTTGACTTTGAAGGCTGTGGTCCCTTGCCCTTTCTTATTTTATTTTCTTGCCTTAGATTCCTGAAAGGTATGGATGTTAGCTTTTAATGCCACTAGAATCACTTCATTTCAACCTCCGAGGCTCACCCCCCGCACAAAACATCAACTGAAGGTCAAATCTGTCAATTATCTTCAATTTACTCCTTTTTGCATCTTTCATCCAAAAGTGCCTTCAAAACATAAAACAAAGAATATCAAGCATTTTATATATAAAACATAGGCAAAACACTAGTTAAATGTGGGTGAAACTATTGAATAATATAGTTGCATTAGAGACCTTTTATGCAGAACCTTTTAATGCACCAATGCCTCAGGTAAGACACAAATGCACCCTCTAGTAGCCTTGATTTTGTACTACATCGTTAGCCCTATTCCCATCAATTCTCCATCCATTAAACCGCTAAAAAATTGACCCAAAGTTGTTGATTGGCTAGCCTTAACAACCTGGTTTGATGCTTGGAAGGGACCCCGAACACCTCTTCCACCCTTTATAAATAGGGGTGAAATTCAAGTGAAGAAAGAGAGAAAAACTAAAAGAAAAGAGAGGAGAAAAACTAGAAAAAAAGAGAAAAAAAAAGAATAAAATCAACCACCATCTTGCACATAAACTAGAAGACTAAAAAAACAAACATCTTTCCTTTGTAATGAAATAAAACCAACCCTTCATGCACTATTAACCATCAACAACTAACTCCACTGTTTCTTTTTTCTTCCTTCTCTAGTAGCCACCGTGAGCCACCAACAATGGAAGCACCGCCACCAGCAAGCTCCTTCCCATGCCATGTAAGCTTCTTCTCTTCATGCCTTTCCACGTAAATCATGCTTGGATAATTGTATTATGGCTAGAAAAACCAACTTGTAACATACATAACAGTGGTAAAGAAATGGAGGTTGGGCCTCTTGCCTCAGCCTAGCCCATGTGGGTGGGCTGAGTTTTATAAAAAATTCCTTTGGGTCATCTATCAGCCTGAGTAAAATCAGGTTGGGCTGGGTCTAAGACCAACTTGTATGCATAGGCTCGGGTCTTGGGCCCACTAAGCCTAGCCCATATGGATGGGCTAAGACCAACCCATACTTATAGGTGTGTTTCACATGCCTTATTTTTGCCAACAGAAAATTCTTTTTTTAGGTGGGTTTACCAAACATGACCTTAAAACATTTTTCATGCCTCTAGTTTTAGGATATGAGCTTGTTTGGAAAATACACCCTACCGCCTCCTGAAAAAAATGAATTATGAAAAATATCTGAAAAATAAAAAACACAGAAACACGAATTATAATCAAATGAAATAAATAAATGATAAAAGACATATGGTAACATATAGTATAATGAAATTTGAAATGCCCTGTTTTAAAGTCAATGAAAACAGGGTTTACGATCATGTAAAATTTACTCGAAAATATGAAAGGTATAAAAATGGGACATATAGGAAATTAATCAAATTGTGATGTGTGTGTGTGTGTGTGTATATATATATGTATGGGATGCTTGGCCGATCAAAACTATAAAGGAGAAAAGGAAAGAACTCTAGAAAATTCTTAGGAGACTTGGGAAAAAAACTTAGGAAAAAATGGAAATTAAAGAGAAAATTTTATAGATTAGTAAGAATTAAGTGTGTTAAACACCAAAATAAGAGGAAAATAAGTGTGGGGAGGTAAAAAAAAGGGAAAAAAGGGATAACAAAGGAAGGAGCAAAGAAAGGGAATTCTAGAAATTCATTTAGAGCACATTTAAGGCTTATACAAGTACTTTGTAAGGTATTCTCTTTTGATTTTAACAAGTTTACATGAGAATTAGATGATTTGAGTTGAAATTTTCAAGTTGTATTTGGTGTTTGTTATGGATGAATTGGGTTTTTTGAAAAATTAGTTTCAATTAGTATTATTGATTTGTATTTAGTTTTCATACTAGTGAAATTATAGAAAAATCTGACAAAACTTATTGTTGTGTTTTATGGTGTATGGCCGACCATGGAAGAAGAAATTTAGGGGTGGATTAAAATAATTTGTTTTTGAATGTGTACATGTGTAAATCAAGGAAAAAATAAAAAAGGAATTATGGTGATTGAAAGAGAGAAGGAGCTTACCATGGTAAGTGAAAATAGAAAACATTTGATATAAATTTGTATGTGAGGAAATTGTGAGTGAATGAAATAGTTTACAAAATGTGATTAAGAGAAAATAACCTTATTGTTGCTAATGAAAAATATAGGTTAAAAGGAAAAAGAATTGAAAACTTACTTAAGTAAGTATATGAATTTCTCCACGTAGAGAACAAAAAGAATACAAATATCTTCTTTACTTACAAAAAATAAATTTTTTATCTTCTTGATTTTTATGCTTATCACTTGAGCATTCAAAACTCAAATACTAACTTAAGCATAAGAATATCCCTTATTCCACTAAGAACTTGTTTTGTAGGTACAACTCAAGCTCATAACTCAGCCAGAAAGTCCACTTATATGTAAAGTTTTTCTATGAATTTATTAGTGATGTCGTTTGTGGGAGTCAAAACAAAAAAATCTTTTCATTCCCTTTCAACTTTTATAAAAAAAATTTCATGGCTAACGAGACTTTAGTATATGAGATAGTAACTGATCTCCCTATAAGGACTTGAGTTCTCCTAGGTATTCAACAACTCTTCTAACAGGTGCAAGTACTTAACAACATTGTTCTAGTCATACAAAAAAAAAAAACTTCACTTTCTTTAGTACAACTAATAGAAAATTGAACCCACATCACTAGATGCACATAACTCTAGTTTCAGGAAGAAAATAGCAAAACAATATAACTAATAGGCGTCATACTCCAACTCTTCAAATTAGCCAATTTTCCCTAGCAAATCCAAGCCATAAATATGGCCATTTCCATCAATATTTTTTTGAGTTTTGGTCTTCTCGTTCATATGCTCCCCATAAAAAAAACCTAAGTAAGACATGCACGAGATTGCACCAACCTTAACTCATGCATACCATTCCCATCAAGTGAAAGAGTCTCTACTTTGTCATGGAGTGCTACACACTCACTTTACTAAGGATTATATCATTTCTAAAGCCAACTTAGACAATTATAATGGCCTAACAGACCCTAGAGAGAACATATAAAATATTATAAGCATCTTAGAGCCAATGACAATAAAAAATGACACCATATACATGATTTTCCCTGCAACTTTTAATGGATCTACTAGGTCTTCTTGATCTCTTTATAAAGCTCATCTCTCATTTCAATACCAATATTCTTGCCAAAAAGAGCACCAAAAAGCTCTTTGCCATTAAACAATGAAATGATGAAAGCATAAGGGCATATCTCTAGAGATTCAATGAGGAAATGCTAACCATGTAGAATTTGCTTGAGCCCATCACCACCGAAGCCCTGATCAATGAAGTCTACAACTATTTTTTATAGGAGAGGTTATACATAGTTCTTGACAAAAACCTCCTTAGCATTAAAACACACAATGGAAAATTACATCAGGATAGAAGAAGCAAGCGTGACCAGACAAGGGCATCAGAAGAAGCTAGTGTGACCAGATAAAGGTACCCACATTTCCATACATAAGAAGAGTCTCTATCATGCCATTAATATCCAACGAGATCATCCAAAAGAAGTACAAGGGCACACTCATGATCGCCTGACATTCCACAAGCTCGTAACTATACCTCTTATAATACCATTTGCTACGGAGTTGGTTGCTATAAATAGAAAAAACCTTTTGTAATACCTACTTTCAATGAAAAATGGTTCAAACACAAGGAACCCCAACAAATTCTATCTCATTCATCATAATCATAGAAACGATACATAAAAGTGTTATGCACTCACAAAAGAGATAGAAAGACTAATCTATAAAAAAGGAACTTTAAAAAACTTATGAAGGAAGATGATATGAGCTTTGCGATCACGTTGTCACGCAACCCACAATGAAGATGATAATTTCCTCTAGAAGTTGAATAATCAGGTTTGGTTGAATCTTGACCCAGAGTTAACCTGTAACTAAGAACCACAAGTAATATTGAATGATTGTAAAAGATGATACAAGGTCAATTATACCTTGATAAGTCGGATTTACTTTTTGTCCCAGCAAAAAAAAAAAAGAAGTTTGCTTAAGAAAAACTGAATTTTATTAATTTCTAAAGGTTACCTAAACTTGTAGCAAAACAAAACATAATATATTCCTAATATAATAACCCTAATAGTCCCATATTAGGCTACATACCAATGGGTCTTAACTAAAAAACTCATCTAAGCATAAGCCTAATTTTGAAAATAAATCTAAACATTGATTTTGGGCCAAAACAAATCTAACAGAAATAAAAGCCTTAAAACTAAAATATAATTATCCCAAATAATAATTAAGAAAATAAATAAACCTTAAAAAATATTCAAATTAATACAAGTTATCAAAATAGCCCTAAAATTGTATCTCCTTACATTAGATCCATTGTAGTCGAATCTGAAACTTGTAGAAGAAAGAATGTCCATTTGTGTCATTCATTAATCCTTTTTCCTTGCTTGAAAGATGTTGTCTTGAATGCTAAAGTTTCTTTCCTTTTCCAACTATTATAAAAAATAAAAAGGAAAATGACTGAAATATTTCCTTTAAATAGCCTCTTATAATCTTCCTTTTGAATAAGGAAATCCTATATATAAAAAAAAGTCCCAAGCCTCCTTGTCATAACATACATTCCATAATGGATATAAAATTCTTGCAAAATATAGATAATAGTTGATGCCATAAATGTCTTATTGTTTGACATGAAATCCTTGTAGAATAGGTAATCCAATAGCTGCCACACATGTTTACAAGAGCATTAAGGAATCCTTGTATTGACTGGAATCAATAATACACAAGAAAAAAATGTTTTTTTTTTATTTTCGTATATTCCTGATAGATTTTAGTCTTGACTTCAAACATGTTCTCCTTTGTCCATATGAATTAGTAGGTCTACCATATATTTCTAGGAAGGTAAGAATGTGTACTTTTCAACCCAATTTGAATCTTAGCATAATTCTTTCTATAGATCTAAATATAGTTTGAACAATAAATGAAGGTCTAGACATACATATTTGACAAAATTTGTCCAATAACTTTAACCTTCTAAAATAATACCTTCGCAAACTTTGATCGACCTAAAATTTTAACCCAATATAGAATAACATGTTTAAATATCTTAGCTCAATCTAACGATCGATTTGAAAGTAATGCTCCATAGCGTAAAACTAAATAGTAGAAAAGTTTACGTAAAATTTGAATCTAACTGTGCTTGAATCGTATAAGAAGAGATACAATATAAACAAATAGAAAACAATCCTCGTGAGGTACTACCTTATATAATGTATATCTCAAAAATTATATCTCCATCATCTTTTGATTTTTTTTTAAATAGCGCATCTTTATGTCTTTAAACATGAAATGTCTTATTAAAATTTCAATGGCAAATCTCAATTGATTCTCCAATTGTGTTCAAATCTCGTGACCAATTATCTTTAGATTCTTGTGACCACTTGTCTTTAAAATTTAAAAAAACAACAAGTATTTAAAGGCATGCCCATAAAGGCAACATTTTTGTGCATATATAAAGGTAAACTTTTACACTTTTAGTATTTTCTCCTGTTTTTTAACAAATTAAAGTCTTCCAAACATGTACATTTACATGACTTAAGGGGTAAATGATGTGAAAAATAATAATTTTGGACTTACCCAACTGAGTATCGGTTTGGCTAAATCTTTTAGCCCGACTGAGCTACCTTTGGGCTGATTTTTTTCCGACCCAATTGAACTACCATGTAACTCTGTTAGGCCAATTTTCAAAGCCCAATGAACTCAGCTAGAGAAAATCAATTTCTAGGTGTGGTTTTTCTATGATTTCATCATATATAAAGTTTAAAAACCATATCTTTCTCAACATATTTCCCTTGACATAAAATCCCAACTGCTTGAACTAATTTTACTGAGTTAGACGTCACACAAAAATGTCAACTAAAGTCGTACTAAGAAATCAGATGCAAGAGCTATTTTAGAAAGAGATATTTTTAAAGTTAATTTTATTTCTTCTTATTTTATTTTTCTATTTTTTATTATGATATTTTTCTAGCCTTTTCCTTTTTGAAAGGGATATTTTTCTCTAATTTATTTATTTTTCTATTTAGTATTATTAGGGTATTTAGTTTTTTTTTATATAAAGGGTTGTAATAGCCTTTTGGAAAATGAGAGACATAGAGGAATAAAATTAAGTATTTTGAGAGTTTTCTCATATTTATAGTGTTCTTGGTCTTTGAGGTTTTTTGACTTGTAACAAACCCTTTATCCTTTGCTTCGTCTGCGCTATTTGATATCAGAGCCCAAGAATCATTGGTGGTTATTTTTTTTGTTGTGTGCTGTAAAACAACCATGGCTAGAAGAGGTTACAGAATATGACGTGCTTGTATAGAAGGTGATGAGGAGGTTCCCTCATCAAGAAATAATGTCCAAGAACTAGTGTGTTTTGTTGTATGCTGTAGAACAACCATGATTAGAAAAGGTTATAAAATAGAATGTGCTTGTATAGAAGGAGATGGGGAGGTTCCCCCATCAAGAAACAATGTCCAAAAACTAATGTATTTTTTTTTTTATCTACACCATTTGTTATCATTCGAAATCCTGATGATAGGATCTACGATGGGACGACCCATATAAGGGGTGTTGTATTAGGGATCCATGATGAGTTGGTTGGCATAAAGGTGTCAAGAATCCACAATGGGATGACTTACACATAAAAGATGTTATTTATAAAGCGTAATTTCTGACTGAAGACTAAATTCAAGGACATGTTCTTTCCAACCCGAACAGATTGATATAAGAGCTCTTTTTTTTTTTAGAAAATAGATATTTTTGTTAGTTAGTTTTATTTCTTCCTATTTTATTTTCCTATTCTTTACTATAATTCTTTTCTAGTTTTTTTTTTTTCTAATTGAAGGGGATATTTTTCCCTAATTTATTTTTTCCTATTAAGTATTATTACGGTTATCTAGTTTTTTTTTTTTCTATATAAAGAGTTGTAATTATTTTTTTAGCAAATGAGAGACATACAGAAATAAAATTAAGTATTTTAAAAACCTTTCTATATTTATAGTATTTTTTTATCTTTAAGGGTTTTGATTTATAATAAACCTCTTATCCTTCGTTCCTTATGCACCATAAAGATTTTATTCCAAAGTTTCTAAATATCACAACATACAAAGAACAAATGAGATATTGATTTAATATAATTTGAGCATATAGTACAGACATTTGAGTGGGTGGTGGATTTAGATTCAATCAAAGCAGTTTATTGGATGAGTGATGGTTCAACAAAGTCATGGAGGATGCAAATTCATTTCAACTCTATTGCGGTAAATGTTAAAGCTTCGAGGAAAGTCGGCTTCATTCACACCATAAGAGATTGTGCAATTGCTTGCCAATACAAAGCTTGGGTAGATTTGAGGATTTCATAGCCAGCTGGTTCTAATTCCATGCTCCTCTTTTAGTTTATTTTCTTTCATCCTTTTGCTTTAGCTTGCCATTTTCTTCATGGCCTCTTCTGTCTTGTTGCTGTTCTTTAATAAAGCTCATTGTTTTTCATAAAAAAACACTTGTTATGAAAACTTTTTTTATTCTCTAGTTATTATTATAAATTGGTCAGATGCTGCTTTACACGAAGTGAAAAAAATATACACTCCTTGTTATGATTAAAGAAAAGAAAAGAAAAGATTTACTTACACAAGGTTGTGCCAAAAGGTTGATCAAATCATCAATACAAGCATACAATAATGTGATTGCTCTTCGTCAAATCATGATAATTTTCAAAACCAAAAATTGAAAATTACCATGACGAAATTATGAAGAAATTCACCATGACAAAATTGTTAACGTAAAATAATTAAAGTTGCTTCTCATGCATGCGAAGAAGTACGCATAGTAGTCCAAAATTAAGACATAGAAGTAACGTCCAATCTCAACCACCATGGTTGGAGAATGAATGTTGTCCTAAGTAGCTTTCTAGTTACAATCCAAACCATAGGCTCATACATAATATAAAAAGTATTTTGGTGCATCTCCAGGTAAAAATTCCATGGAGAGAGAGAGAGAGAGGTGGAGAGAGAGAGACATGAGCAGGAAAAGAGAAAGAGTTGGAGAGAAGGGCATAGATTGGTAAAGATGACCTAAGTCCTAACCATGGTTGGTGGGTTAAAGGAGAAGAACCCATGGGAACCAAAATATCTCCCTGGGTTACATGCAGGTGCTGTGAGCTCCACATCCATTTATGGAGTTCTTAGCATGATGTAATAAGATAAAAACTAAATGCAAAATAAACAAACACTACCCCCTCCTATTGCTTACTGAAAGGGGCAAAAACTCCCAAAGTTTAGCCCCATTAAATTTACAAGAAAAAAAAAAACTAGAGTTAATAAGATTTTCCTCCCTCGCCCAAAGGAAAGATTTTTTTTGTGTTAAAACACGTTTGAGATTAATTAAAAGTTGGTAAAAGCATTTATGTAAACATGACTGCAATGTCCTAGTTCTAAAATCCTAAAGACTAGCTTGCTAGATGTTAATGCACAAAAGAAACTGTGGGCAACCATGCCCATGATTTTGCTAAAACGGCCTCTTCAACAGGTGATTAGCCATTGTTGGAGGGATTACCCATTTAAAAATTTGCTTTGAAAATAAAGGGTTTGCTATTTTTCTTGATCAATTTACATTTTTGCAAACCATTGTAAGTTGATTAGCCTTGCCTAGGCTATGATTTGCAAAATGGTTGTTTTACTTGGCCTTTCTGGGCCTAGTGATTGAAAACTTTTTCCAACCAAGCTAATCCAATAGCTTGAGTTGGTGATTACATAAGTAATGGTTCTCTTCAAGGAACCGTTCTTTCAAAAAGATGCAATGAAAGGAGATGCATGCCTCTCCAATTCTTGGAGATGATTTTAACCCCTATGGGGGGTTTTGCGTGTGCAAAAGCCCAACAGCCAAGCATGGGCTTGTGTTAGGAAGAGAAAGAAAGAGAACCATGGTTAGGCCGAAGGTTTTCGAGGCCTCAAATGAAGCAGCTGAGGAAACACATAGAGTAGTAGTGGCTAGATTCGGACACCCTCTAGCGATGAGGAATTGGTGGAGCTTGTAGAGCCATGGTCACGCCTGTGGTACAGCAAAACACACTGCCAAAGATATTAGTACTCCTCCAAAAAGAAAAGGGCATAATTAATAAGAGGACAATAATTACTTGGACCACTTCTTGCTGTTAAAATTTTTAAAGCTATTGATCCATGGACATGTTTGTTTGAAAAATGAATCAGTGGAATTTCAAATATAAGAGGATGATTGAAAGCATAGTTTAAAATTTTTCATATGAAAATGTCACTTACCCTCCTTAGTAAAGCGGAAAGGTAAATGATACTATACATATATATCGATGAAAATCAAATTTTCCAGTCCAACATTTGGTCGAAACATTAAAGGCCAGATAGATAAGAAGAAGCCATAATAAAGAGGGCAAACCTGATGGCAAGGCTGCAGTTGGGGCAAGAGACATAGGTGCACCATAATGTTGTGGATATCCTCCAGTACTTGAATTAATGGATGAATACTGAAACAGGTGGTGTGGGTACTGGACACCATAGCTCTGCCCAGAAGTGTTGCTGTAGCTGGTGGCTCCTCCAGTACTCCCTTCTCCAAATTGGAGATAGGGGTAAAAGGCTGCAGCCGCACCATTCATCATTCCACCATGCCCAGTTCCATACATAGGGTACTGGGCAGTTGCCCCTCCATACATATTATAGTAGCTCTGCACCACAAAACCCAAAATCCAAACAAGTCATTAGAGGATAAAATCCAACCAAGTCAATATTGGTAATTGTCAGAGTGTTGGGGTGTGCACAATATTTAAAATCTTGGTTTTGAGGAAATCTATGTAGCCAAGAAACAGGATTTATTGAATTTTAACTTGTTCCTGTCTTCTCACAATCTAACAAAAAAACCATACCGGCCCTCACAGCCGGTCCATGAAAGTGTTGCGGAGAATGGATCATATAGTACTGTCCATGTTCAAATTGACAAAGAATAACAAGACAAAGCACCATGACATCCCTTTAATTTAGCGTATTGAGCACATACAATGGAAGGGCATCATGATCTACAAATCTTAACACTATTTTCCTTCTCTAACCCAAAACGATTCTTTATATACTATAAGTCTATATATATTCACATGTTTCAAGCGAAGCATCAACAATTAAGAGCATTTTAACTATCTCTCTAGACAAAAACAATGTCTCTAAAATAAAGAGTTGCATTCGAACATCAATCAGTGAATAATATTTGTTGCACAAATTAAAGTTGTACAAAACAACTATATAATGTTGCCATGTCGACAGTTGTGGTAATAAAAGTTAAAATGGCAACATCCGCCACCAAACATGGCAGCATAGTAAGCAAAATCCAACCTAACTTTTTAAGCATCTGACTAGCTTCAATTGATGATAAAACCGGATGCATGTTTCCCTCCATCAATAATTCACATGATGACAAAAAGAAATTGTAGATATGCCTAACATATATATATCATACTTATAACGTCTTTCCATTTTGAACCTTTAAGAGGAAGGATAACAAAATAGCTGTTAAATCTTGTACTCTGACACAACGTGAAATTCTTTTGAAACAGTAAGTCATTCAAATTATTTTCAAGGAAAAACTATTTGAGCAACTAGAAAGGAAATCTTCAATATGAAGGGAAAAAAATAGTAATAATAATTGCAAGAAAAAAAGTAAAAGAGTCGTTGTCTGCTAAAAGCAAGCAAGAAGGCAAGCAAGCATGCATGCATGCTTCAAAACGCATCCTAAGATATGTAGTGTGGAAAAAGCAAACGAAAAGCAAGAATTTCTACAAACCGCTGGGTATGTGTAGTCTGGCGAGTATGAAGAGTACCTGAAACAGTGTTAAAAGAAATGACAAAAGAAATAAGATTAGTGTTTGATGATTGTTAAAAAACTCAGCGAAAATTCCAAAACTTAACAGCTGGGACTTGTGAAGAAAAAACATTATAATGCTTGCCTTTCAGCTAGCACATATATTTGTTGGTATGCATGCATAAAATGATAGAATTGCAAGGGGCTAGAGACTTTTCTTTTTTATGAATATCTCGCACAAAGGCAAAAACATGCAATTGATCATCTTCAATCACAATGAAACACGACGCCATTAATTTTAAGCAGAAATCTTCTATTTTGGCTATATAATCCTCAGGTGAAAAATGAATAAAATGTTAAGTGTGTCATGAATTAAATGTATAGAGCAAGACTTTTGAGCTTGGTTTTTGTCTATTGCAAGTGGGTCTGGCCTACCATAATGGTTACATTGAATTCACTACGAGCTTGTTGGTGATTTCCAACGGTATTTTAAAGATGTGAGTGTACAAATGTGCTAGCTAGCTAGCCATTATCACCATTAACATGTGTACGTACTTAGGGCTTGAAGCAAGTCGAGCAAGGTTAAGCAAGAGGAGTCGTCTTGAGAGAGGGAAGCAAGAAGAATGTGTGAATGATGACGGCAAGGAATAAATAAATGAATGGCTATCATTTCTCTTGGTTTGTACGTACCACCACTTGGGGAGAGAGGGAGGGAGGGAGGGAGGGAGAGCATATGATGAAAAGTGGCTTCATACAGATGAAGCGTGGTGCTGTCGACCACCCTAGTTTAATGGGTTGGGTGTGCATGAGGTGGCACTGCACGTGCATGTAGCATCCCAAAATAGGAGGGGGAGAGAGAGAGAGAGAGAGAGAGAGAGAGAGAGAGAGAGAGAGAGAGTAGCCTACCCATAAACATTATACGGTATCCCTTGTTGGATGGCATAATGAGGGAAGGACGCAGCTGAAGGAAAAGCTGTTCCCACGCCACCTCCAAACCCTGTCTGAAAAGAGCTCATCACCCTAAAGTTCCTTCCTGCTGCTCCTACCACAACACATTCAATATTATTTTTCAACTAAAATCAGCGAAAATAATCAAAGAGCTAGCACACTTTCGATCAAATCACACACACACACACACACACAAACCCTCGCATAGGAAAGAACAGAACTAATCTCCTCCATTTAGGAGGAATATTCATGCTGCATTTTGATTCGACTGTCAATGTGTTTGAAACAGAATATACAAACTAATCAGCACTGAATATCCACAAAATACTAGCTAATAATCCTTCCTCAAAGAATTAAATAATAACATTTACTGAAAATATTACAGCATATATCCTTAGACTTCAAACAGCGAAAAGTACAATATGAAAGCTCTTTTTTTTTTAGGATCTCAATTAATGTATATCGAGACAAAATCCGTATTTACCACATGAAATAATTGAATGGAAAACCAGTAAAAGTAGCTAGTATACCATGCTTTGGGGTAGAGGGTTTGGATCTCTGAACACCCAAAGATGCAAGATTACAATTAGCTCTTCTCCCATCTATCACCGGAGAAGCATCCACACAAGCCCTCATGGCTGCATCAGGTTCCCGAAAAGTTACCTAAAATAGCAACAGCACATTCTCCCAAATTAACTACCTCAAAAACAAGACAAGACATAGCATAATTCTCCATGAAATTCTTTCTTTTTTTCATGCAAAACTATGTAAGTACTGCATCTTTCTTTCGCTTCAAAGATCTCATCTCTAATTTACAACATTAAAGGAAAAGAAATAAAACAGAAACGTACAAATCCATAGCCTTTGGATCTGCCAGTGGCCTTATCAGCGATGACAACAGCCTCCAAGATCTCACCAAACTGCTCAAAATATTTCTTCATGGTCTCCTTTTGTGTTTCCCATGCCAACCCTCCAACAAATACCTTAGTATAAGTTGTGTCACCAAACTGACCTGCCAAATTTGAGGGAGTCATGATCTTTCTTCTCTCCAAATCTCTCCTCTCCTCTCCTTTTCTTTCCTGAGATCTCTTCTGAAAACCAAAGTGCCTAGTGGCTACAAAACTTTATAGTATATGTCAAAATGAGACCTAAATACGTACGTGTCTAAAACTGCGTGGAACTATTTAGGTCTAGGTTGATCTCAATGTTAGTGTGCCTAATATAACAAAGACCCACTAAAATCAAGATGGATTTTTCGAGGAGAATTTTGGTTTTGGTGATGGTGTTGATGATCAAAGAGGGACAATAAGGGTCTTTGAGATTGAAAAAGAGAGAAAATTGGGAGGGAAGAGAAAGCATAAAGGGGTCAGGAAAAAGAAGAAGAAGAAGAAGAAAGACCGACGGGCATGAATTATATACACGGTAGCCCCCACGGCCTTTTCACTTTCTCACGCGCCATTACAACGAGTGTTTGCCACTATAAAATAATAAATCATGATTTCATCCAGGTTTGTTCGTCATGTGTGGTTTCACGTGCTGTGTTGAGTGTGGGTGTTGTTTACGCAGCATTATTATGTCTCTCATAGCTGTACTTCGTATTATTTTAAAGGAGAAGGTGGAGTGACGGATTAGTCTGCGGTTCTGGCTTTTAATAACGAGATTACCAAGCGGAAGTGGGGTGATGGGAGCAGAAGCCCTTCGGCAGAAACGGAACGGGGAAATTTTGCAAACTGAGGGAAGAGAGGGATAAAATCACGCGGGAGGTCAACAGTCAACTCTTACAAATTACTTGTCTGAAGTGGGGCGGATCACGTGGGCAGCTTGTAAATTTTTTATAATTTAAATTTACCTTTTTTTCATGGTTAATTTTAAATCATTATTTCCTTTTCTTTTTCATTTTATTTCCCCATAGATATATTTTCAAACGTGTTCCAAAATCTTCCCATTAAAAAGTTTTAAATACAAATCTGTTATGAAATCATATATGTTCCGTGAATGTCTAGTAGTCGTCTTTCACCTTTTGACCTTTCTTTCTAAAGAAAACACAGATGAAAAACTTAAAATAGAGTAAAAGTAGGAACATTGTGGCCCTTGGACATTCGCAAGAATTTTTTTTTATAGATTATTCAACCGGTATTTATACATTGATTTTATATAAAAAAAATATTTATTAATGGAATCATGAATAATAACTATTCCATGAAAACTTATCGTTGATGATTTTTATTATATCAATCAGTCTATTAGTAATATAATTAGCAATGAATTTATAAACAGAAAAAATACATGAAACAAAAAAAGAATTTACTGGCATCATTCCATTAGTGAGTATGGCATATCATATACAAAAAATACGTACCATTTATAATTTTCTTAGTGATTTAATTTATATTATCGACGGAACTAATCTATCAATAATTTAAATATTGTTAGTGGCATTCTCTGTATTTTTTTCAAATTCCTTAGAACTTTTTAAAAGACTTAGTTCGTCGGTAATTTCATCTGTAATGCTTAGTGGCAAAGTTTTATAATTTTTTTTAACTTTTTGCAACTTTTTGATGGGCTTAATTTGTCAATAATTCCATCAGTATTTTGTTTAATATATATTTTGTTTAAATCTAAAATAAACAAAACATAAAAAGATTAAAAGAAATAAAAAATAAAATAAAAAACCAAATATTTATTACTAATTTATAAATTATTAGTTTGAATATAATTTATCTAGAGGACAAAAGCTGAAGGAGAAGGAGGAGGTAGAGATGGATATTCATCAGGATTAGGTAGGAGAGGTGGACCACATGTACTATCGGGGTTCGATAACAGCTTCATGTACAATCGCCTAATTTTTGCCATCTCGACACTAAGTAGGGTCGTCTTAGCAGTAAGGCGGGTTGTTTTAGCAATAAGTCGGGTCGTCCGAGCTTTAACTTATTCTCATATAATTGTCTAGACAACCAAAAATTAGGAGCTCAAACCTGATTGCAAGGAACTAATGATCGATACACTATGACCCATCTGCATATCCTCGGTCATAGTGTTTGAGATATTGTAAATCTGATTTTTACTTGGTCCATCGGACAATCCAACCTCCAACCATAAATCTAGATCGAGTTCCGGATGGGTGGAAGGATCGTCCCTATATCTTTTCTACAATTGAAAGGCATATGTTTCCTAGAAAAAAAAACTAGTAAGATAATTTTAAAAAATAATAACTTAAGAAAAAAAATGTTGAAATCCAACTTATCATGAACTTCTGAGCTTGGCTATCCATGAGTTGCTACACCCCTTTTTGAAGATTATCATTTTGCATGAGTTTCTATAATAAGCTTCATCGGTCTTTGTTCGTATCCAAGAATTATAGCTTGCAAAAGTAAGCTACCGTTAGTCTGAGTATTTTCATATAAAACAATCATAAAAAAAATATGTGTGTTAAAAAATAATTTTACTATCAATTTCGCATGTGAAACGAACACAATAAATTCACTGATTTGCATGGTAATTAAACCATAAATCTCCATGTTCTGGGTTCTTTGTATTAGATTGCGATCGCTGCACGAAATGCTCAAACATTACGTGCTGGATAGAAGCTTCCCATATAACCTCTAAGACATGTGGAGGTCTGAAATCCCAAAATAAATATAAGTCTCGCATATCGAAATCTTAACATGTGTCTTGTTTCTAACTTATTTATTTAGGTTGAACAAGTATCTGAATGAAATTAAATGAATGTTTTACCTTAAAAAAAATACAATATAAGTTTAATTAGAATGAATGGGTAATTTATAACCTCTCAAAAGGATACATCCATGTTGATGTGAACCTCATGATCATATGGTCATACAACTTACAACAAAGATGATAACTTCCCTAATAAAATCGAATAATAAAGTTTGGTTGAAACTTGACCTAGAGTTAACTTGTAACTAAAAACCAAAGGTATTGAATGATTGTGAATGATGACACAAGGTTAGTTATACCTTGATAAGTTAGATTTATTCCTTGTCTTAACAAAGAAGAAGAAGTTTGCTCAAGCAAAAATGAATTTCATTAATGACTAAAGACAACCCTAAACTTGCAGCAAAACAAAACACAATATAGTCTTAAGATAATAACCCTATCGGTCCAATATTGGGTTGCAAACCAATGAACCTTAACTAAAACTTAGCTAAGCATAAACCTAATGCCTAAAACAAGCCTAAACATTAATTTTGGGCAAAAACAAACCCAACATAAATAAAAGACCTAAAATTAAAATATAATTATCCCAAATATTAATTAAAATAATAAATAAACCTTAAGAAATATTCAGATGAATACAAGTTATCAAAATAACCTTAAAACCATATCTCTTTACATTAGATCCCTTGTAGCCGAATCTGAAACTTGTAGATGAAAGAATGTCCATTTGTGCCGTCCATTAATCATCTTTGTTTGCTTGAAAGATGTTGTCTTGAATGATGAAGTTTCTTTCCTTGTTTAGTTGAAAGTATGCTCTCAAAAATAGAAAGGCAAGTGGTTGAAATATCTCCTTTAAATAGCTTCCCATAATCTCCATTTTGAATAAGAAAATCTTGCAAAATAAGAAAAAGAACAACAAAATAATCTCAAGCCTCCTTGCCAGAACATACATTCCATAATGGATATGGTATTCTTACAAACTATGGATAATAGTTGCTACAATAAATATCTCTTTGTTTGACATGAAATCCTTATGGAATAGTTAAGTCAATAGTTGCCACACGTGCTTCTAAGAGCATTACAAAATCCTTGTATTGAATGGAATCCATAATACACAAGAAAATAATATTTTTCCAATTTTCGCACATTCCTGACAAATTTCAATCCTGACTTCGAACATGTCGTTCTCCCTTGTCCGTATGAAATTGCAAGCCTACCATATATCGCCGGAAAGGTATGATTATTTGCTTTTGAAAACAATTAGAATCTTAACAGAATTGCTTCTGTAGCTCTAGATATAGTCCAAACAGTAGACAAAGGTCTAGATAGAAAGATTTGACATGATTTGTCAAATAACTTCAACCATCTGAAATAATACCTTACCAAACTCCGATTTAACTGTAATTTTGACTCTATGTATGACAACATGTCTAGAAAATCCTGTAAACATTTCAGCCCGATACAATAGTTTTATTGAAAGTTAGGCTCAATAGCATAAAACTAGATAATAGAAAATTTTACGCTAAAATCCAAATATGACCTTACTTAGATTGTATCATTTCTTCTCTCTACAAGATGATTCATTCTCAAATCACCAATAGGTATAATGAAAAATTCTTTAGCTTCTTTTTGAAGCCTTTAGAGTTATTTTCTTGCCCGCACCTGCCTCCAACAACATTGTATGAAAGTAGTGGACGATAAAAATTTCAAATAAGCACACCTTGCCATTCACTTGCATACATATTTTTGAATGATAACACTGCTACTCTCTTTCATTTTTTATCCTTTCAATGCTGAACTGAAGCTCTCAATTCTTTATGTTTTTAATTTTTTCTTTATAAACCTTTGCAATTTTTTCAGCCTCGCGCTCTTTATCTAACATCATAAAAATATATAATCATAAACATTTCATTTGTTTTGTGTTTTGTTCTTCTTATTCCTCTTCTCTGCTTTTTTTATTCTCTTTTCTCCCTATCAACCTCACTCTCTCCATTTTCTTCATCTCTTCTCCTCTTCCTCCATCCTCAACGTCAAGCAAGTCTAGCCACCCCTACACCTCCATACTAGGTAAATATCATGCTCTTTTTATTTTTATTTTTTTGCCATTGTTTTTTTTATTATTTATCTCTCTTATTTTTTAATGTTATGGAACCTAAGGTTTCATTATTTTATTACTAAGATTTTGTTGTGACATTTATATAGTAAGTTTATATCATTTGGGTTTTCTGGTGATTGGAATAAAACTTTGGGGCTAGTGTCTAATTGTAACAATCTCATAGTTATGAAATAGTGGTGTAGGGTCTTTGCTTCAATCAACATACAAACTTAAAGAAGAAAGAAGGAGAGCCCATGATAAACCTGGTACAAGACTACAACCATTAACAATTAAAGAGAAGTGTAATGAAATTAAGTATTATGAGAGATAAGAATTTTTAAGTAGTGTTTACATGTGTTAAGAACCACGTGATAAATTGTTCATCTTGTAATTTGAATATTTTAGATTTAGTCATATGTGAATTTTGAGAAAGTAAAAATTGATGATGTTGCCTATGTGAAATTTCTCAATCTATCAATTCATGAGAGTATAAGAAAACAATTATTTAAAAATAACATGTTAATATTATGCTTACTGAATAAAACGTCTTAATTCATCGTAGTTAAATAACACGTAATTATATGCATGTATGAATTTGATTTCTATTAAATATCTTTACCTCACTGTATTTTTAGTAAAGGTCATCTACGACGAGAAGATATTGACAAATTCTCACTTGAGGTACTTTCCCACCATTATCATGTCTTGGAACATAGTTTATTCTTGTTTCTCAAGTGAGGCTCAAAATAGTATAAGATAAATGTTGAGACCTCTTCAATAATATAAGCCTTACATATCAAAATCTCAACATGCACCTTGTTTTTTACCTTTTTCTTTAGGTTAAAAAAGTATTTACATGGAATTAAATGAATGTTTTAAATAAAAAAAGACAATAAAAATTTAATTAAGATGTATGTGTAATCCCTAACCTCTCAAATAAATACATTCATCTATACTGGACAAGGCTTCCAATTTTTGCTTCAAACGGTAAATGTATAGGTATATGCTCTATTGATTCAAAGAAAGATGAAGAGAATATCATCTCAAGTTTACATATTGTCTAAACGATATTCATATCAAATGTCATAAAACGAGAGAATCTATCTATAAAAAAAAGTAACCATATCGAAACATCCTATATCCATTTTGCAATAAATTGTCCGTTTGCTTTACATATGTCTGCTCTTTATTTCATGTCGTCATCCCCCCAAATCCCCCAATTTAGATATATTCAAGATATCCATCGTTTCAAAGGCCGTGCATTCTTGTCTAAGGCAAACGACTTGCTGCTTTCATACAAACACTTGATATTCTATAATGACAAAACAAAGGTATATCCAAGTACCTTTATATTTTCCTTTGTCTTCTCTTTCATGTCCATCATTGTGTTAAAAATGTTTTCAAACATGTTATTTTCTATATGCATGACATCCAAATTATAGCAATGGAGATCAGTCTTCCAATAAAGAAGCTTCCAAAAAACACTTCGCTTTACCCAATTATAGGTCACACCAAAATCTGAAAACTTTTGTTTACCGGATTGAAAACCAAACACAATGCCCTCATACTATAATACCATGTTATACAATTCTTCACCTGATAGTATTGACGATGCAACATCCCTTTCAACTTTACCTACAAAGAAGTCATTTATGTACTTACGAGTGGTTGACAAGAACCTCTAGTGGCAATCAAAACAAGAAATTTTACCACCATTTATTAAAGTGAAAGCCTTGTTATTTTCCATACAGTATGAACATGCTAATTTTTTATGTGTGCTCTAACTAGAAACCATCTCAAATACAGGAAAATCATTAATAGTCCACATCAAAGCTATCTTTATTTGAAAATTTTATTTCCTTGAGACATCATACGTCAAAGTCTCGAATGATCATAATTATTTCAACTCATCAATCAACGGTTTAAGACAATATTTATATTCTAATATGGACTCTTAGGATTAGGTATGACCATAGACAAAAACATAAGATCTGGCCTATACACATCCCTAGTGACAAGTTATAAATTGTGAGTATCACTGACCAACAAGAATATGGTACAGTAAATGACCCGAATGGATTAAATTTGTTTGTACATAACCCAACATGTATGTTACGTGTTTCCATTGAAAACTGAGGTTGCATCCATTTAAACTACTTTCAGGCTTCATCATCGGAAGGGTGCACCATGACTTCATCCACCGTATAATGTGAATAATGTCATGTCATGTGCTCAATTGTATTTGGAGACATGAATAACCTTTTTAGTTTAGGAGTGATTGTGAAGTATCTTATTTTTCTATGTGCAACAAGAGTCCTTCTCTTTTTAGTTCTAGGTATATATTAAGCATGCTTATATGTTCTATACTCGGTCAAATCTTCATTTTCTAGGTAGTACAACATACAGAAGTTTGGACACGTGTTAATTTCCTAGCATTATAAGCCAAGGGATTTCATCATGGATTTAATAGTATAAAATTCCTCTTTCAACTAATCTTTAGGGAAAATGCTTGGTCAACCTGATGATTTTTCAAACTGCCTTGGCAACCTATGTGCTTGGTAAACACTTGTATAATGACCAATAATTTACTGTGATTTGTGCACCCATCCCATAATGGTTTGTTGAAATCTTTCAAAAGATAGAAAAAAACCTAGTTGCGTCTATATTTGGTTCTTTATCTATGATAGAACATCCACCTATACCAACCTGATTCATTTTCATTGCATCCATAACTATACTCCTATACAATGACTATTATCATCTACAACTTCATGCACATTGTTAGTACTAGAAGTTGACCTCACCATCATTTCTACCATAGTCTTATAAGGAACATATGGTTCTTCGTATACAAACCAACACAAGTATTTTTCATGAATCCTCTTTGCAAAAAATGTATCGTAACAACATCTAGATCAATAAATTTTTATTTTTATATCTCTTACATAGACATCTAATACTACCTCCATTAATATTTTTTGGATTAGATAGTGCATAATTAATAAAACCCTTAACCTCATTACAATAATCCATCATGCACAACCTTTTAGGTAAAACTTGATACATCTAAGAATGATCATTCATTACTTATATGAAACCTATATAGAATATTGATAACAACATGCATTAATTAATAATGTGAAATAAACAAATTATCGGTATCCAACTAATTGACTATCATTGGTTTAATTCAAACAAATTATCAATTTTCTCTAAAAATTCAAATTCTTCCAAATTTATCGAAATTTTCAACTTAACAATAAAATTGAAAAAAATATGAAACATACCCATTAAATAAGCCATTATTTATTTCATTATAAAACACTTAAGTTACAAAATCAAACTTAATTTCATCCAATGACAAACAAATATAATTTCTCAAATCTCAAACAAATCCTAATATGTATATATCAGCATTCATACAACAAATTTCTATGAAAAAAAAGCTGAAAAAAAAGCTATAAAACAAGTAAACATACAAACAAACTACATATACTACATCAAAATGCCAAAAACACTAACATTTTAAAAATAGGTTACAACAAGAAATAGATAGTTTTGCTTTTTTAATGTGGTGAATCTTAAAAAAAATAATTAAACCAAAACAGAGATGTTAATAGGCTGATTGTTGGGGTGGTCAGATTTGTGATAATTTGAGCTTGATTTGTGACAAAATAAGGAGGTAATGTGTCTTGTTTCTGCAGAATAAAAAGGAAGAAGAAGAATAAATGGGGGAGAGGGAGATGAGGGGTCAACTGTTAGGTTATAACTTAAATATCATTGATGGTTTTATCGACGATAATATTTCCTTGGTAATTTCATCTGTGATAATGATATGTCATTTTTTTTCTTTTTTCTCTCTCTCCATTTCCAATTGTAATTCGCTCGATACCAAGGGAAATAATGAGCTAATATTCCATTGGTAAATGACACTATAATTGACCAACATATTTTTCATTAATATATCTATTTGTATTTGACAATTTTTGAGTAGTGAAGGCAATAATTCTGGTTTTAGTTTACATAATACATCAACATATTGTTTGTTTTAGGCTTGTTGATTTTTAGTTAATGAAATTTTGTGGACATAATTGTATTGTTAGGAATTTTTAAGTTAAACTATGTATGAGTTTTTATTTGAACTATGTATTTTAAGGTGTTAAACTTTTATATTGTTTATTTCACTTGTATCATAATTATGTTATATTGTTATTTACTACTTGACTGAAACTATCTTTATAATTAGTTAAAAACTTTTCTTACAGTTTTATAATTTGAGTTTACATTGCACTTTTTATGTCGTGTCAAAAAAATATTTTTGACAACCTTGATTTGTATAGCTGATTTCATGTTACATATTAAGTCTTTAATCTATTAATTTATAAAAAAAAAACTAAAATATTATATATTTGTCATTGAACTTTTTAATGTACATGCCTTTGTAAGTTAAAAATTACTAGTTTGCCATTAATGTTGCCATTGCAATGTTTAGTTTTGAAAACTAGTCATTGTAGCCCTTTTTCTTTGTTTTTAAGCACAACATCTGTGCATCATGTTTACATTTTTTTCTTCCTTTTATCACCATTTTTGCATTTTCCCCCTCTTATCACCAATTATACAAATTTTTCATCTTAATATCAACCAACAATCACATATAATCTATCAAATATTAACTTATCATTTACTTCACTTAATTTCTAGATTGGCCCTATTCAGTAACACAAAACAATTTCTCTCTTTTATTTTCACTTTTCTTCTCTTCTTCCTATTTTTCTTCTCTAATAGAAAATCAGTAAACATGTTCAATTCTTAAAGTGTTGGTATATTTTTCTAACCTAGAAAATTAGAGATTGTATTCATATTATATTGTTTTTCATTAAAGAAAAATGGAAAATTGTGTTCAAATTAAACCTATTTTAGATGATATTCTTTACATTTTTACATGCACAATTTTATTGTATTTAAAAGAAGTTTTCCACCTAATTAAATTGAATGAGATACAAGAATAAACAGAACAATGTAATATTTTCACTATTAGAGTGTATTAATAATAAATTCTTAATGATTATTATAATCATTCTAAATTGATTTATAATGATTTCCCTAACCAAACTCATTTGTTGTTGTTGAGACATGTGTACTTGAATGCTTTCTTGCACCATACTAATACCATCCTCGTTTAGAAATTTCAATCCTTCACTACCATGTTTTGTAAATAATTTGTTAGTTGTATCTTCCATCCAAATAAAATTATGTAATGTTAAAAAACAATTAGAATTAGTTTTTGTAATTGTAATGGATCACTTGGAATAATATTTAAAATGTTAAATCTAGTCTTCAATACACCAAAACACTTTTCAATGGCATTTCATAACGATGGATGTCTATAGTTAAAAAGTTCATATTTTCTTCTTATTCTTCCACTCAAACTATGAAATTCACTAAGATGATACCATTCATTATGATACAAAGCTAAAAAACTAGGAATGTTAGGATAGCTAGCATCAATGACATAATAATGATCTATAATTGAGTAAGACTATTGTTATTCATAATAATTATAAAATTGATTATTTGAATGCTATATGTACTCACTCACCACCAATTGGCATAGAAAAATGATTTCTTTCTAATGATAATGCATCCATAAATACATGTGAATCATTAGTTATTCATTCCCAATTAGTATAGACAAATATGATCATATCATGAGAACAAACAACCATGACATTTTATGTGACAAATGAAGCTCTTTTACCATGAAAAGTCTTTTGTTTTGATGGAGGAGACCAAACAGCAACATGAGTTCCATCAATTGCACCTATATTTTTATTTAAAAAAATAAAATATCATTTCAAATATACATATATTTAAATAATCTAAAATCACATGCTTATGATTATTTTAAAAAATTAGCATACCTCAAAATAAAAATACCATTTTAGATTACCTTTAATTTCTAGTTGTACATTTCCTCTTTTAGTTGGCTTAATTAATTTAGTTTCTAAAGAAGTCAATGCTCTTATCACTTTTTTTAACATGAATAGATATTGTCCTACGTGAATGTTGAAAATGAGCTACAAGTCTTTATTTGATCCAATGAACTAGAACAACTAATCCCTTTGCTACAATTTCCTTCACACTAATAGCTTTTGATTTTCACATCAAATTCTTTAACTTCAACTTATAACATAAAATTTGAAAGACATATGGCCTCATAAAAACACTCTCATAACATCTAGTTGGATTTTCGACCAAGACATAAAGCATACATTCCATCCCACCAAGCATTGATGTCCTACAAGGAATGTTTTGGGAAAATAAACTTTCACATTCCATTATTTATCTTATCGTTCGCAACATCGTTGTAAGCCCATAAAAAAAGCTTATTTGAGAATGGGAGAAAAATAAAAAGAAGAGTTGCTACATAATATTATAATCACTATGAAACCCTAACTAGTTAACAAAGATGTATGATAAGGGACTGATTATGTTAAATGAAATATATTATCACCTTAAAGCATCCTACCTGAGGTAGTTTGCATTACTTACCTTGTCTTCTATTCTTAATAGTTTGTTGTGCCTAGTCTATAAGTGGTCCATCTAATAAATGATGGTGGGTTTACTTCAATGAGTTAAACCCTGATTGTTGGTTTAAACTTAGTCATTCTATGGTTTAGTTTATTTTTATTTTTCCTAGTTATTATCTTTGGATAATACTTGGTGAATTAACAATACTAAGGTTGGTCACTCCTAATCACGACCTGTGATTAATTATCGATTAATTCATGTCAGTGAATGATCCATGGGTCTATGTTGGATTCATTGAATCCATCCTAAATCCTAGGAAAGGTCCATGAAAGGTTCTTCAATAAGGTTCACTTGTTCTATGACACCTGGGTTTCACTCGCAACATTTGCTGAATGTAGACTTAATCCTCTCAACTCATTTTCAGATGTAATCGTATTATGGACAACTCTTACTATTAATAATCATATTACATATCTTGTTACTTATGTGGAATCTAGTATGAAAGATGTTCTCTGTTTTTTTACTCCACATCATCATGTTTGATCTGAACATTAAGTGGTCTCCTAATCACCAAAGCCTCTTTATCAATTAGTTACTCAGAATCACTATAATCCTCAGGTGGTGGCATGTCATCCTCCTTGGATTTGTCACTTTTGAATTCAATCTTTCTATATTCTCTCATAACTATAACTATAACCATTTTGTTTGGACATTATGAAGTTATATGTCCATTCCCTAAACACTTGAAATACTTAATATCATGGTTACAATTAGTTTGAGTTTTAGTTTTACCTTTTTGTTTAGTGGTCGAATCCCTCCTCAATGCTTTATGTGGTTTGACTTTGCTTCTTATTGTATTCAACTTTGATGAGAAACCCCCTTTCTCGTATAATTCAGCATACAATTGAAAAAGAACCCGAATTACCTTATTAGCATATACTGCCATTTCTTTTTAACTGCCTCTCTACCTAGGTAGTCATGTGAATAATATATTCTAACTTAACATGATATTGTAATTCAATCACATTAGTTATCTCTCTATTCAAACATTCAAAAACCTTGTCATTATAACCTCTCTATTCTCCATAAAATTAGCTCTAATCATGACAAACTTCATCTCTTTATGGTAATTCTCTATGCTTTTATATCCTTGAATCAAACTCTGTAATATCTTAAATAATTCTCTATAATAATATATAGAACAAACCTTTTTCTCATGATTACTTTCATCTCATCCGAAGTTTCTATGAGTCTTTCATCTCTATAATAATTCCTTCTCCTATATAAAACAATTTGATCCTACTAAATAATAGCATAGTCAGTAAACTCAATAACATTAAGTTTTACCTTCTTTTCTTTAGAGTAACGGTGATAATATAAAAGGTAAAACTTATTGTTATTAAGTTTTCAGAGTTTTTCTTCAGGGTTACTACTTTCTTCTCCCATTTCAAATATGCTTCAGGATCATTTCTGCTCTAAAAAGCCAAAATCTTCATTTTAGGGGTTTTTTGGGAGTGTGGTAGAAGTTGCTTTTCAAAGCGTTTTTTGCTCAGAAATGCATCAAAATAATATTTTTTTAAAAAAATTATTTTTAACATCAGCACATCAAAACAATCCAAAAATATAAATAAAATAATTTTAAGCAAAAAAAATCTTGAGTTTTGGCCAACCTCTGTTTGGGCCGCATTTTCAAACAGAGGCTTAATACTCCCTAAATTTTCGTCCAAACTATCATAAAAAGCATCATCCCTATCTGCTATCATATGACTAAAATAATCATGTGGCTGAACTCCTTTATGTTTGCGGGTCTTATACTGCTGAAAGCTAACACCATGTTCATGATCAAAATCATTGGTCACTCATTTGTATTTTTTTTTCTATAGACTCATCTAAAGGTGAAAAATAGCTCATCTTACAAGCCTTTTACCTTCAAGATCTCTACAAACTTGGCCATCTTTAAGGCTAGCTACTTTAGTTCTCAATCCATCCATCTCATTCATAATCTCTCAAAATCCAAATAATCCCATTTCATATTATTTTATTCTTTAGAGGTGGTGATTCACTTTTGGTTGACATCGTCTAGATCTGAAAATCATGTTAGTAATAAGAGAAAATATATCTTCACATGTTCCTTCATGTGTTTACACTCAATCTATGTCACTCCTTTTGTGTTTTACATAAAGTTTTGGTTTTTTACTATAATAAGCTCACCTTTAGCCTTTTACCACTCAATCTAATTTTTTTTATTTCTTTAAAGAACTAATTCACAACAAATTAGAAAAAATAACGACTTAGAGGTGTAATCCAAAATAAATATGTAAACTCAAGAAGTAAAAAACCAAAAATTATCAATACAAAATCACGAATAGCAAAACATATTTGTGCAAAATATGAACGAGATGAAGACATGAAAAACATTTACTAGAATAAAAAAAATATGTCTAAATAATCTAAAAATGAAATAAGACTCAAATATCCCAAACTAAGCATATACACTTTTTTAGACTGATTTTTGTGTAGAAAACCTCAAATGAATAATAAAAGATTTTTTTTATGAAAAGCTAATCTTTGTGATTTTTTTGTAATTTTTAGAAATAAACCAACAAAGTATGTCTAAATAATTTAAAAATAAAGACATGACAATAAGATATCTCAAGAATCAATAATTGTTAGATTTGAGTTGTCAAATACAAGATTTGATGAAAAACCCTAATTTTTACCCTAAACCCTACCTTTGCCCTCATGAGATTTCTTTGATCTTTCTATTTCTTTTTTTCAATTGTATACAATTAGATCTCAAATAATTTTCTTTCTTTTAACGTTTACTGCAACTATGTTCTAGATGACAACAACGATGAAATAATGCAAAAATTTAAAGATAAAAGGGATATAACCCGATTTTAGAGTCTTGCTCTGATATCAATTGATGCGAACCCCATGGATATAAAGATCTAGTAACTCACTGTCAAATCAACCCTTCCTAAAAAAGCTAAAATTATGTTTGTGATTGAGTTCGACACAATAATATCATGTACTGAGACACCAAGACTTTATGTAATCGAACCCCACCCAATACCTGTAAAAAAGACATGAACGAGAAGTATAAAAGATGCTATAAAACTTTGTTAATTTTTTGATAAGTCAAAGTAGTTTAATAAAGAAGCAAATTAAGAAATCCTCTCTCAATCACACAATAAATTATTTTGAAATAAAAGTCTGTAAAAAAACCTAAATACAAGTTAAATAACCCTATTTACAATAAGTTAAAACATCATAAACAAGTATAAAAATATATTAAAAGAATTCTAAATAAAATAAAAAAAAGAATATTATATCAACTAGAAAACTAATACAATTCTCACACAACAACTTCTAGACCTTATCACAATGCATTCCCAATGTCCACTTACTATGAAATTTTAACTGTGTAAAAAACAAGGCCTTTTAAATATTCTAGTAAAATGTCATCTTGATCTAATGGTTAGATTGAAAATTATGATTATTAGCGTAAAACTGTATATTAGAAAAAATAAGCCCCACAACCGCCTCTAATATCCTTGAATGATAATGAAACCTTGCCAATGAGGAAAAATAACGACTTAGAGGTGTAATCCAAAATAAAGAAAATGCAAGTTACTGACATGAAAACCCTTGTCAAAATAATCCCAATCACTGCCACCTATGCTTTCCTTGTAGAAAAGGAATCCTAGCTAAATAAGTAGGCCACAAATCATAAGGAAACAAATAACAAAACATGTACAACAACTTATAGCCTGACTTCAAATATGTTGTTCTCTCTCTTCTTCATGAATTACTTGACCTTTCATATATGAATGAAAATCTTAAGATGTCTAGTTTTTTTGAAGAATTAGATATGCAAAAACATTCCACATGTAGCTTCAGATATAGCCCAAACAATACACAAAGGTCTAGTTAGACAAATTTGCAACTTGTTAACCCAAATATCCAAAATCAACCCAATCAATTCCTTTTAGACCCTTTTAGTTTTAGACCTTGTAATAAGCCTAGTTTGTAGCTCTAATAGATCATCCAGTGATGCTCACTGATTCGCATCAAAATTGATTACCAATCATGATTTTTCTTTCACTTAAGCCCTCAATTGATAAAATTAGACTCCTAAACTTTGCCACCCTGTTCATTTTAGTCATTGGTCTTTCAATTTAAGCAATCATGACCAATTTCATTTTTTTTTATTTTGTCTTTAATATAACCCCAAATATTTTTTCCACACTAATTTCTAAACCGGATGCAAATTAAATTTTTGTCTATTTGATATGTAAGAACATTTTTTGAGTTTTTTTTCTTTGAAAGAAAGACATTTTGTTAAATTTAGGAAATTTTTAGGGATCCAAAATCGGGTTATGAAATATATGACTATCCTAATCTTGCATGATATCATCATCCGATGACAAACTATCACTTTAGATAAATTCAAACTAGAATGAGTAGATACATATTAATCCATTTCACATGCTTTGTTAAATAAATAAATTTAATAAATCTTAAGTACTTACTTATAGTACCCAAAAAATGGAATACACATAAATTAACAATAAGTTAAAATCCAAACTATTCAATGCTTAGAAACATCAAGATCAGAACAAACATAACAGACAAACCAAGATTTGGACACAACTTAGAAACTATTCAAGGCTAATATGACAATATATTCCTTTAAACTTATGAATAATTTAAACTCCTGCCATCATTCATTAATTTGTAGTGTCTACTCATGAATCATGATGAACTTGACATTATGGCATCTTCCAAGCCTATACTTGGTTAAACTTTCTTTTTGAGTTGTTAAATTAATATTACTATTTGACTTCATGGATAAATAAAAATCAATTAAAATGTTGATCCATATCATTTGCTTTGTTACATAAAAAGAATTTAAAAAATCTTAAGGCATATAATATTTTAAAAAATATCACACACATAAATTAACCATAAGTTAAAATCCGAACTTATATATAAAATCGAGATTGATCATGATGTAGGTATCTTTATAGTTCAGACAATGTCCACTATATAAAGTGATTGTAACAAGGTAAAACATTTGTGTGCAGCATAATCAGACACCATGCCCAAGTATTATAAATTTACCAAGGAGATCATTTGGAGAAAAAAGGCTAAATCATTTAGAAAGAGTTAATGTAAAGTTATACTCTACCGTCCTTGAAAAAACAAATGAAGTATGCAGTCCAAACTGAAAAACCAATTTAGGAAGTGTTTGACGTTGCGGCGGCGACATCAAAATGCATTTTTTAAGTATTTGGTTACATACGAACCACACTTTTTATTCATGTGGGTCCCATTAGAAATTAAAGTTGAACCTTAGTTTCTGAAAAGCAATTGCTATTTGCTTTTTTTTTTGTTCATTCTCTCTCTTTCACCAACAATTAATAGAGGAGGAAAACTATTGCAAAAAAAAAAAAAAATGCCAAAACAACCTAGATCTGGAAATCCTGGCCATTATTTCCCAATTTTTTCAAGACTTGTTCCCCTCTGTTCCTTTCTCTCGTCTCCCACTAGAGTTACTTTGCTAGACGAACAACGAAAAACAATTTTCATTTGCTTTTGGGCATCTTCAAGGTAAGATCTTTCAAACCATTCTCTCATACCTTCACCAATACAAAATTGTGCAGACCAGAAAATAATTGGAAAAAAAATTCCAAAAGAACCCGTAGATCTATAAATCCTGCCATTATCATATCATTCCTAAATTTTTCCAGCATTGTTCCCCTTCATTCCTTTCTCTCATCTTGATAGCCTCCTTCCATTTCTCTGAGAGCTTACTTTTCCAGACTTGTTCCACAAAAGGTAATGTTCAGCGATTTATAAGCTCATTCATCAAAGCGTTGTATTTTGTTTTTATGTAAATTGAATCTTATATCCCTGCACCCTTTTCTTCATTTGTCTTTAAGTGAGTAAATAAAATATGATGTTAATTTCCATATGATATTCTAACATTTCTTTTCTTTTTTTGGTTCACAGAAAAAACCAGCAGATCCAAGCTAAGGAAACTCATATGAGAGAAAAGTAACCGTGAGTTTCTCCTTGTCTCTATCTTAAAATTTATTTTAATTAACTAGAAATTTTAATTTGTGTGATGCTTCATTGATTTCTTTTACTGTGATTCATCGTCAATGTTGTTAATTAACTACAAATTATTGCCCTCGTTGTCTTGACATAGATTATTTTCAATACATTGTTTTTCTCTGTTAACTTAAAATTTATTTTAATTAACTAGAAATTTTATTTGTGTGATGCTCATTGATTTCTTTTACTGTGATTCATCGTCAATGTTGTTAATTAACTACAAATTATTGCCCTCGTATGCAACCTGTTCTTGAACGTAGATTATTTTTCAGTATATATTTTTTTTCTCTGTTAAAAATACTCATGTTTTATGGGGGTTTTCTTCTCTAAAATGGGTTTCCTTATAATTTGGCTAATAGTTGACATTCTGTTGCTTCTTTATTTTTCTTTTATATATAGCTGGAAAGAATATATTGAATTACATATTGGTTTTGATTTGATAGAAATCAGTGTTTACAATTTTCAATTGCACATTGGTTTTGATTTGTTAGGGATTAGTGTTTAGAGTCTTTATTTTTCTTTAATACATGATGTTGTATTAATTATTTTTATTTATTTTATGTAGGAAATTAGAGGAGCTAAAAAATTCTAACATGCTGGTATTGAACCGTCTCTGAAGATTAAATTTGACATAATGTTTTCCAACATTATTGCAAATGGGAGTTTGCGTGGGCTCCTTCGTCAGGAGTACTTAGTGGCAATGAGGTCGATCTTGGCATAAGCAATGTCAACATTAATGGTACTGATTTAGAAGAAGAAAGCAGTGATTCGGAGGAGGATGGGATTCCAAATTTGAAGAATGACATGTCTTGAATGGTTGGCGGGGTGAATATGTCGAGCAGCAGCAACACAAAAGGTAGTGGCAAGAGAAAAAAAAAAGAGATCCTTCTAAGGTTCGAGGTACAAAGAAGAAGATGTTTGGAATTGGTGTTCAGCTACTGTCAAGACTACTTGAGAGTAAGTCGATTAGGAGTGATTCCAGTTCTTTGAATATAGATCAGAAAGGCTGTAGTATTCTCGAGGTGATGGTTGAGCTCCACTCAATTCCTGAAGTTTCAATTGATGATGATTTTCATGACTTTGCTATGGAGTATCTGAATTTAAGAAGAAAAAGAAATGTGGTCCAGTATGGGTGGTCTTGAAGAGAAATTGAAATGGTTGAAGTGAATGTATGCACAAAATTAACGTGCTTAGCTGGCATGGTATCCTTTTTTTCCTTATAGCATTAATCAATTAACTATGTTAAAGTGCTAGCTAAATTTAATGTGTTATGTTATTTGACATGCTTGATAATTTATTTATACATGTTTATTTCTTCAGAATAATTCACTGACAATTTTGAAAAAATAGTTTCCATTTGCAGAAGATGGTTTCATTCATTACATTACTCAACATTTTAAGTTGAGAGATATGGGCATATCCATTTCAGCGTCGTGGTTTTAATGTTCTTGTAGTTATGCACTTCTTATGTGAATTATTGGGCTGAAGAGTTGGTTTTTTTTTATTGTAATTTTAGAGATTAGTCATTGTTCCAAAATAGATGCTCTTTTACAGATGCTGTGTTATTGCGTTATTTAGGTCGATGTTGTTTAATTTAATGTAAACATGTAATATTAATTGTGAGTATAACCATTTACCGTAAATACATAATACTTATATTTGCTGCTAATGTTTGTTAACTTTATAACCCAATGAGATGGATGCCAGCATAATAAAAATTAAGAGTTGAAGCAATCGGCTAGCACAATAAAAATGTAAAAAAAGAAGAAAATAAATGGTACAAAGGTAAAGGATGACCAAAGGCTTTAAATAAATGCTTATTTGACAAAAGGTCATATAAGCAAAAATTACAAAAAATATAAGGATAAAGAATCTTGAATGGTAGAGACAAAAATGTAGTGCTAAAGAATCTTGAATAATAAAGGCAGGACAATAATTTGTTAGAAATCATGTGAAAGTGATGATATGTTTGATACAACAGAACATCCATATTTAAATTTTACATCTAATACATATCATAACTTGTGCAAGTAATTATTTTGAAAGCAAAAAATGGACAAAAGATACATATATATGCTTACTTCAGCAACAACGACAGACAAATTCAAATTGTTTATACAGGCAATCATTTAGTTTTTTGTATATAAGGAGGAATGTTTCTATCACATAGTCCAATAAAATAATTATCTTCAGAACAAACATCTCAATTGCATTTGTTACAAGCAAGCAAAACACCTTCTTCTTAGGCTTCTCAAGTGTGTAAGAAATTATTTCTTCCCAAGTCTTTGATAGTTTTTTTTTACTGAATTATAATTAATTATTTATCATATTTTATTAACAACATACCAATAGTTTTTTATTTACATGTAATTAAAGATATGGATGATCCACGGTTTAATGTCATATTTAACGAAGATTTTGATGATGATTATGATAATGTAATGAACCGCATTGTAGACCACAATAAGTATCCTAGTTGTGAAGATAGTGGTGCCTCTACCCCGATCTTTGGAGATGACGATGATGGAAACAACAACAACGACAACAATGACGATGCTAATAGTAATGATGATGATGGTGACGGTGACGGTGACGGTGACAATGAAAGTGATGATGATGATGATTTTTTTTAAGGAGACAGGTTGATATAAATAAATTAATCATATGCACGACTAGAGCTATAAATATGTATTATATTAATTATATGCATAAAGAACCATGTATGGTTTCACACAATACAGGGATGCGTTGGTTGAATGAAGTTTTAAGAGGTTATTGGAAACGATGTGTGAACTTGTTTAGGATGGACACAACCACTTTATTGAGTTTGTGTAATGATTTAGAAATGCATTATGGCTTAAAACCTTCAAGAAGAATGAGCTTTATTGAAATAGTGGCAATGTTTCTATTTACAATAGTAGTTGGGCGTCAAATAGGGAAGTGCATGAGAGTTTTCAACATTCAGGTGAAACTGTTAGTAGATGTCTAAAAGAAGTCCTTAAATTCATTTGTTTGTTTGCTATAGAAGTCATAAAACCAGTAGATCCACAATTTACGAACACACCAAGAGAAATTGTAATGAATCCAAGATATATGCCACATTTCAAGGTAAAATAATTTTTTTTATTACATTGTTTAAATGAATATCAAATATTTTATTAATGTTTATGATGACTTACAAAATTTTTTGTTTTTTTTTGTGTAGAATTGTGTTGGTGCGATTGATGACATATATGTTTGTGCCTACATATCATCAAATAATCAAATTCCATTTATTGGCATAAAAGGTGTCTTGACACAAAATGTTATGGTTACTTGTAGTTTCGACATGCATTTCATCTTTGTGTGGGCGGATGGGAAGGCAACGCCACACGATACACATATTTTTCTTAAAGCTATTGACAATAGTAGTATTAAATTTCCAAAACCACCGAAAGGTTGTGATTTCAAGTAAATGGAAGACTTAGTAATTTAAGTCATATAATATTCTTTTTTATTTATTGAAAAAATTAGCATGTTATTCCTATTGACAAGTAAATACTATTTCCTTGATCTTTGGATATCCCAATGAGTATGGGTATTTAGGTCCCTATAAAGGCGAGAGGTATCATCTACAAGAATTTAGGCGTCGTGGACAACCATGTGGTCGGGAAGAAGTGTTTAATCATGCACACTCATCACTACGTAACGTGATAGAGTATTCAATGCCACTACATAACTATATTAGAAGAAGATCGCAAGATGATGAGGTTTTTACAGAATATGATCGCAATCCCAATTTAATTTAGGATGACTTTTTACCTAATATTGTAGCTCATTCAGATATTCAAGGATCGTAGAGGCCTTCACTTATGGATTTTGTACGTGATGGAATTGCAACTAGTTTGATGGGATAATAAAAGAGAAAAATAATGTACAAAGATTATTCATTTCGTTATGTAATCATAATCACAGTTTTAACCAAACACCTATATTTTTAAACAAACCTCAGCAAAGGTGATTTTTTTGAAACCATAACCACAAAAGCAACCACAGTACCAAACATGTTGTCTTTCCCCTTTTAGTTTCTTATATATCTTTATCTTCTCCATCAAGCCATTCAAGAAATCAAGTTTTGTTATATGATTATTATCTCCCAAATAACGGCAAGAGAACCAACAAAAAAATAGCAATAAAAGGAACCTTTACACTATGTTTACAAGAAAACATTGTTGGGTTCCCGGATATCATACACGCAATGAAAACAATAAAACAAAATTACTCAAGAGTCCCTAGGATCCTGCTAGACAAATCTTGTGTTGTTTAAGGATTTATTACATGAAGATCTGATCTTTTTCGGATTTAAATAATCCTTTAAAGGCCAGGTTGTCGCAAACTACAAGTCGTCCAATTGTTCGACCTCCAACGGTAATCCACATGAATCACCAATGATAAATCTCCTAAATCCCTATTTAGGAGAGGGATTGCTATACTTAGAGTGCTAGCTTTAATTTTGTGTTTGCGTAATTTTTCTGTCTAACAGACAACCACTTCACAATAAATGACATATCGTACTATTTATATGGAAATATAAAAAACCCTATAAATTAACAAAATATCACTCTCCCCCTGAATAATATGCATATATTATTTCAGGATAATTTTAGAAATTAACTCAATCAAGTATTTACTTGATTTTTCTAGTTCTAGAAATATAATCCCCGTATTGATTATATTCTAGTCCTTAATTTCTAAAATATATTTTAATCAAGTCATATTTAATTAAATCATCCCAGTATAATTTCTGACTAAAAATTCTTAATATGTGTGACCCATTAGATTCCTAATATGTTGGCCTAAATTATAATTATAATTAAATAGAATTAAGTAAATTATACAATTTAATTTATTATCAATTCAATAACTGATTAATTTATATTTGAAGATCAGGTGCATTATCTAGTAACGTGTCATGATCCTCCAAATATTAAAAAAATCATTATTGGTTTGACTTAAGCTTTCGATGGACGGTTTCGAAAGTGTATTTAATATATTTTCATCAATAATGTTTTGATTTAACGTTAAAGCAAGGAGTATGTCTGCCATGTTAAATCATGTTTGTTCTTTACATAATATTCTTTTGATAGTTTGAATAAGATTTGAAACCCTTTTCAAATCTCATTCCACCTTGGTTAGTGATTTCTCATTCAATACTATTTGAGAACAGATGAAATATTTTCTCTAATTCACCTAGGATGATGAATCCTCTCTTGATCATTCAAGTACTTTCATATAGTTCATGTTATACCCAATGTCATCCCTTTTGTTACTTCGATTAAGATAACATATAACCGGATCAAAGCATAACATTCTTTATATAAGATAACTTAGTGATCTCGAATCTAAGGATCACTTACACAACCATTATGTGAGCATTTCCATAGACATAAATAGTCTCTCCATATGGAATTCTCATGCGAGTTAGTTCAGTGTACATGTCTTATGACAAGAACCTACATATTAGTTCTAGGTATCCCTTATACTTCAGCTTATGAACATATGCTTCATTTCATAAAAAAAAGAACATAATATGTATCAGTCTCTACAGCTTTGATAAATGTCCTGTATCTAAGAGAGCATCAACCAGGAACATTTTAGGAATAATACTTTAATGCAATAGAAATCTCATAATTATAACAACTTTATAATTTTCTTTGCAAAATATTTTTTTCCCATAAAATTTATCTTTACTCTAGATTCATTAATCTAATAATATATCAATATTAAAGATAAATTAAGTCTTTATTAATAATAAATATGTATTTACATGAATATAATAACACCACGTGTAACTAACTGATTGGCTACAGGGTATATTAAACTAACAAACTTGACCATCCAAATTCCTAAATTCCAAGAATGTGAAAGATATACATTTGTTAAGATGATTAAGCTTCTTGAGAACAAGTTTAATAAAACACTAGTGTACCAAATCGCAATTTGCAATCCTTGCATTCATTCATGCTTGTAATCTAAAATATGCTTCTCCCAAGTAATGGACATTTAAACAAAAATTATTAGTTTAAAAATCGGGTTTACAATAATGTTGTTAAAAAAAAAAAAGCAAGGCCATTTAAAAAAAAAAATATTTATTTAGTTAGGAAAAAAAACAAGAAGCACGTTTTGCATTTTGCTTTTGATGGATAAAGAAACTTAAAAATCATCTTTTTGATGTTTTCAAACTTTAATAATTATGGTGGAAAAACCAAAAAGTCTTTTTTTTTCTGTCTAATTTGTAAAATTACATCATTTGAACACAAATATTTTTTTGTGTTCCATTTTTTTTTTGGAGAAATGAAATGAAGTAAAACTATGTTAGTGAACACATTCTAGACTTTACTTTTTCATCTTCTTCTTTTTGCATCTTTTCTTTTCATCTTAAGATCAACCAACATTTGTATATAAACTCTTTGGGACACTATTTTTTCATAATAATAAAAACTACTTTAATGTTAAAAAAATTATATATTCAAAGAGTTTTTCTCTTATTGTCTTGCATTATCATAAACTCTAATAATATTTAGAATTACAATTTATATTTATATATGTATTTATATTTAATATGTATGTATGTATTAGCATATAACATCCAATAATTTATTAAATTTTATTTTCTTTCATATTTATGCAAGACTTTTCAAATTGTAGATATTTAATAAATATATGTAATCAAAGTAAAAATTTAAAATATATTTAATTTTTAATATTTTTATTGTATCATATTATCAAATTAATTTTATTTCAACTTAGTTATAGGCATTCAATAAACAAATTGTGTATAAAAATACTTATAATATTTATTGGTTCTATAGTCATATAGGATGCATGACCAAGATAATTCTTAGTATAATTATATTTGATAATTGATATTAGATAAATTTATTTCACCATATATTTAAAATCACTGATTTTTAAATGAAAATACCAAAATATTTTTATTTATTTATAATTGAAAAAAACTACCCATATATGCATTATAATAAAAAAGTGATTTTTTTCTATTTATTTTTATTTTTAATTTGGAAAAATTGAAGAGTTGAATCTTTCTTATAAAATACAATGATATAAAAATATGACCATTTCAAATTCTAACTATAATTATAAATTAAGAAATAAATTAGTGCAAATGTTTTAGTGACTATTATCTCTAAGATTTATTATCCTAAATATTAACTATTAAATATTAAAAAGATAAATTTATTGTTTAAAATCTTATTAATAGAAAACCCGACCCAATAATTACCTGAATTAAAAAATATAAGTTATTGGATGAAAGAACCAAACCTCTTGAATATAAAGAATCAAGAATTGAAAGTATAAAGATGAATGCTATAAAGATAGTTTATCACATATAAAAATGTTTCAATTAATTCCACCCTTTTGGCGTGTCACATATTCAACTTACTTTTTCCTTTCAGATATTTTAGTGATTCGTGATCCAACTGAATCATGAATTATTTCAATCATAAGTAATGTTGCTAAGTCTTTAAAGTTCTCACCAAAATATAAAGCTTCTTATCATAAGTAGAGTAAATCAATGTTGCACCATTAAGCTTTTTGCTAAAATAGGTAATAGGTTGCTTCTTCTATATTAAAACAACTTCAATACCTATTCATGAGGTATTACATTCAATTTTAAAAGTTCTTGTAAGTTAGGTAAAACTAATAAAGGTGTTGAACAAAGATTTTATTTAAGAATTTTAAATGTAGTACCTTGTTCAATACCGTATTTGAAACTTATTGATTTTCTAATAATTTTAGTTAAAGGTGTGGCAAAAGTACTAAAATCATCTATAAAAACTAGCCAAACCATAAAGAGTTTATACCTCAATGATCGAATTACGTGTAGGCTATTTTTGGATAGTCTTAACATTTTCTTCATCCATTTTGATATCTTTTTCATTAATAACTAGCTAGGCTTTCTTGAACTCCAATCACTATGAAAGTTAAACCTATAGAACACAAGGCCTTTAAAACCCTCTTAAAGATTTCAACCCAATCCAATAATCGAATAAAAAATTATGTTTGTTAGCGTAAAAGTGTGTATTAGAAAAAATAAGCCTAAAATCGCATCTCCTTGTCTAATCTACAAGTTACCAAGATTTCTTGCCTAATCTACAAGCTAAAAAGCTTTTTTTGAACTCCTTCTCTTATGTGGATTATATTAATTAAAGCCTGATCATCTTTATGCTTAACTTGTATAAACCCCGATTAAAAATTTGGAAACAGTTACTTGTGATAGACATAAAAATGTAACAAACCTAAATTAAGTATTAAATGGAATATGGGGTATAAAAATTAAATGGAAAAGTGGTTTAAATAAGATTTTATAAAATGGGCATGAAAACGATTGAAAGAAATAACATTGGTTTGGTAAAATACGAGAGATAAAACTTAACACAAGTAATAAAGGCATTGTAGTAATTTACATGTGTGTGTATAAAACTAAAGCTTCTAAAAGAAGCTTTTATAGTTGTAAATGGATAAAAAGAACTAGAGAATTCTTGGTTTTCTTTGATAATTTTATAGAGAAAATGGTGAGATTTGAGAGTTTAGAGTGATCTAAAGCTAAGATTAAAAGAATAACTTAGAGATTTAGGATGTTAAAGATAGAACAAAGGTGAAAAAGGTGAGTAAATAGAGATACAAAAGCTCACAGAGAAACAAGAAGAAGGAAGGCTTAGAAAGAGCTTGAAATTTTCATTGTTTAGGTGTAATCAAGAGGTAAAAATCTTCTTTTCCTTTTCTTATTGAAGTCTTAAGTTGATTTAAGTAATAATTAATGTGGGTAATGGTGATGTAAAGGTTTAATGGAAGATGGAGATAAATAGGGTTTTTGTTGAACTAATTATGTAGCATCAAGTAAATTGATAATTAAGTGTATTGATGAAGAAAAAAAAATTAAAATGGAAAATTCTAGGAAATGCCCTACATATTTAGGCCAAGTTACCTTAAACAGGTTGGATGAATTTTGACTTATTTTGTTGAACGACAA
>CM027582.2:11475913-11493308 GCA_015852605.2 Populus deltoides | reverse complement strand
CGTATTGCGAAAGGAAGTTGATGGGGGATTCTTAAGAAGTCCAGAATTTTTTCTTCTTGGGTCGATGCCCGAGCGGTTAATGGGGACGGACTGTAAATTCGTTGGCAATATGCCTACGCTGGTTCAAAGCTAGCTCGGCCCAATAATTCACTGATCCACCATGAAATGATATAACCCCTTCATTCTTTCGAAATGTCTGATAAAAAAAAAGTAAAAATTTCTGCTTGACTTGTTCCCGTTGGGTTATTGTCCCAATAAAAATAAAACAAAATAAATAATTGTAGGAGTAAAATCTTGATAGAATTCGAAAAAGCAAAGAAGTACAAGACAATAAAAAAAATACATATTTTTTTATAGGATTAGATTAAACAAATCAAATATAGGATTAAACTATTTTTCATGGTTACCTTATTTAGTTGTTGGTAATCAATACACAATAGCATGGTACCATCCTTCTTTTTCACAAACAACATTAGGGCTCTCCAAGGTGAATTACTTAGACATATAAATCTTGTCTAGTAATTCTTATAATTATACCTTTAACTTTGTTAACTCTCCAAGGACCATCCAATAAGATGTTTGGGCTATCATGTTGTTCACAGTATCACCTCAATTTCCCTTTCAAGAGGCAACCTTGTTAGTTTATCAGGAAAAACATCTGAAAATTCCCTCACTATAGGAATGTTACTCAACTTTGATCTCTCCTTGTTAGTCTCAACTAATGTGCTAAGGCACACCCTTTTCTCAAACATTTCCTCGCCTTTAAGGCCAAGATTAAAAAAATTAGAAAGTACTCTCCTATCACCTCTAAAAACTACTTCCTTATAATCTACCCTTTGTAGAGTAATTGTTTTTGTAAAGCAATTCATTCTTACTCTATAAGAACTTAGCCAATCCATTCCAGTATTAAGTCAAAATCCCTCATTCAAGAGGAATTAAATTTACCCTCGTCTCATGCCCACAAATAGTTTCTTCACACCCTTTATATACAATATTTATATATACCTTCTCTTATAAAGGTGTATTGACACTATTCCCCCATTCAACTTACTTTTTTCCCAAATTCAGTTTACCCACAATTCCACATACTACAAATGAGTGTGAGACACTTGGATCAAATAATAAATAAACAGAGATTGCCATCACATCCGTTGTAGTCCTTGTATCCTTCCGAAGTTATTTAATAAACTTTTCCATATGTCCTCTCCTATTGTGCCCTATGTTGACACCAACTAGCACTAGTATTAAATGGTGTAGGCCTCAAAGGTCTATTCACTATTACTGATTGTTATTGGCTTTGAGCTGGTAGCGGTAAACTTTGAGCCTAACTAGTCTTTTTTTAGGGAAATCCCTCTTGAAATGTCCCCACATCACCACAATGATAACAACTCATTTCCAAATATTTTCACTCCCTCTACATGTGCCCTTTCCCCGCCTATAGATATAACATCTACCCACATTCATAAAATAGTCTCCTGTATACTTCTGATTACATTTCTCGCATAAAGAAAAAGAGACATCTTTTGTCACATGAATCCTCCATAGGAGTTTATTCTTGGGCATGCAAGCCCTCCCGATGAACCTCCTCCACTAATCTATAAAAATCTTCCTGAAAACCCATTAACATTAAAGCTTCCCTTCTAAGCAAAACTAACCAATCTACTGACCCTCTTTTTTTTTTTTAGGAAAAGGGGTTTTCCGGTGGAGAATTCCATATCCTTCCTCTTTTCAAACTTTATTGATGTATTTTCCACATCTCTTTATTGCTCCTCTCCAATCATAACTTTCAAAGACTGAGTTGCCTCAACCAATTCCCTTACTGTCTTAGGTTGAAAAGTAATCAACCCCTTTCTAAGTTCCCCGTCTAAAACCATCCCCTCAACCTCTCGATTCTATGTCGCCCAGTAAGCATCAAGGTGGTAAAAAATATAAAGAGGACTTGTAACTGCCTCTCATACTCCTTTATTGTCATATTTCTCTGCCTTAAAGTCAAAAACTCTTGTTTCTTATTTTTCTGATGTTTCCTCGAGTAGTATCTAGTTTCAAATTCAGCCTTTGAATCTCCTCAAGTCAAATCCTCGTTAAACCTCTTTTCCCTCACCATGGTCCACCACAAAAAACCCCATCTAACAATAATTGAGCCACACAAGCTACATGCACATCTACTGGACCTGATATATATAAGAGTGATTGTCCCACCTTTCACAACCAATATCCAACCACTTCAGCATCCTCCTCTCCTAGAAAAGGTATACAACCCATCTCTCTCATATTTTTAACCTAATACACTAGAGTATGCATTTGCCCAAGTCCTAGTAGTTGCCACTCCCTGTCATCCCTTCCATAAGAGCCTTCACAACCTATTCCTAATAGGCAAAGGTCTGGGTAGGCCAATGTAAACCCTGAAAGCACTACCTATAGGGGTCATTTTACTTGTACCTTTGCAGTTGTCGTCACTTATGGTGGCCCTTCAGCTTTAATCAATGTTGGATTACCTCTCGGCTTCGATGACTCCCTATGAATAGATTGCACCTGCATTGAAGGTGCATGAGAGGCACTATCCAACCAAAAGGTCCTCCCCTATTTTCCAACATTCTCACTTTCCTTAGATGAGATATGAATCAAACAATATGTTTAATCTTCCTAAGAATTCCCTCACTTTCTTCTTTGTCTTAAGAGATGGGATGGATTAAATAGCCTTTAATTTACTTTATCAGGATCTATCTTTATCCTTCTATCACTTACCACGAACCTAGTAACTTCCCGGACTTAACTCTAAATGAACATTTTACGGGTTAAGTCTCAATTTGTACTTTCTTAATCACTCGAATAACTTCCTTAAAACCCTGGACATGACTCTCTCCTTTCTTAGACTTCAAAATCATATCATCAACATACACCTCAATTTCTTTGTGCATCATATCATGTAAAAGAGTCACAATGGCCCTATAATAGATTGCCCCTGCATTTTTCAACCTGAATAGCATAACCTTGTAGCATAATATTCCCCAAGGTGTGACAAATGTTGTTTTCTCCTTATCTTCCAAAGCTATTTTTACCCTGTTATACCTTGAGAAGGCATCCATTAAGGAATATGTTGAATTGCGCACAACGTTGTCAACCAAAACATCTATATGTGGTAAGGGAAAGTCATTTTTGGGGCTATCCCTATTCAAATTTCTAAAAGTCCATGCAGACTCTGATCTTCCCCTTCTTCTTAGGCATGACAACTATGTTAAATACCCATTATGAATACTTAACTACATTTAAGAAGTTAGCGTTCCACTACTTCTCAATTTTTTATTTTACTTTTATTAGGACATTTGGGTGGGCTCTCCTCAACTTTAGCTTGACTAGTCTGCATCCTTCTACCAATGGTATCCTATGTACTAGATATTTGTATCCAAAACAAACATATCTTCATAGGACTAGCCCAAAACTAATGTAACCATATTATTTGATATTTTTACCCATATTTACCTAGTATTTTTCCTACATTATATATATATATATATATATATATATATATATACCTTGATATTCTTTGTTTTATGTTTTGAAGGCACTTTTAGATGTAAGATTCTAAAAGAAGTAAATTGGAGATAATTGACAGATTTGACCTCCAATTAATGTTGTGCAGAGCTTGAGCTCTAGAGGTTGAAATGAAATGATTCCAGTGGCATTAAAAAGCTAACATTCATACCTTTCTATACATATATGGAAAGAAAAATAAAAGGAGAAAAAGCATGGAAATTGCAGCATTCAAAGATAAACCTCGCATTCTGCCAATGTTGACATTTAGCCATTTCGACTTGAATATCTTGAGCTAGAGAAGTCTATGTGATGCAAACCTAATTTTATTGGTTTCTTGACTCGAAGACATATCAAGCTTACAAAATTATAGAAGAAAAGGAGCACATATGAGAGAGATATAAGTTTTCTAAGATGACATATGAATTCTGCCAGCAAACAGGTTTTGTGAAGAAACAAATACAAAGTACTTTCCAAAGCATCAAATCGATATACAAGTTTTTATTTCAGAATTTAACTCCTCTAAGTTTAAAGTCCAAGCTTGAAGATTTTATTCAAGGCTATTTCTCCTTTTTTAGGAAAATAGTTATTAAAGTATTTAAATGTAAATTGTCTACTTAGGAAATGACTATTTTATAGGGAAGGGGGATTAGGGTTTCCTATTAAATAAAAAGAAAGTGATAAAGGAAGGGAAGGGGGCGATCAGAAAGAGAAGAAAAACAAACCCTTTTTCTCAAAAAGCCTGAAATCATGCATTCTTCTTTCCTTTTGATTAGTTTTTCAATAGATATGCAAAGCTAAACTCTTTTTCTTGGTTATAAGGACACAAAAACCTTCGAATTTCAACTGTGAGATTTATTTTACTTTTTATTTTTAGTTTATATGATGAATATGCTTGTTTTCCTATACTTATTTCCTATGATTTTTTTTAATTGCTAGAGAAGATTCTAAATTGTTATTGTAAACAATCTATTGCTAAGTTTGCTATCAAAATTGGAGTTGTGGTATATAAACTTGTGAAGCAACTAAGATTAATAGTTGTGTTAGATCCAAGTTATTAATCTTAGGGAAAACATTTAATAAAATCAAGCATGGACTGCAAACAGTTATGTTGTTTAGATTAATCAACTTATCTTTTCTAGTTCATAAGGTCGTCATTAAATTAAATTACTAGTGCGAACATTATGGTTGTTTAATGGTTAGGTAAGTTATACGGTGGATCTATTAACTAAGCAATGTTAAGAAAAAGATAAATGTTCGAATATAAATTGATGTATCGTTTCAATGATTGGTTCCGATTTCCATAGGTGGATGTCTATTTGAAACCAAGGTTTGTTCTCTTGATAGTTTTTTTTATTTATTTAATTTAGCTTGATTGTTTAATTGCTATAGTCTAAATAACCTCAATCCCCCCCCTAATTGCATATCGTATAGCATAAAATTTTTAACTAAACCTTCATTGTGGGATCGACCCCTTACTTGCTCTATATTATCTTATTTGTTTAAGCTAAGGTAACTAATTTATGTGACTGACATCACAACAAAAACATTTTTATATTCTTGTAGTAGGGAAGTCATTTCTACTATTTCCTTAGGAATAATCAAAGCTCATATTTTCCATCTCCATCTTAACATGATCATCATCTACATTTATGGTCTCAAGTTCTTCTGTAACAGGTTTCCAGGCTTGTTCATGCTGCTCTAGTAATTTTGTGATTCCTTGATATTAATTTCATCACATCCTTCATCTCCCATCTCCTACTACATATTCATTAAAGTTTTGATGTGTATCAACCCACAAACACCAGCACAGACCCATTACATGTTCCAAATGGGCTAATGACTCGATCCAAGACAAAGGCATTGAATGCATCTGTTTTGAAGATTTCAACCAAGTCAGATTTGAAGGGTCTATTGGAGTATCAAAAGGAGGTTTTAGTACATATTATCCATGTGTAAGAGAGGCAGAATCCAACCATGTTTGGGCTATAAGGTTTTGGCAAAAAGGTCGGGCAATTTTCTAAATTTTCGACAAGCATTGTGTTTATGATGTTTCTATATGTTTTATGGATTCCTAATTTGTTTTGGACTTCCTATTATGTATGGGAACATTAATTATTTCCTTTAAGTATTAGGATTTATTATTTTGTTTATTTCCTTGTTAAGTGAGGAGAAAACACAATAAAAAAAACAAAAGAATCCTACTATAACTTGGAAACAACATAGATAATTACCTTTTACTTTAGTTTCTAGGATTAATGGGATGCATGGAAGGCTATAAATAAGCCTTGAATCAGTTATGTAATATTTTTTTCCTTCTCTTCTTCTTATAGCAGAACATGGATTTAATATGGACTTTATTTTATTTTATTAGCTACAGCCCAAAGCTTGTTTGGGCTTAATTAATACTTTGTTTTTAGCTAGGATCCAATACTTTTTTGGATCCGGTTATGAGCTTTTTAGTTTAAGGTTATTGGATCAGTTTGGTAAGTGGACCAAATTAGTCCACTAGGGTAGATTCATTAGGGTTAATTTTCAAGAACTATTTAAACTCACGTAACCTAAATTTTTGGTAGCCATTGATGAACAACACTTCTAAATTTTTTAGTTTTAATGTGTAAGAAAGATTCTTGCATTCTTTGATTCTTGAACGAACTGAATCTAACTTATCGAAGATTAACTAACTTTGTGGCGTCATTCAACTTCATTCCAATAGTGTTAGTGCTTTGGAACAAGTTTTCATTCTGTCACACACTCTTATCAGACCTATTTTGACTTTTTAGAATCAGATCTTAATCTTGATTATTGGTTGTGTGACCACATGATCACGAGGTTCACATTAAGTTGTATCAGAGCTAGGTTATGAAATAAGATCATATCCTTCTGTTATTTTTATTTTCTTAGTGTTGCTTTAAGTTTTTTAGTGTTTGTGTTCATCTTCTTGTACTTTATGTTTGTGGCATCTAAGCTAAAAAAAAAAAATTTATATTTCATCTTGTTACTATCTTTAATTATATCAATAGCATAAAAAGAGAGAGGAGATTAGACAACATTTGAAGGTTGATTCAATTCTACAATAAAAACACAACTCTTAGTGAACCATAATCAAACCACCTTAGAATCAATTGAAACTCTATATTTTATCTATTACGGATGATATTGCACCATATATTAAATTTGGGAATATTTTGATATCATTTTCTTGAGGTTTTAATTCGAGGTTCAATTCTCAAAGAAACCGATCACACTAGGGTTTAGGTACCTAGACATAATAAAACAACCTATAAACTAAGATTTGTTGTTTGTTTGATATCAAAATACTTAATATTGAATTAGAGGTCATTTAAATATCATTTGGTCTAGTTTTCAATTCTAGTACATAAAAAAATTGTGTAACATGTCAGATTTGCGTTAGTTCCAAAACATGATACTTACTATTTGTTTTCATCCAAATCATTTTGTTTCTATTATAATTGGGTTATTGAGGAGTCAAGTAATTTTTTTTGCTAATTTTTCTTCTATTTTATTTTGGGTGTGTTTAGGATTGTGGTAGTGACGGCAGTTCAAAATGCTTTTCAAGTAGAAATGTATTAAAATAAAGTTTTTTTTATTTTTTCAAAATTATTTTGACATAAGTATATCAAAACGATCTGAAAGCATAAAAAAAATTTATTTTAAGCAAAAAAATATTTTAAAATTTGAGGGAACGCCATATTTGCACCGTTCCCCAAACACACCTAATTCATGTCTTCGTTTCATCCACAATTCATATGAATTGCATTGCTACTCATGAAATCATAATCGTAGTTTCATTTTGCTTTGTTTTCCAGTATATTTATTGATTCTTGAGTCTTAAAATTATAATTGGATTGCACTACGAAGGCTACTAACTTTGATTTGTTAGTTCCAGTTCTAAAGAACCAAGGAAAGCAAGTTGTGAGGTAAAAAGCATAGTGAGCTTATTAGAGTGAAAAGCCTTGATTTTTATATGAAACACGAGAGGTGTGAGGATATATTTTATGCTACGAACCAAATTTTACAGATTCAAATAATATTTGAAACAACAAATCAATGACACAAAACGCTGAATCGTTTTCCAATTGCAAGCCATAGGCCAGCAACTCAAGCTCTTGTCTAGGAAATACAAGAATCTGAAAAATGAGGTGAATTCAATAAAGCAACAGAATAATGGTGTTGATCGCCGAGGAAATACGATCTGAAGGTTCGTACGAAATGTCAAATCTGATTTTAAAGAGTTTGTTGACGAAAACGCAGATATGGGTGAAGATGACTATGATTTTGCATCCGTTGGCCAAAAAATCAGGTCTGGACCAAATAAGGCTAGGAGGAATGTGAATTTCCATAGCATGGGAATTATAAAGATATGGACGAGGACTTGGACTTCATTAAATTTAAAATTCCTAACTTTCAAGGTAAAAATGATCCTGAGGCTTATTTGGAGTAAGAGAAAAAGGTAGATTGGGTTTGTTATTACTATAGCTATTCTAAAAAAAAGTAGGTGAAATTGGTGGTCATTGAGTTTACAGAGTATGCATTAATTTAGTGGGATAAGATTGTAATCAATAGTGGGAGGAATGGAGAGCAACCCGTTCAGACTTGAGGGGAGATAAAAGTCTTAATGAGGAGATGATTTATGCCAAACTATTATTATAGAGACTTATATCCGAGCTACAAGGTCCAATCAAGGTTTTAAGTCGGTAAGATAAATATCACAAATAGATAGAGATAACAATGATTCGGGCCAATGTTGTTGAAGATAGAGAAGCCATCATGGCTAGATTTCTTAATGGGTTGAATTAGGATATTGCCAATGTTGTTAAGCTACAACACTATGTAGAGCTAGAGGACATGGTTCACATGACTATGAAAGTGGAGAGACAACTTAAAAGGAAGGGACATGTTCCGCTAACATTTAATTCGGGTTATTTATCATCTTGGAAGTCGAATATGAGGAGAGAGGGTATTGTCCGTTCGAGGTCATTTGTTCCTTCCAAAGCCAACTACCAAAGGCTAAAGTTGATGTCCCTACTGGTTTCAAAGGTAAATCTAAAACTCAACCTAAAGCGTACTCGTGATGTTAAATATTTCGTGTGTAGGAAACAAAAAGAATCCTATTATAACTTGGAAACAACATGGCGACTACCTTTTCCTTTAGTTTCTAGGATTAATGGGTTGCATGAAAGGCTATAAATAAGCCTTGAATCGTTTTGTAATATTTAATTTCCTTCTCTTCTTCTTATGTGAGAATATAGATTTAATATTATGTGCTTTATTTTATTTTATTAACTCAGCTGAAGACTTGTTTGGACTTAACTAATACTTTGTTTTCATCTAGGATCTGAAACTTGTTTGGATCAGGTTATGGGCCTTTTAGTTTAAGGTTTTTGAGTCAGTTTTGTAAGGGGGCCAAATCAGTCCACTAGGATAGATCCATTAAGGTTAATTTTTTAAGAACTATTTGAACTCATATAACCTAAATTTCAGCCGCCATTGATGAATAATACTTCTAAATTTTTTAGTTTTAACATGTGAGAGAGATTTGCATTCTTTAGTTCTTGAATGAACTGAATCTGACTTATTGAAGATTACCTGACTTCGTGACGTCATTCAACTTCATTCCAATAGTGTTGGTGCCTTGGGATAAGTTTTCATTGTGTCACACTCCTATCAGACCTATTTTAGCTTTTTGGGATCACATCTTAATCTTGTGGGTTGCATGAACACATGATCATGAGGTTCATGTCAAGTTTGGCGACTCATTCTCGGTGCAAGGTGTATGTAGTGTTATGGGAGATCCGTTTTCAGGATTCTTGAAAGCGAAAAGTGTTTGGTGTAAATGCATAAATAAAATAAAGAGACAATTTTGGAAAAATGCATGATCTCATCATTCAAGAAAAAAAAGTAGGCTCAACAACAAAGATAAAACCTAGTTGACATATTGAGCCTCGATTCTTAACCGTAAACAAGAAAAACAGTAAACAAAAGTAGAAATAAAAGCACTTTGAAACAAGCAATGTTGGTTTACATTCTAAACACCACTAGAACTTCTTGGTCACCCAGTTTTGAAACTTCTCACCTTTGGCCATTTTCTACAAATTCTTGGTAGAGATTTTTTCTAAATTATGGATGGTCAACTATGGCAACACTTCATCCTCCTTTCCAGGCTTTGTCCTTTGGCATCTCCTTTGACTTCATCTTCCTTCAAGGTGTGTTTATGTTCATTACAAAGAGTTTCACCAAGGTTTTCTAATCCTTTATCAGTTGCATCATATATGTAGCCTTTGAGAATGAAACCCCAATTTGAGGGATGGCTTCTTCTCCGTGCTCTTTATCCTCAATCTTAGCCATTCTTCTCTCTCTTCTCATACTAGCAACTCATCTATAATCCTTCCTTTTGGGATTATACCCAAACCAACCTTTAATCAAGATATTTTATCTTCATTATATTAACCCTTTTATGGTATTTTAGTGTTAGGGTCATATCGAAAAGGAATCCCATGTCTTAGGAAGCATTTAGTTGCCCTCCTTATTGCTTTTAAAATCTTTTGACCTTCTTAACACCATGTTCTTAGCAACCAACTCGGTGTTCATGATTTCAAAACGTGAATGTTTTAATGGCAATAAAAAATCAATGATGGTGAAGACACTCTTATGAGAGTGTTCGAGCAACATATAAAGAAAAAATGAATAATATGCATCTAAAGTTAATAAAGGTAGTAGGCATGTTATCTTTGAACTAGGTGATTGGTTTTGGTGCATATGAGGAAGAAAAGATTTTTTTCCAATAAGAGATCTAAGTTGCATCCTAAAGGTGATGGTTCATTCTAAGTTTTGAACAAATCCAACGATAATGCATATAAAGTAGATCTTCCGGATGAGTATAATGTTAGTGTCATCAAGTTAATGTTTTTATCTTTCTATGTTTGATGTAGGTTATGATTTAAGGTCAAATCCTTTAGAGGAGAGGAAAATGATGAGAATCAACGAGCATCACTAAAGGATCCATTAGAGGTGTCAATTGAGTTAATTACAAGGTCAAGGGTGAAGAAAATTAAAGATGCATTCAATGGGCTAATTCAAGATATAAATGACAAGTCAAGCATCAATATTACAATAAGAGATGATCGGGGCTTTAATTAATGTAATCCATGTAAAGAAAGGAGTTGGATCTTGGGATTGAGGCATGCAAATTAGGCTTATTTTTTCTAATGTTTAGTTTTATGATAATGAGCATAATTTTGGTCCCACCGTTGTTGGATCAAGCTTAAATTTTTATAGAATATTCCAAAAAGCCTTTTTCCAATAGGGTTAAAATTATGTAGTGATTAGACATCGGAAGGCTTTACGATAAAGCCAAGAATTTACTGTTCAAAATTTACAATATTTTCCTAATTGATTTAGGATTATCTTTCCTATTTTATCTATAACTCTTTTGTTATTTTTTTCGACCTTGTTTAGGATATTTTTTTCCCTAATATAAATAGGTTTATTTAGCTTTTATTTAAGTTTTTAGGTGTATTTTAATTTGAAATAATATTATGTGTGCAAAGATTATCAGATGGTATTCATCATTATAATTCTAGTTCTTGATTTTTTATAACCTAGCGGTTGCGGTTTTAATCTAATAAATATGGTTTATTGGTTCAGCTAATTAATTGGGTTGGGTTCTTTTAAATCTAATTTATTTTTCTTAAGTTGTGTTCAATCTTAAATGTGGGTTCTAAGGTTTTTACTCTTCGGATTTTCATCATCAACCTAGTCGTTGAATCGAATTCCTGGCCTCGGAATGTTATAACCATTAATTCAACAAGGAATTTAGTTTTACCTTCCATAGAAATGTTTTGATCTTTTACTACATCAATGGTACCTAAAGAGTTGAAGAAGACTTTATAGACATTTTCAGGTGCACCTCTACCTATTCTTCTACTTGAATGAAACCCTCTCATGGCTAACCTCAACTCTTGAAAATTTAACTCCTTTAACCCTGTCACTAGCTCCATTTTCAAGCTCTTTACTTTTTAATAGTCTACCACTTTCGAAAGCAATATGACCAAAAGCCTTAGGAACACACACAAGATAGCATAACCAACAATCTCTCAATCAAAACAAGGCTCTTGTAATGTTATTTGCAGAATTTGACATAGTAAAAATAGTTGTTATTACTATCATAAAACTATCATATACATTATGAGGATTTGAATTTGGATTCAAGGAATGAAGCCAAAGGTTCTAACAATTCACAAATCGAGTGAAACTTAATGCTTTCTTCTATAAAACTCGAATATCACATATAATTTTTAAGACCCTCAAATCATTCCCGTATTCAATCCTAATAATGGTCAAATCTCACTCTTAAATCAATATCTTGCAAGATTAGATCGTAGGTCTTGATTGAATTAAGGCTATTAATATTTAAACCAACATAGTGGTCATTTGGATCATTGAAATGGGCATCAAGCTTAGGGTCAAACTCAATAGCCACAACTTGTTCTTGGTCAACTAGAGCATTAACAAGACTAAAGTACCCTTCAGGCTTGTTAAGAAAAAAAGTTATGGTATTGGATTCTCAATCAAAAATGGAATGGGGAACCCCATGGATAGAGATATCCGTAAATCTACAACAAATCGACCTTCCTAAAAAGCTAAATTCAATCTTGTGATTGATCTTAACACAATGATAATGCATTGAGACATCAAGACTATAGAAACTGAAAACGCCACCCATCATTTATGAAGACATGTGAATAAGTAGTATAAAAGATGCCATGAAGAACTAAATTAAAAGAATTTCCTATCACACACATAATAGATTATTTTGAAATCAAGTTTGTATCTAAGAAAACCTAAATATAAGCTAAATAATCCTATTTATCATAAGTAAAAAGGTCTTAAAAAAAGGTTGGAAAAATAATAAAGATTTCAAAAAAAATAGGAAACATCCTACATCAACTAGGAAACTAATACAAATTATGCATGGTAGCTTTTAGACCTTATCATAAGGTCTTTCCGATTTCGATTGCTATAAAATTTTAATTATATATAAAACCCCACCGTAATCATACGTGAAATTTTAGATTGATCTAATAGTCGATAAGAAATTATGCATTTTAGCATAAAATTGTGTGTTAGAAAAATAAGCCCAAAATCACTTATAATGTTCTTAAATGATAAGAAAAACCTTGCCAATAAGAAAATCCATAAAATAAAAGGAAATGTAAGTTGCTAAAATGGAATACCTTTCCAAAATAATCCCAATCATCACCACTTATGTTTTTCTTTTATAAAAGAATCCTTGCTAAATAAGAAATCCACAAATCATAAGAAAATAAATAGCAAAACTTGTATTGCAACTTCTAAGTATGACTTTAAATACATTGATCTCTCTCATAGATGAATTAATAGACCTACTATATATGAATGAAAAAGCATGAGGTGTCTAGTTTCCATCCTAACTAGGATCACAACAAAGTTCCACGTAGCTCCATACATGGGCCAAACAAAGACATAAAGGTCTTTTTTATAGATTTATAACTTGTTAACCCCATATCCAAAATCAACCCAATAAATTTCTCTTGATCCTCTTAGTTTCAAACCTTGTAATAGGCCCAATTGGTACATTTAATGGATCCTTTAGTGATGCTCAGTGATTCGCATAATCCCTTATGTCCTCAAAAGAACTTGTGTTTGAATCAACAATAGGAATACCATTTTTGGGCAATATGTCTTCATAATCTTGAAAGAAAAAACACAAACACTAGGAATACAAGAATCAAGTTCATTAATGTTAAAATATATCTCTTTATAAACAAGAAAAATCATAGGCATATCGAAAAACAAACATTCTTAATCTCATTCTTTTTAGCATAAAACTAACTCTTTTTTTCCACACTCTCTTCTTTTTCCACCCTTTCTTTCTTATCTCCTTTTTTTTTTTTTATCTATTAGTCAAAACCCTATTTTTCTCTACCATGGTTGAATTTGTTCTCTCAAGGCTTTACTATTTTCACCCTTCCTCACATCCTCATATAGTTATTCAACTTACTTTCTTTTTCCACTTTAATTAATCTTTATAAACATGTCTCGTTGATAATAATACAAGCATGAAAGTATTTCCATGTTTTTTAAGTGAATATATGTTCTTAAACTCATTATGCTTATCCTTCCTATCAAATTACCAAGAACGCCAATAATAAATGAGTAGTATATATAGGAACCACATCTCACAAAACCTTATCCTTATACTCTCAACCACAAACAAAATTAAAATTTGTTTAGTAACTCTTACTTTACCATATTCATTCAACCATTGTCAATTGTATAAGGTCTTTCATTCTTAATTGTGTTTATATTCAATTTTCTGACAAATATAACACTAGTAATATTAGCACAACTCCCACTATTAATAATCATACTACATGTCTTATTACTTATATGGGAATATGGCATCTAATATGAAAGATGTTCTCCCTTTTTTATTCCACATCATCATGCTTAATCAAAAATTAAGTGATGTTCTAATCATCAAAATCTCTCCATCAACTAGATTTTTCACATCACTACAATCCTTAAGTGGTGGCATCTCATCCTCCTCTCGATTTTTCTTTTCAAATTCAATCTCCTTTTGTTCTCCTCATAACCATAACCCTTTTGTTTGGACATAATAAAGTTATATATTCATCACCCAAACACCTAAAAATACTTAATATTGATTATGATTAATTTGAGTTTTAGTTTTACCTTGGACAAATAGTGGTTAAATCATCCTTTATGGCTTTAGGTGGTTTTCAAGTTTGCTTCCCATTGTATTGGCTTTGATAAGACCCCCTTTTTCTCCTATAATTTGGCTTCCAAGATGAAAAATAACATGAATTACCTCTTTAACTGCTTTTCTATCTTGGTAGTCATATAAAACCAAATCCTCTATCTTAATATAATATTGTAATTCAACCATACTAGTTATCTCACTATTCTAACCATTCAAAAATCTTGTCAGTATAGTCTCTTTATTCTCTACAACATTAGCTCTAATTATGGCAATCTTTATCTCCTTATTGTAACCCTCCACTCTTTAACCCTAAGTGAAACTACGAATCTCTAAAATTATTCTCTATAATAATATCAGAACAAATATCTTTTCATGATTGCTTTCATCTTATCCTAATTTTTATGAGTCTCTCTCCATTCCTTCTTTAACTTAATACAATTTGATCCCACCAAATAATATCATAGTTAGTAAAGTTAATAACAAGTTTTACTTTTATTTTCTTAGAGTAACGAAATACCATAAAAATCAACTCTATTTTTCTTCTCTTATTCCAAATATACTTTAGATCATTTCTAACCTAAAAAGTTGGAATCTTCTATACTAATATACTCCCCAAGTTTTTGTCCAAACCATCACAAAACCATCATTTCTATTTTATCTCCTATGGTTAGATACATCATGTGGTCAACTCCCTGCTTTCCCAGTCTTGGTGTTTATAATCAAAATCTCAGCCTCTTCATCTATATTTTTTGGCTAGAAACATCGCTTAGCTACGGAGTAAATAGCTTCAGGTCTTGCAAGCTATACACACACTCGGGACCCTACAAACTGCCCCATCATAAAGGCTAGATACCCTGGTTCTCAATCCATCCATCCATCCATAACCTCTTATAAACTCATGTTCATTCATACTTAATTATTGTTGTATAGTTAAATAACTTATTCCAAATTATTCTTATTTTTAAGCGGTGATTAAATGCACTTTGGTTTATATTATGGGATCTTAAAATTATTAATAGAGTAAAAAAGAAGTCATACCCTCACACATCCTCACATGTTTACACTCCATAGATATCCACTCTCCTCGTGTTCACTTAAATTCATAAATTTTATTACTAATAAGCTCACCTTTGGTCTTTTACCACTCAATATCAAAAATTTAGTTCTTTAAGGGAACCAATTCACAACAAATAAAAAAATAAATGGATGATTTAGTAGGCAATCCAAAATAATGTTATGAGCTTCCGAGAAAGCAATAAAAAAAACTATCAATACAAAATCACGGAAAAAAAGAATTCATGTAAAATATGAATGATAAAAAATTTATGAAATTAAAAAAATTAATGGAGTAAGACTCAAATATCCCAAACTAAGCAAAGACATTATTTTTAGACCATTTTCTATGTAGCAAAACCCAAATCAACAATAAAATAGTTTTTTTTATATAAAAGATACTTGTTATGAATTTCTTTTTGTAATTTTCAAAATATCCCAACAAAGTATGTCTAAATAATCTCAAAATCAACATATGGCACTTAAGAAGTCCAGAATAAAGAAATTTCTATTTATTTGGAGTTACCAAATTCAAGATTTGATGAAAGCCTAATTTGTGGCTAAATCCCTTTTTCCCCCTTATGATATTTATTTGATCCTTCTCCTTCTTTTAGTTGTAAAACAACCAAATCATAAATAATCTTCATTTGTTGCTTTATCGTAATTAGGTTATATGTGCTGGCACAATGATTAAATAACATAAAAACTAAAAGATAAAGGGATATAACATAATTTTAGAACATTACTTAATATCAATTGATATAAACCTCATGGATATTAAGATCCAAAACCTCGCGCTAAATCAATATTTTTCAAGAAAGCTAAATTCAAGCTTGTGATTGAAGTTGACACAATGATAATCTGAACGAGACACCAAGATTATGAAATTAAACCTCCACATGATAAGTATATGAAGAGAACCACGAACAAGTAGTATAAGATGCCATAAAATTTAAGTTAATTCTTTGATAAGCCGAGTAGTTCAACAAAGAACCAAGTTAAGAGAATCTCCTCTAATACATACAATGATTTATTCCAAAATCAAAGTTTGTATATAAACTGAATACAAGATAAATAAACATATTATAATAGGTAAAAGGTCTTAAATAGAGTTGAAAAATAATAAAAGGTTTATAAATTAAATAGGGAAAAATCTTAAATCACCTAGGGAAACTAATACCAAATCTCACGTTGGAGCTTCTAGATTTTATTACAAAGGCCATCTTGATTTTGGTCATTATAAGATTTTAACTGATATAAAATAAGGTCTTTAGAATCTTACGGTAAAATTTCAACCTAATTCCCAACGATCGAATAAAAAATTATGCATGTTAAGCGTAAAATATATAATAGAAAAAAAGTTCAAAACCGCCTCTAATGTCCTTGAGTTATAAAAACATTGCTAATGAAGAAATCCATAAAATAAAAAAGGAAACACAAGTTGTTGACATGGAAACCCTTGCTAAAATAATCTCAATTGTTGCTACGTAATGCTTTCCTTGTATAAAAGGAAATCCATCTAAATAAGGCTAAGTCCAAAAATCATAAGGAACAAAAATAACAAAACTTGTACAATAGCTTTTATGGTGACTTCAAACACGTCATTCTCTCTTGTCTAAATTATTTACTAGGCCTACCCATATATGGATAGAAATCTTGCATGTCCTAGTTTCTAACCTAACTAGAATCGCATCAAACTTCAACCTATAAGATCGGATATGGCCCGAAAAAATACATAAAGGTATAGTTTGGCCAGTTGCAACTTGTCTAACCCAAATATCCCAAATTAGCCCAATCAATTCCTCTTGGATCCTCTTATTTTAGACCTATAATAGACATAATTGGAACTACAATGGATCGTTTGGTAATGCTTATAATTTACATTAAACCCTTTTCTTACTTCAATTGTGAAGGCTCTCACTTAAGAATACAATATAAAACTATATAAATAGGGAAAAGAAAAGGAGGGGGAGGAGGAGGAGGAGGAGGAGGGGAGGGGAGGAGGAGGAGATTGAGATTGGGAGA